>OY740772.1:43624181-44224181 GCA_963513935.1 Aphrophora alni
AATCCCCACCGTGCACACGTTCAAACAAGGCACGCAGGGCAATAGATAAGACCGGTTAGGCTTTACAATCGATATCTAAACCGGAATGTACTACCTCTCCGATAAAATCCGATAAGGAGATATCGCCGGAATTACTTGCTTCTGTTATGATTGCCGTTAAGCAGTGTTTTAAGGATGAAATAATTGCAGACATGGCGGACAGGGTTTCAAATAGTGTTATTGAGAGTCTGACGCGATCTTTGGAGCAGGCTCATGATGAAATTAAAAAGCTTAAGGAGGAAATAATTTCTTTAAAGGCTGCTAATTGCAGATTTGAATCCGAAGTGCTGGATCGGCATATGATATATTTCACAACATAAAAGAATAATTTATTATTTCATGAATTTATATTATATATAATTATATATATATATATATATATATATATATATATATATATATATATATATATCTTATTCTATTAAACGAGCAAGGAATTGTATGTATGTATGTATGTACCTATTTCCAGTCATTTTATCTCAAAAACGACTCTAACGATTTTCTCCATATTTTGTATATAAAGGGTTTTCAACATCAGGAATCCAAAAAACTTGGTCAAAATTTCGAGAAAAATCAATTTCTATGATTTTTTACGATTCGAAAATTCTATTAAACGAGCAAGGAATTGTATGTAGCCTATGTACCTATTTCCAGTCATTTTATCTCAAAAACGACTCTAAAGATTTTCTCCATATTTTATATATAAAGGGTTATTAACATCAGGAATCCAATGAACTTTGTCAAAATTTCGAGAAAAATCATTTTCTATGAGTTTTCACGATTCGAAAAATATATAAATTATAGCATTTCATGATAACAGTATTTGCAATCAGCTGGCAGCAGGAATTAAATAATCTCAAATAAGTTAATATGTAACTTGTATTTACTAAATATTTAGATGCAGAGAAGTTATTTGTAGTGTGTTTATGTAAATAATAAAGTTTTTAATAATATCTTTTTATCATATCCAAAATTATATCATTATTGAATAAATAATTCACTGGCTGATTATTCTGTTCAAATACCAAAATATAATTTGGCCTATTATAAAGTAAACCAACACTGAAAAACAAACTCGTTGCCTTGACAACAGATTCACCGCCCAATAAGAATGGACGACTCAAAACAATGCAGTTGTAACCGGCAAGCTTAAAATACCGTAACGTTTTATTGTGGGACTTCTGAAGGAGCTAGATATCTTTTTTTGTGTGAGGAAAAGTGAATTTCGTAGTCATATTGACCGAAGTTGTATCTAGAACTACACAGGTAACGAAACTAAACATAGCGAACAATTTGAACTAAATTCTTTCCATCATACATCAAAATTTAATAACTTTTCTTTTGAATATAATATTTCGTAAAAAACGGGATTTCTTAGCCAGCACGAGATCCCATTCACAAATATATTGTATTTTTTAATTTAAAAAAATAAATTTAAAAAAACATTTTGACGTATTCTACCTTTTTAGAAGTAACCAACCAAAGACAATTTAATTTGATATTGTTAACCTAGATTTTGCTTACCTAGAATAGAATTTGTATAACCTAGATTTTGTTTACCTAGAATATAATTTGTATAACCTAGAAAGATCAATAAGTATAGCCTATGTCTATGCAATCCTTAGCGTTGTTGCATGAAAAAATTTTGAAATTTTATTTGGTTTGTTTTGTAGCTGACATTAAAATATTATCTTATTCTATTAAATTAGATACATATTTTTTAAATTTTTAATTTAAACAACATTTAACCGGAGGAATAATGCATTTAATTTTGTGACATCATACTGTTATATACAGTTAGATAGGAGCGTTTTTCACGTGATGATGTCATTTACCCCTTCTACCTCTTTTTAATGGCTCATAACCCTATTGTTTTTTAAAAAAGTTAAAAATTACGTTTTTCAAAGATTTTAACAATGCATTTTAATTTGTTCTTAGATGCCACGCGGACGTCCTCCAAAACGACGTAAGTTTAATTTTAACAAACATGAGCCACCAATGCCGAATTTCAATGAATCCCTAGATACTAAATTTTTACCTGAACAAACAAGCTATGAAGCTAAATTTGAAATTACAGATCTTGATTCTAACGATGAAATAAATCTTAATGATACTTTGAAAACAACTTCTACAATCAATACTCCAAATAACTGTAAAACTTCTATCAACTTTCTTAATTACGATTTGCCATCAACCTCGGGAGTAACATTCCATAATGTCGTCCAAACAACAACTTTTAATCAAGAAAGTAATGATAGTTCTGCTACTGCTAGACCAGTGCGTAAAGCGAAAGTTCTTTGCATAGATAGATTGATAGGAGTTATGATGGATTTGAATGATTCACAGAGTCAAGAATCAACAGAAACAAGAATTCATCGTAAACGTAACAAAAATTTTAATGAAACAGCAGAAGAACGTCAACAACGTTTGAGTGATGATCTTTCAAGAGTCACTCAACGAATCTCTCAAGAAACTTGTGAACAAAGAAGTCAGCGTTTGAGCAATATGCGCCAAAGGGATAATCAACAAAGAAATGAAGAAACTCCTGAAAAAAGAAATCAACGTTTGGATAATATGCGTAAAAGAATTAATCAACATAGAAATGATGAAACTCCAGAAGAAAGAAGTAGGCGTTTGAATGATATGCGTCAGAGAATTAATCAACAAAGAAATGATGAAACTCCAGAAGAAAGAAGTAAGCGTTTGAATGATATGCGTCAGAGAATTAATCAACAAAGAAATGATGAAACTCCAGAAGAAAGAAGTAAGCGTTTGAATGATATGCGTCAGAGAAATAGTCAACAAAGAAAAGAAGAAACTCCTGAGCAAAGAAGTCAGCGATTAGAAATTTTAAAAATGCGTGCAAATGAAATTCGAGCAGCTGAAACCCATGCTCGTAGGGAACAACGTCTTGAAGAACAGCGACGTCGGAATGCTCGTCGCCAAAGACGTTTGTTAGCTAATCCGCTGAAACCTACTTACAAGTTAGCAGTTCAAAGTGATGTTTCATGTCACCGTTTAGGAGCATTTAATGTATCGTGCGTGCATTGTGGAGCGTTACATTTTCCTGAAGAACGCGTAGGTAATCGAAATAATAATTCATTCGGGGATTGTTGTTTGAAGGGTAAAATTAATATTGAACATGCTGATTTTCCAAATGAATTAGCAAGACTTTTTTCGCATAGGCATCCCTTATCTCCTGAATTTCATCAAAGAATCAAAAGTATAAACTCATCGTATGCAATGGCATCTTATTCATGCGATGATGACCGTACAATAAATAATCGTGGAATATACACTTACATTGCCAACGGTCAGGTTTATCATAAAATAAATGCAGCTGCACAACCAACTCAAACTCCAGAAGGTAATTTCGAAAAACCTCTGTATGGACAAATGTATTTTCTCGACCCAGATGAAGCTGTAACGGAGCGAGGAAAACACCCTTTAAATGTTGGGATTAGTATACCATTATTTGAGTTAGTAGAGGGAATCATACGTTCTGAAAATCCATTTGCACGGGGCTCTATGATGATGAGGGAAGTAGCAGAAGATGCTGAACGAGAAGCAGCTATTCAACAGATACCAGTACCAAATGTTAGGCTTTTATTCACTTGCCCAGAAGGACTTGATCCAACAAGATACAATGTTCCTCAAAGCAATGAAGTATGTGCTGTGGTTACTTTGAACGCTGATCAAAGCTTTCCAGATAATCCACTAATAATTAGACAACGCGGAAAATCAGTTCAAATAATGAAAAATATTGATAAACACGCAGAACCTTTAACATACCCACTATTTTTTCCTAAAGGAACATTTGGTTATTCACCGGGTATGCTGCTGAGAGAAGGATATCCAAGTAGAGGTCACATGACTAGACTTGAGCTCGCACGATATAGAATAGCTTTTCGACCACATTTAGCAAAATGTATTTCACTCGATGAAACAATAAGGGGATATGATTTACGTAACATTAAATTTAATGCTTTGCATTATGGTGGACGGCTGTTTCAACAGTACCTTGTAGATACTTACATTAGAATAGAATATGATAGAGTTCAATGGATAAAATTGAATCAAAAGAAAATACTAGCAGACAGTTATACATCTGTTACAAATTATCTTAACGAGATGGCAGAAAAAAACAATACTGTCTTGGGAGAAAAGATTATACTTCCATCGTCTTTTCCTGGCTCCACTAGATATTATTCTGAGCATTTTGAAGATGCTATTGCACTGGTTAGAAGATTCGGGTCTCCTGAATTTTTTATAACCATGACATGTAACCCGGATTGGCCGGAAATTAAGGAAGCTATTAATATAATGAATGAAAATGGAAGTGATTGGCAGCAAATAGTTCAAGATAGACCAGACATTATTGCTAGAGTCGCATATTTAAAATTTGTAGAGTTAATTGAGGATTTGGAAAAAAAACAAATTTTTGGGCAAGTTGCTGCTTACGTTTATACTGTCGAATTTCAAAAAAGAGGTCTACCTCATATGCATTTGTTAATTATTTTAAAGCAAGAAGATAAGATACATAATCCTGAAGAACTAGATGATCTCGTTTCGGCAGAAATTCCAGACGTAGAAGACGATGCTGAACTACGAGAATTAGTTAAGAAATGGATGATTCATAATGCATGTGGTGAACAAAATCAAAAGGCATCATGCATGGTGAATAAAAACGGTAGAATGAGTTGTAGGTTTAAATTTCCTATAGGATTTCAAGATTCAACCTCTTTAATAGACGATGGCAAGCCAAAGTATGGAAGAAGGTATGATCCTAAATTAGATCATAATAATAGTGATTTTTTTGTTCATGAAGAGGCAATTTATCGTAAAGATGCTCAAGGTCAAAAAATAACTCGAGATAATCGCCATGTAGCTCCTTACAACCCATACTTCCTGAAGAAATTTAACTGTCACATAAATGTTGAATACGTTGGAAGCATTCGGGCTGTTAAGTACCTTTATAAATATATATATAAAGGTCATGATTGCGCTTCTTTAAAAGTTGTCCAAAATCAAACAACTATAAATTACAATGAAGCAGATAAATTTATACAAGGTAGATGCATAACTCCACCTGAAGCTTGCTGGCGACTATTTGGGAATGAGATACAAAAAAAAAGTCATTTTGTTCAACGACTGGATATCCATTTGCCTGGTCAATATCGAATTCAAAATATTGAACAAGCCCCGGAAGATTTACTAAATATAGGTCGAAAGGGTTCTATGTTAGAAGCTTACTTCCGAGAAAACCAAGTTAAAAAACAACGAATTGAAAATAATGACAATACAGAAAATAATACTTTTTATTATTACTGGCAAATGCCAGAATTTTATCGATGGGAAGGAAAAGAAAGCAAATGGGTTGAAAGACAACGGAATATACGAGTTATTGGTAGAATACACAATGTTACATTTGTTGCACAACCTGAGTTATATTTTTTACGTTTACTTTTGTATCATGTTAACGATGCTGTGAGTTTTGACGATCTGCTTATGGTTAATGGTGTAAAATGTAATTCTTACAAACAGGCTTGCTTAGGTAGAGGTTTAACTTACGATGATAAACAATGGGTTGATTGCTTACGAGAATCATCATTGTCAAAAATGCCAAGAGCAATGAGAACACTTTTTACACAAATACTAATATTTGGAGCTCCCGAAAACCCGAAGAACCTGTGGGATACATTTAAAGAAGATTTGGCTGAAGATTTTATTCATCATGCCATAGAAAATGGTACTTCTGTTGATGAAGCTATTCAAAAAGCTTACAGAATTATCGCTCATAAGCTCAATACTCAAGCAACTGAAGGTCGAAATTTTCAATTTTGGGTAGATCGATTTCAGATGGATGATATTGATGGTTACGATGTAATTAATGATGCCATAATAAATATTGATCGATCTTTTGCACTTGGCGAAGAGATGAGAAAACAACTTCACAATGCTCCACAATGCACGCTCCACAATGCACGCACGATACATTAAATGCTCCTAAACGGTGACATGAAACATCACTTTGAACTGCTAACTTGTAAGTAGGTTTCAGCGGATTAGCTAACAAACGTCTTTGGCGACGAGCATTCCGACGTCGCTGTTCTTCAAGACGTTGTTCCCTACGAGCATGGGTTTCAGCTGCTCGAATTTCATTTGCACGCATTTTTAAAATTTCTAATCGCTGACTTCTTTGCTCAGGAGTTTCTTCTTTTCTTTGTTGACTATTTCTCTGACGCATATCATTCAAACGCTTACTTCTTTCTTCTGGAGTTTCATCATTTCTTTGTTGATTAATTCTCTGACGCATATCATTCAAACGCTTACTTCTTTCTTCTGGAGTTTCATCATTTCTTTGTTGATTAATTCTCTGACGCATATCATTCAAACGCCTACTTCTTTCTTCTGGAGTTTCATCATTTCTATGTTGATTAATTCTTTTACGCATATTATCCAAACGTTGATTTCTTTTTTCAGGAGTTTCTTCATTTCTTTGTTGATTATCCCTTTGGCGCATATTGCTCAAACGCTGACTTCTTTGTTCACAAGTTTCTTGAGAGATTCGTTGAGTGACTCTTGAAAGATCATCACTCAAACGTTGTTGACGTTCTTCTGCTGTTTCATTAAAATTTTTGTTACGTTTACGATGAATTCTTGTTTCTGTTGATTCTTGACTCTGTGAATCATTCAAATCCATCATAACTCCTATCAATCTATCTATGCAAAGAACTTTCGCTTTACGCACTGGTCTAGCAGTAGCAGAACTATCATTACTTTCTTGATTAAAAGTTGTTGTTTGGACGACATTATGGAATGTTACTCCCGAGGTTGATGGCAAATCGTAATTAAGAAAGTTGATAGAAGTTTTACAGTTATTTGGAGTATTGATTGTAGAAGTTGTTTTCAAAGTATCATTAAGATTTATTTCATCGTTAGAATCAAGATCTGTAATTTCAAATTTAGCTTCATAGCTTGTTTGTTCAGGTAAAAATTTAGTATCTAGGGATTCATTGAAATTCGGCATTGGTGGCTCATGTTTGTTAAAATTAAACTTACGTCGTTTTGGAGGACGTCCGCGTGGCATCTAAGAACAAATTAAAATGCATTGTTAAAATCTTTGAAAAACGTAATTTTTAACTTTTTTAAAAAACAATAGGGTTATGAGCCATTAAAAAGAGGTAGAAGGGGTAAATGACATCATCACGTGAAAAACGCTCCTATCTAACTGTATATAACAGTATGATGTCACAAAATTAAATGCATTATTCCTCCGGTTAAATGTTGTTTAAATTAAAAATTTAAAAAATATGTATCTAATTTAATAGAATAAGATAATATTTTAATGTCAGCTACAAAACAAACCAAATAAAATTTCAAAATTTTTTCATGCAACAACGCTAAGGATTGCATAGACATAGGCTATACTTATTGATCTTTCTAGGTTATACAAATTATATTCTAGGTAAACAAAATCTAGGTTATACAAATTCTATTCTAGGTAAGCAAAATCTAGGTTAACAATATCAAATTAAATTGTCTTTGGTTGGTTACTTCTAAAAAGGTAGAATACGTCAAAATGTTTTTTTAAATTTATTTTTTTAAATTAAAAAATACAATATATTTGTGAATGGGATCTCGTGCTGGCTAAGAAATCCCGTTTTTTACGAAAAATTATATTCAAAAGAAAAGTTATTAAATTTTGATGTATGATGGAAAGAATTTAGTTCAAATTGTTCGCTATGTTTAGTTTCGTTACCTGTGTAGTTCTAGATACAACTTCGGTCAATATGACTACGAAATTCACTTTTCCTCACACAAAAAAAGATATCTAGCTCCTTCAGAAGTCCCACAATAAAACGTTACGGTATTTTAAGCTTGCCGGTTACAACTGCATTGTTTTGAGTCGTCCATTCTTATTGGGCGGTGAATCTGTTGTCAAGGCAACGAGTTTGTTTTTCAGTGTTGGTTTACTTTATAATAGGCCAAATTATATTTTGGTATTTGAACAGAATAATCAGCCAGTGAATTATTTATTCAATAATGATATAATTTTGGATATGATAAAAAGATATTATTAAAAACTTTATTATTTACATAAACACACTACAAATAACTTCTCTGCATCTAAATATTTAGTAAATACAAGTTACATATTAACTTATTTGAGATTATTTAATTCCTGCTGCCAGCTGATTGCAAATACTGTTATCATGAAATGCTATAATTTATATATTTTTCGAATCGTGAAAACTCATAGAAAATGATTTTTCTCGAAATTTTGACAAAGTTCATTGGATTCCTGATGTTAATAACCCTTTATATATAAAATATGGAGAAAATCTTTAGAGTCGTTTTTGAGATAAAATGACTGGAAATAGGTACATAGGCTACATACAATTCCTTGCTCGTTTAATAGAATTTTCGAATCGTAAAAAATCATAGAAATTGATTTTTCTCGAAATTTTGACCAAGTTTTTTGGATTCCTGATGTTGAAAACCCTTTATATACAAAATATGGAGAAAATCGTTAGAGTCGTTTTTGAGATAAAATGACTGGAAATAGGTACATACATACATACATACAATTCCTTGCTCGTTTAATAGAATAAGATATATATATATATATATATATATATATAATTATATATAATATAAATTCATGAAATAATAAATTATTCTTTTATGTTGTGAAATTAGAATCGTAGTACTAAAGGGATTTATTTCTTTATTATAATTCAAAAAGGTTAAGAAGGGATTTAATTATAAATGACATACATCAAAGAAATTGAATAAAATGTATATGTAAAGCCATTTACATATATATATATATATATATATATATATATATATATTCTGAGCCATAATCTATTACAGAAACTAGCCACAAATCATCTGTGTGCAATTTCTTAAAGTTTTGTATTTTTCATTAAGTTTTTTATTTACTTTCTATGGTGAGATAGATTTTTTGAAGAACCCTAGTTAATGTACGATCTCTATGAAACATAGTTAATGAATATCAAGCAATATTTTTCTTGCAAACTGAATCATCATGTTTGAATATCATCTAATTTATAATTATAGTTTAGTTTTTGTAGCTCATGTAACAACGAGGATGGCGAATTGGTCGTTGAAACGCGTTTGATTAAGTAAAGGAGATTTGTGAGATTTGTGTTCGAATTTGATTCTATTGAATAACAATGATTTATTTAGGCTAAAATAATTAACATCTCTATTTATTAAAAAAAGTTCTAAAAAACGTCATATATCTCTTAATATGACTTTAGCTAAATAATATTAATTTTCCAACGACCAAATTGTATTACTATTATATTTGTATTATGTGCTTCCATAACAAAAAACAAGCAATTACATTCAATTACTAAATGTTAAAATGAACGTAAATAAGTTTTATTAAGTTTCTTATTTCATTTTTATAGTTTACATGTTTTTCATATTGTTTAAAGTTGCTCTTTACCCGATTTAGGTCAATGATGACAAGTAAGAAGGTAACCCTTCTGAGGAAAAACAACTGGGTTCAAACCCTTAAACCTAACTTAGGGTTCACTAGGTTAAACCTCACCTAGGTAAGAGCCGTAACTGCGTACGAAGCAGTACTTTATTTTTAATTATATTGATAGTAATATTACCAGTATTTTCCAAACTGATATCATTAGAAGAAGTTTAAGTTTCGCATCCTTATGACATGAAAAAGTTATCTAAACTTCTACTTTTAATGGTAATATGAATAAAAGTTAAGAAAATATTCAAATGCGAAAAAAAAAATTGTGGTGTATGCCTTTTTTCAGATTTAAATTATTTCAAGGAAATGTAGAACTAAGTATAGATTGATAGCCTTCGATTTTTACATTATGAACAATAATTGTCTTAACCATGTATTGTAGCTTTACTACAGCATATATATATATATATATATATATATATATATATATATATATATATATATATATATATATATATATATAGATATATATATATATGTGTGTGTGTGTGTGTGTGTGTGTGTGTGTGTGTGTATATGAATAAAATTATTAAATTTTAGCAATTTAATTTGAAGGTACAAATAAGTTTCACAACCTATGGTTAAGTCGAAACCCCTTTCACAACATCGTAAAGTAATGATAATTATGTAATCATCTACTTAAACTAGTACAGATCCCACAGATATTTCCCATTAGTAGAAAAGAAAACCTATTACTCAACGTTACATTTAAAGTAACATAACCTAGATATTAAAACCCATAAAAAATTTTATCTATAGAACCCACAATTTTTACAAGTATAGTATGTAATTAAAATGGACTATGAATATTGTGAGAGTCCTAGGCGTATAAACATTAATGTTTGCAATAAACAATTCGTCTCATCATCGAAGGTCTCAAATAACACATTCACTTGAATCGTTAAATCCTAATCCATTACCATAAAGCCAGGACAAAGCCCAATAGTCGTTAACACATTGTTATAGCCATGACATTCCAGTTCTAATTTATCACTCTGAACATAATTTTTAATGTTTGTTTGTCACGTATTAAAGCCTTCATACAATACTTAAAAATTACAAAATAAAATTAATTACTCAGTTACATCCAGTTATGATATATAAAAAACACCAGTAAAACTGTTCGGGTTTAATTGTAAAGTTAAAAATATATAACATAATCATCTAATTTCATTTGCTTTTATTTTCATCCCAATAAGTTTTATAAGGTAGTTTCAAATTATTTAGATATTTGTCTAATGTGATTTACCCTGCTTCAATATTATAGAGTGTTACCGAATTATATTTATAAGATAATTCTTATTGAAGAAATACTTCAAAATATATAATCATAAGTGTTACAATTTTACCAATGTATGCTGTTATAATATTTTATTTTAAGTTTGTTTTATTTTATAATTTTATCGACTGCATTTAAACTTGTAAAAAAATGGTATGTGGACGGAATAATAAAACTGATTCCATATACATTATATTCAATTGATATGATATATTTCATTTATTATTAAATCTATTCCTAACCATGTTATATTAATAACAAAGAAAGAAATCCAGTTATTACTACGGTGTTTATTGCTCAACATGAAGTGATTTAATAATTTCATGAATTTAATTGTTAAATTTAAGAATTGTAATTACTTCAGTGGACTTTTTCAGTTTTATAATCATTAGATAGGTCGATTCTCCACACTTTGTGAAGCATAAGAGCTTATATAAAACGTCTCAAGGCTTTATATTAGGAAAATACTTCTTGGGTTATTGCATTAGCAGTTTATAATTATATTATTGAAAGAACTCAAGTTTATTATATTTTACTTCATGTCGAAAATATTGGCCTGAAATGTGTAATTTTTATGTTCTATATGAACACATACGAATGTTGGATGTACTTTCCTAAAAATGATACAAAAAGTGTTTTTTTATGAATAATTGATATGATAGCGTTCTCAATATATACCACATATTAAATAGATTATACAAAAATTACTGATATGGAGTAAATGGTTTTGAAACTTGGTAGGAATTGTTAATTGGTTACATAAACTGAATCTAACGGCGTCGTTTACATTAAGGAAAACAAATAATATGCAAACCACAAAAAAAGCTGTAACCCTCTGAAGATGTCTATGTCATCAAAATATAAATTCGGGGATTATTAAAACATTATTTGTTTTTGTTTGTTGTTTTTGAGGTTTGGGAACTTTTTAGTTTTTATTATTGAGTGTCTCAGTTAGATCGCTTTATATTAGACGAAATGAAGGGGAAATGGAAATGAAAATACGTGACTGCATCTTTATACGCCTGTTATTTAACCGAACCCTTAGTGCTCATTTCAGAAAATATGTCTTCTCAACGAATTATAATTATATACATACAAAAAATCACTTAGCTTTTCGGATAAAGTGATTATGACATTATTCCTAAACCACTTTGGATATTTAGAATGTTCCGTGTTAGTGATTTTATCGCTGCATAACTGAAGGTGTAAAAGAATATAACTCTTTGAGTATACATTTTATTCAATTGCTTTGATGTATTTCAGTTATCACTAAACAAATGCTTTACCATTTTATTTAGATGATAACGAAGAATGAAACCCAGTTGGTACTAAGGTGCTAATTTCCCAACATAAAAGAATTATTTATTTATTTATTTAAGTGATAAACTTAAGAATTTGTATTTACTTAAGTTGATTTTTTAGTTTATAATCAGTAGAAATGTCGACTCTCCATGGTTTGTGGGTTATTACAGTAGCAGTTTATATATTATTGAAAGAAATCAATTTTATTTTATTTTATGTTGAAAATATTGGCAGTAAATGTGTAATTTTATTGTTATATATATATATATATATATATATATATATATATATATATATATATATATATATATATATATATATAGGTATGTTGGATGTACATTTTGAAATAACGTATTAAATGTTGTTTTTATGAATAATTCATATGATTAGTGTTCTGATTATGTACGGCAAAGCAAATAGATTATTCAAAACTACTGATATGGAGTAAATGCTTTAGAAACTAGTTGGGAATTGTTAAATGGTTACATAAACTGATTCTAATTGCGTCTTTTACAATAAATAAAACAAATAATCTGCAAACCACAAAAACAAGAACAAAAAATGAGACTCTATTTGCCTAGCTTATGTTTTTACGTAATTTTTCCGCATCCTTAAGACAATTACCACATGAACTCCCTTCCTGAAATTCGTCTGGAAAGAGTGGGAGAAGGACATTCTCAGTACTGTTTATTTTGGCGCAAACTGTATAAGTAAAAATTCAAACTGCGATACCTAAAAGCAACTATGTATCCCTTAAACCCTCATCTCAATGACTAATAGTCTTGACTTCTTAAATTTGAATAAATGACTTTTAACCGTTCTTAAAACAAATATCAAGGTTTACAGTTACAAATGATGTTAACGGAACTCAATCACCGACCACGCGGTTTGTCTTTGCAAATTACTGTTTTTTTCCTTTTATCTTGGAGTAATTTCAATAATGGTGAAGTTATTCCATGTACTAAGGAAATAAATTCTTGAATAGGTTATCTAACGCTACATTTAGTTCTATAGTGCCATAGACTCTGTAAAAAATAAAACAGAGGGGATACTGAGGGATAAATGACATCATTGATGTTCAATTTCGTTTTTACGTTCACAGTTTAATAGAATTTAGGAGATTAAACTATCTTCAATGAAGCCATTCTACTCTTTGTCCCATCTCAGAGACATAGAAGTTGATTAAGTCCGTAGATCTGTTACTTTTATGTTTTTGTTTAAGGTATATACGTGAGTATTTCTCGTTTATAAAAATAAAACATTTGCTAATATAACGCTTTATCCAAATTATTTAACAAATTAAATTTGTATTTAATCAATAAAATTAAATGATGTTTTTTAATTACATTTTTGGTTTATTTTAAATCAATGAAATATCAAAATACCAGTTTTTAATACGTGATTTATTTGGTGTTTAAAGTTTGATACATCAACTCTAATAATTGCAGAAATTACAAAATTAAAAAGAAAAATTAAGTTTAGTTTACAAGTGATTGGTAGTAAACGTAATGAGTAATTTTTTTTTAATATTGAGTGATTATATGGCACACAAAAATACAAAATTGTAATAATGGCTCGTATCAAAATAATTATAATATTTAAGAGTTATGAATCTCTAATTTATTCATACTCATATTTACAACTCTTACTGCTCATAAACAAAATACGTGATGTTATTGCGTAGTTACTAACGTTACTATCTCACTAAGTATATATAAACATAAACTATGTATATTTGTCTGTATATAGTTATAGAAGAATCTGTATATACTGTAAAAATAAGCTTTGTACTGGTTTTATATAAATGTATTAGATGCAGTTACACTGTATGGTTTAGAAAAGCATTTTGTTAATAGAAATTAAAATAAAAACTGTTAATAATGAGCCAGAGTACATTGACGGATATGAACGGTACACAACTTTGAACCTCTTGACAAGTACAATG
The DNA here is from genome assembly GCA_963513935.1 of Aphrophora alni. Classification (NCBI taxonomy): domain Eukaryota; kingdom Metazoa; phylum Arthropoda; class Insecta; order Hemiptera; family Aphrophoridae; genus Aphrophora; species Aphrophora alni. Next base: position 43,638,273 of record OY740772.1, read on the forward strand.
TACAAAACTTATATTTAAAAAAAGAAAGTATTTTAAGCTCTGTGTTAAGTGTTTTAGTGTTAAGGTTTATAATGTAGAAACGATCTAAGTGTACACAACCTGACGATAGCTGTGGAATGACGAAACTGCTTTCTGTAGGTGCAGAACAGCTGACTTCTTTTAACATGAAAATTATAATAATTAAACAAGTCAGAAGACAAAAAATTAACTAATTACAAGTTTATTTGTGAGGTTCTATTGTTAGGTTCTCCAAAATTGACTGAAGAGCTAGAATATAGACGAACATTTAATAGTTTATATTTGTGTAATTAGTTGATAGAGCCTCACTATGTTTGTGCACTTGGTCTTTGTATTTATTCTTATTACTGTTTTCCTCAAGGTTTAAAGGAGACATTATGTTGTTCCTTTATAGACGTTTGCTTTTAGGCAAACTTTTTATATTTTCATAAGCTCTGTCACAAAGCTGAAAGAATGTTTCCATTTTTATAATTATGTTAATTAATCTATAAATGTTTATATAAACTAATAAAAAAACTTATATAAGTTATATAAAAACTAATATAAAAACTAATAGAAAAATTTAACAAAAAAATTCATTGAGATAATATATTATATCTTATTTATTTTTTTCAGATCCAGCCACGGGAAGCGTTTACATAAAAATGATACATAACGCATATTTTTGATTCGTAAACAATTTCATTCGTTATATAAAACAATAATAGTTATAATTATTTTGATCATCATTATAGAAAAAAAAACATAATAACGTAAACACTTTATACCTGTAAAAGTAATAGGGGTAGGAAAATACTTTAACCGAACAAAAAAGACAGTTTCTCGGTAACGAAACTCTTTATTGTAAACGAATACAAGCCTCAAATCCCTTGGTTATATTGGTGCCTCTAGATACGACATTATCGGTTTTTATTTCTACTATTAATATTATTTTTAAATTTACTAATCGTGAACACCAGTTTTATATATTACCTCTAGCTCATATTATACAAGAAACAATTCAAAATTTGCTACGAAATATATATAATACAAATTCCTATTGCTTAAAATCTAATGCTGTAGGTATGGTTTTGTGGACATATGGATGTTGACATTTTCAATTTCGACATTACCCCTTTGAAAATATTGTATTAGTTTCACTTTAATATTGGAAATTCATTTAAATTGCATTTCTTTTTTATAATTTACATAAATGAAACATTTTTATACCAATAAATACAAATATGTGCTTCAGCATGTGACCTATTTACGAAACTACTTATTATAGTCGTATTGTGATTAGCTTGTATAGTTCTTACGTTCGATTTTTTTTCATGCACAAGTTTCAAGTCCATCATGGTCCAAAATATTACAAACTATTCATAGTTCTTTAAGAACAAAATATTTTTGACTTGTTAAAACATTTTGTGTTTGCCAAGTAAAAGCGAACGCCATTTTAAATGTTTTAAATTAAACTATTTATTAAAAATAAATTAAAATACAGTTAAATATCAGGTTTTTTTAAATATAAAATTCATATGAAAAACTAAAATTTGGATTAAAAATTATAATAGTTTTATGGCCTACTGTGTTGTGATGCTCCACATCTAAAAAAAATTAAATTCGTGATTTATTTCTATAAAAGATTGAAAACATGAATATTTATTTATTTTGTGATCGTATTCATAATAAATTAATTTTGTACAAACTTAATGTAAGTACTTACATAATAATTCCGTAAGCAATCATTTTTCTCTGTTTTCAGTTTAAGTTGTATGCTAAAATACTACCTATTTTTTGGCACGTCTGTGAATCTTTTTTTAAATTTTTATTAGGCTATTGAAGTTTTGGACAGTTCGCCCATCATCAGGTTTTTACGTCAGTTTAAATTTTATTCCATCGTTTTGAGGTCATCGAAGCTCAAAAAATAAAAGTTACAAAATAAAAGTAGAGTGTAACGAAACTGTAGCCATAGAATTCACTAACAGATTATTGAAACAACACCCATATCTTTGTCTCTGCAGTTTTCCCTTATCTTAAAAACCACAGATAAGATATCTAGGTGTTATATTTGACAAGACTGTTTAATAATGAAAAGTTTATCTTAAATAAAGCAAAAAGATCTCACTGTAGACTCTATACTGTAATGGACGGCAAAAACCCTCTTCATTAAGTGTACATTTATCCATACATTAATGGTTTAGTCCTATAAATACACGAAATGAAATTGCTGGAATATTTCCAACACATCACACTCAAAAGACTGACCGATTACCCATGGTAGACAATAGTGTTAAACGACGAATTCATCACAGAACTGTTAAAAAACTGGTATAGCAAGCAAAAGTCTCAATGCGCAACTTTCATCAATAGAAAACGGATCCCGCTCCCCTTCAAGAGTGCAGAAACAGACCTCTGAGCTTATTCTACGATCCACTAAATTTTAAAAATTCTTTCAGCAAATTCCTAGTAAAGAACTACTAGGAATACTTGTTTATTTAGGAATACTACTTGTTTATTTTTTATTCATTACTTCAAAGAAATAAACACCAACAATCCGAGCTCTCCTTGAATCCTACAAACAGCTCAGGATAAATAACAAAGTCCTAGCTCATTATATTATAAAACAGCAATGCTGTCTTTCATAAATGGCCTCAGCTACAGCTAAGATCCAAAGGAGCATTTACATATTACAGATGTCGAAACGATCGTTCGCTACTATTTCTCATTTATTTGTGCATGAACAATTATAGTTTTTAATGCTTGCTACCAATAATTAGGGGGTCTACTTTGTAAAAGTGTTAGACATAATTAATTAGTTTAGCCGCAATGTTAACTCTCAGTGGATATATCTTAACAAAAGTGTGAGTGCTTTGGACACGTTTAAATAGACAAGCACGTCATTGTTCTAATTCATAAAAGTGGTATCAATATAAAAAGTAGATAAATATTTTCTACTCTTTAACTTATATTAAAACTAAATTATAAACAAAAAATCATTATTTAATATAATGGGGTTTTCACCGCATTTTAGAAGGTGGTCTTCCGGGAAACGGAATTAATCATGAGTTTCTAAAGTAGAGCAATTGTATGAACATGTTTTAATACTTTATGAACCCCAAATTAAACACCAAGGATAAATTTAAGTTTCAAATATAATTTATTTTCATAACAAATGTCTGAACTGAATATATATAAGCCATTCGTTTCAAAACATTACGTTATTCGTATCCCAAGAAATCACTTAGCATATTGTTTGTCCTTACATCCCATTTCAAGTAAACATTTAAACTAAAAATATTCTTTCATTATATTTTATTTGTTCCAATTAGTTTGGTGAAAAAATAAAAGAAGGTGGTATTTACTGGTTTAATTGTCAATTCCAAGCTTTTATAATTCATAGTTGAATCTATTGACAACATTGAAACAAATTTATGCCAAACAAAATGCCATTTTTTAATGTACTGTATATACTTTTAGGATAATTGTATAAAAACTATATTTACAAGATGACTGTTCTTATATATCTCAGATGATAATGATCGAAATGGTTTTTAGCCACTAAAAGAAAAAAAAATTAAAAAAATAAATTTCATCTATGCTTCAACAAAATGAACGTTAACATGGATAGAACTTTGTTGTGTAGGGGATTTAAGGGTTTGGAATTTTGGTACTAAGATGGACTTATAAACATAACTAATAAAGTAATACGTGGTAAATGAATGAAAATACAAAATTCATATTTATCATTTTGTTATAAAATTGTAAAAACCACACACACTAAAATCATATATCAATTATAAAATAAAAGTGATTATATACGTTTTATTGTATTGTATTGTGATAATGTATTTTAATAAATTTATTTATAAAATAAGGAGAGACGTACTGTAAATATTGTTTCTAATAAATGATCCTTAAAGTATACATATAAATTGGAGTGGATGTTTTTCTAATTAATTAATAACGTAAATTTTTAACCTATTTATACCTATTCATTCGGAAGCAAGAAATCATTTTATTTTATTTTTATTGAGTGAATTTTATATATCGTCCTGTTTTGTTTAACAGTTTAAACGTTTTATTATCAAAATTAAAATCTATTTTATTCGAAATATTACCAAGGCCACTTAAAAACTAAACTTATAATTTTCATAAATAAAGAGCTTACTTTAGAAAATATTTTATTTATAGTTCAATTTATTCTATATGAATTTTGTAGTCTTGGAAACTTTATTCAAAATATAAATATTTCGGTTTAGGAAAACATTTTGTATATTAGACACTACATCAAAATTGATAACAAAAACAAATTGATAAAACACACTACTAAAAATATTCTTACTTTTACAATCAAATAGTTAAATCTTTATTTAACCAGTTCTTCTAAAACCTTATGCTTTTAGAAATCACTTCAATAGGTACATGCATTAAATCATGTATTACATTACTAACACTTTGTCATCGAACTGATGATTTGGTCAGACCCAAAACTTAGTGAAAGACGTCATTTTTATTCGATAATGTTGAATACAGTGGATGCAAGGAACCAAACTTCTTCTTTATATTCAAGCTTACGAATAACTTAAAACTCATCGGAAGTCTCAGTGAAGACATTTTAAGCATTTTGTAAATACATGTAGGATTTGAAATTTGTGTATTTTAATTTACCAAGCCGACTTAAATTCCAGGTATGAACGTTAATTTTGTCAATAAAGTTTTCATAGATGTTATCATATATTGGGATAATTTTTATCTTTTGTAAATGAGATTTTAATTAAACTATATTCACATTAGGCAAAGCAAAGTGGTGGGTGGAGTTATGTGTCAAAACCCTGCCTTGTTATTATCTCATGTGCTTTAATGTGTCAATATTCAAACTTTATACTTATGTCTACTTAAAGTTTACTAATTAAAAGTGTAAATTATAATGTCAAAGTCTGCAACGTCAAAAGATACATGCGATTACGTAGAATGTCAACATATTTTAGAAGCTATTTTATGAACAATCTATATTAGATAACTTAACAGTAATCTAAGGAATTTATACTAAAAAGGAATTAAAATCGAGAAAGGCCAGAAATTAAAATCGAGAAAGCCCAGAAATTAAATACAAATACGTGTTAACGAAGTAAATTTCAAATCAATATACATCACGGTTATGATTTTTCTTTAAAAACCATCTCTATTAACTAAGTGCCTACAGTGCTACATCATAAATCTGTTATTAAATTTAGTAAAACAACTACCGAATTTTAAGTTTCTATTGATTTATAATTAAGAAAATAAATATGTCACAACTTATTTACAAGTATGTACTAAATCAAACATTTCGAGCACATCAAGTACATCAAGAAAAATGAACAATATTTGATAACTCTTCATTTTTAATGGAAATTAGTTTGGGCAATTCATAAGGTTTCTTGCAAAACCTTTTTGTTTTTTTTTTTCAAAAATTGTTTGGGGGTTTCATATATATGTCACATATCATATTATCGTAACTTAAAATCAATCAATTTAATTTAGGCGAATTCAATTTTGGTTACAAGTTTTTTCTAAATAACTAGACTTGTAAATAGCTTGTCTAACAACATGTAATACATTTTATTTAAATATTATTTCAAAGATATTAGCAATTGTTGTGAAAATACGGCCGTAAGTAAGTGGCACACGGAGGGTGATATTAATATCTTTCGTTAGATGATATTTCCTTTGATATTTTCAATGAAATCGGATTTACAATAATTTCTAAATATTGACGCCTACCTGCAAGAACATACGTTATAAAATTGTTTTTTACATCAAAGCAGAAAATATTTCTTAAACAATCTAAGTTTATTCTATTATTGGATATTGTTAATAATTTGTTGCAACAAATACTTGATGAAACTTAGAAATTGACCACATTTTTAGATTTCCTACAAAGTGATATTTTATATGTTTCGAGTATTATACTACAGTAACAATTATTTTATAGGAATGCACATCCATTATCAAAACATAGTTGTCAACAACTCCAAACCATTAAGGTTTAGGAATGCGAAAGCTTTGCAGCAAATTTAAATAGTTACGTAAAGGATATCTGTAAATTCCACTTGTAGATTGGATGTATTTATTCTTTGGTAATTTTGTTATGTTGGTATCTGCTAGAATCGGGAATCAATCTACAATTATAACAGGTTAAAACAGGATTCCAATGAAGAATATGATTTTTCTATATTCTGGTGACTTGTCATGAAACCACTCCCCAGCCGTTCACTATCCTTTTTCATTTCTGATCCAAAGAATTGACTGGAAATATAATATTTTATCTCACGTACATGCAGATAATCAGACTTCATTCAAGAGGACCTAAGTTGTCGGAATTAAAAATATTTTAGAAGGTAATATATCACAATAAAAAAGAAAAAGTATTACCACCATTTTATTATTTAAATGACTCTAATTTATATTTATTTTATTCCTCCTAAGATATTATTATGAATATTTTAAATATAATTTAGGTTTCCTTAAAACGTATAAAGTCTAGTGATTAAACGAACAAGTTTAGGTAAGACAAAAAATGTACTATAGTTTAAATACAGTAACATATGTGTAATTAAATCAGGATATGTTTACTTTAGGATATATTTACCATAGAAACACTTGTGATACATACATAGAAGTTCCGAGGCAAGATTTCCCATGGGAAATATGTGGAAATCTGCATTACATTAGAGAAATTCAATCTACTCAGATTGTAAAGTAGAAACAACAAAGAAGTAGTGACTTTTGCATGACAATATTTTAGATAACTTTTATGGAATTAAGAAGTTAAATATAGATTTAATCTTTAGCTGTTAACGAGAATTTGAAATCACACAAAATCATTAAAGTTCGAAAACATTTTATTAAATTTAAACCTATTACTATCTTCTTCTGTAATTTATGGAAAGAATTTAAAATGCTGCACTTTAGCAGTTGTTGGAAAACCTCCATATTTTGCCCTTTCATATACGCACAAAAGAATTTTTGCTATTTTAGAAATGCCCATGAACATTAAACCAATGTACAAGTCTTCTCGACAAAAGATACAACACCAGATATTGAATATTAATCTAATGTTATTGAATATTTTCAAATTTCGTCTTGTTGAGTGTAAGCTCGTTTTAATATGGTTCAAATAAATATGAATTACATATTGAGTATGTATAGGAACTTAGTACAGGAAACAAGTTGTTTTTTGCATTTGAATAAAAGTAGTTTCACGTCAATATTCGTAATGAACGTTTTATAAATTAAAAATAAATAAAATGTTGTTTACATGACAAAGGTAATATTTCAAAATGCAAATAGCATTATATTTGTGTGTCGATAATTCCACATATCGTATTGTTTTGACTAATATAACAATAGTTCAGACATTATATATTCATGGGTCTATTAATAGTAATAAAGCAACACTCTGACTAGAGCAAGTAGACTTCAGACAGTTGTTTACGTTTTTATTATAGTTCTTTTCGTGGAAGTTTAAAGTTTTAAAAGAGGAAAATCATTTAATTAATTTCGTTTTTATTGAAGTAATAATAGGATAGAAATAGGACGATACAATGTATCGTCCAAATTTCATTCACAATAATATAAAGTAGAATAATATTTTATAAAGCTGAAATTATACTTTAAGTATTCTGCATTTTACACTACTTTTGTTCTATCATATGATCAATATAAAGACCTCAATAAGTACAAAGAACCTAATTAATCCTAATTAAATTATAATTATTGTTATTTTTTGTTATATTACTTAACCAATTTAATCATTGTTAACGTTTTAAGTGTTTAATATGTGAACTTTATTTTTCACCCATACATACTGCTGATATTATATAACCAAACCTGTTGGAATAAGTGAGTATATAAAATGATCAATGGCGTTATAAAGTAAACTTTTTTTCTGTTTCTTACAATAATTAATTATAAAATAAATGTGTGGTTTGTAATTTATGTCCGTATTGTTTTACGTGATTAACCCTTCAAGTGGCAATGTTAAAGGTTTTGTTTTCATAAAAAATAATAATTTTATGCAAAACCTAACTTCAAGCATATCATTTTTCTCATAAAGATGAGTAGAATTTATCTATGTAAATATATATATATATATATATATATATATATATATATATATATATATATATATATATATATGAAACGGTTTTGGAGTAAGTATGTTAGGTGTCAAAAAATGAAGTTAACATTTTTCATAAAACCTGTATCATCCAAAATCAATAGCTTACCATCTTTTTTCAAGATCTACAATAGTTTTGTATGATATTTGTGAATATATTAAAAAAAAAAATTGATACATTTTCAAAAAAAATTGTTTTAGAAAAAAGGGAAAATGTTTTCCCTAATTTGGAAAAATCACCTTTAAATTATTATTTTTTTAAAATAAAATTGTTAACATTTTATGAACTTTTGGTTTTATGGTATAAATCTAGGGGAAATTATCTTTAAAACAATATAAAATTATTGCGGTAGGATGATTTATAGTATGGTAAATGTTGAATTGGAAAAAAGTGATTTCTTGTTACTAAAACACTAGAATGACAGCTGAAAATCAGGATACCACATAGAGAGTTAAAGTTATGTAATTGATCGATACTTAATATTCACTTTTCTCTCAATAAGAGGTAAATATTTAGTGGTCGGTTAATTTAATTATTATTATGTAGTTTACATATATTTTTATATAAATTGTTTAAAAATTTATAAATTACACACTTTCCTGATAAAAATTATAATATAATAATCTAAAAAATCATCAGTTTCGTATATTGGTTGCTGTCAAAATTAATTTCAAAATATTAATATCCATTAACGATAAATATTATGATCTTATTTTTTAATATCATCCAATATTAACGAAAAAGGCAAAATGTAGAGCACACACGCCCTTTTAAATGAAACCAGAAATTTCAAGTATGATTTTACCATGGAAACAATGATTGTACAGATTTCCTTTTAAAAGAAACTGAAAGATCTATCCTTCAGGAATGTAAAACACAAAAAAATGTAAATGTCGAAAAATGGCTTATACGCCCTTTTAAAAAAACCGATTCAGTTGTAATCAGATTTATATTTCTAATCTTTTCTTAAATAAAACAGTAGTGGTAAAAAATAATAATTACAAGAAAATACCAATATAATTATGTAAGTGAAACTATTAATAATGTAATATTATCATTGGTTGTCTACCGGACAACTAATGATATAAAAATTACTGTTTTATTATAGTTCATGAAGGTAAAGTAAACCAGCAGTAACAAATCATCAAGCTTCATTTACAAGCTTAATTACCTGTCAATTGGAAACAAAATGAAAAGTGACATTTTAGTAAATTCACCAGTCACAATATTTCAAAACCTCTGTTTTAATGGAAATAATGAGATGATTATTTAATTCCACAACACAGCTTTAATTGCGACATATGTTTCGCCTTTAGGCATTTTCAAGCAATTGCTTGTGGAGATAAATACTTATCTCATTATTTCCATTATCATGAAATTCCATAATTCCATCATGTACCGACTGATGTAACAAAATTAAAAAAAAAAAAAAAACTCTTTTTATTATTTAAAAAGAAAAAGATTAGCACGGAGAAACAGATTTAATTGTTGCAATTCATATCAGAATACGAAGAACAAAGATACAGTATGTATGTATGTGCTATTTGTGATCATACAGACAGAGATAATTATTTGTATCTTATAAGAAATCACAGGAGAGAACCCGTATACGTACTCTATATGCGGGAATAGTTATTGAATTTATAGTTGTAGAAAGAGGTTTAGAAGAGTGCATTGTAATTCATCCGAGATTATACTTCAGGGGAAACCTTATGTCATGCATGTGCTGAATGGGTAATTGTGCAATTATTCATATGAAACATTTCAACTAAGAAGAACACTAAATTTGTGCTATTTATCGTTATAAATGTATACACGAGAGTTATCTTGCACGTTAAGTGAGAAAACATAGTAGAGCAAATTGCTATTATATTTATCCTTCGATTGCATATGCAATGATGGGTTCACTCATTTTAGAATAGCTCCACAAGACATTTTAGAGCACCAAAACTAAAAACCCACAGAGAAATCTATAGTATTACATGGGATTACAAATTTTTGAGAAAGCCTTTTCCGAAGCCTCATGAAAATACACTGTCTAAACTTTATAATTGTACAATATGTGATATAAAATTTTTCGTGCGAGAAAAAAAAAACATTGAAGAGGAATTCTAAAGATGTGAATCTTCTTTGTATAGAACTTCTTTTATAAACCAAATAAAAGTTAAAATGAAAAAAACTACAAATACTGATAAATAATTGTTACTATACCATGTGTTTGACTGTACTTCTAGGCCCATATACGTTCACTTGAAGAGAGAGTTTTATATGATTTAAAATGAGTAACAAAGAAATATAAATAGAAGTTTGAGGGTTTTTGTTACTATAAATTAAGCGAATAGTAATAGTAAATAGTTTGTCAAAAAATATTCTCATCTTTTAATCTTCATTCAATTAATAATTAACACATGGCGTATTTGTAAAATTTGTAAAATTCGTGTGTAGAAATCCAGTTTTTCTTGGTATTTTTTTTTAAAATTGATACCGGGCGTTATTAAATACAATAATAATTACAAACTCTTTAAATTAAAAAATTAAAAATATATATATATATATATGTCTTAAAAGAGGTTAATAGTTAAGCAGTACTAATGTATTTTAACGTAATATATTGATTTTAAGACCAGCGATCCGTCACAACTTCTATAGAGTTGTGATCGAAAAATAGCTATGCAGGACATCAGACAGTGTCTGCAAAACTCATCTCTTTTCATCTTACCTACTTTTAGCCAGTTTCGTATTTTGCTGATAGCAGGTACAGTACTAGTACCACAAATATATATCCTGGATAGTTACCACATTTAACTATGCAGGTAGACAAATTAAATTATTTATTAAGACAATTTTATTGCTAGAATCCTTATATCCTCTTCAACAAAAATAATTATTTATTTCTCGGATTGTTACTTTTGTTACGTTACTTAACATTATGCTCACACATGTATTTTTAAAACTATCACTGTAAACAACTTACAGATATTCGTAATAGTTTGTGACATTCATTTTTATTCCTCGTGCATAGTTTTGTCATTAGACCATTAATAGGGTCTGTTTATAAATATTTTGAATTAAATCAGGATTTTTTAGTATATTAAAAATGACTGACAAACTAAAATCTATTTTAACTCTGATTTAGCATAACGGGTTAGAACCTCTTTACAAACATTTAATGGAAACAGCGATTTCTTCAATATGTAAGATATGGTCACTTTTGGTTTTTCTACATGTAAAATAAGATGGTTTCATTATATTTTATGTTTTAAATAACTGAATTACTGTTATTTTATACCTAAAATTTAGTTGTTGGCATTATGATTTATCCTAAATATTTTTAGCTTTTAAAAATAATATTATATTTATAAAATATATTTTTGCTTTGTGACCCATACAGGATTATTAAATTTAATTAGTAACACTATATCTGTTCTCTAGTGTTTTAATTAAACTATTCGTGTATTTATAGGTGAAGTTAAAATGAAAATAATATTATATTATAATAATACAAAGTATAAAAGAAAATATTTAAGACAAAATAAAACCAAAATATAATCCCTAAATGGTCTAAGATTGTGTGTAGGTATTTAGTTAACTGTACTTATATGCATCTTATCCCCGTTATAAGATAAAAGTGAACAAATATCCTTTAACAATTTATATTGTGTATACATAGCAAAAATTTATTGCGTATTCTACTGTTCCTAGATGCTGAAAAATTAGGTCAATATTGAAACCGTGATGTCAAGATTGTAGCGCTATTAAATACTTTCCTCATTCTTAATTGAAAATATTTATTTATAAGCAACAGAAAATTATTCTAAATATAAGACAAATTGTTTGTTGATATAGTGCGAGCCGTAATAAAATGTTGATGCACAAAATTTAATATATAGTGTATGTCTTTCCAATACAACCTATGAATCTTTTATCAAAATTGTGTGGAAAGAGAAAATGTAGGTATATCAAATTTATGAAGTCTTGCCAATGTAGAACTTTAACTTTTGTGACCAAGTTATTTATTTTTAAGGTTAATAGTAGTGTTCCAACTGAATCTGAAGTTCTAGAAACAGTTGAAAGATAATGTAATATTTAGAAGAACCAACTAACAAGTTCCTTGCTTTGTACATCGTTCAAAGATGTATCATTTTATTTATACGTCAATTATGAAATAGAAAAAGCTGCTCAACTTTGATCTAAAGTAATTTTTTTTAGGCGTTAGTCTCTGAATAACACTTCTCAAGACAATGCAATAGAATAACAGTGGTTTTTGTTTTTGATTTTGTTGTAGTGTAATCCATTATTTTAGTACAATGGCGATTCTGAAGGTGTTCGAGTTTTATTCACTTTAAAAATAGAACTTAATTAGTAACGTGGAGTCAGGACTTCCTAACATCACGCCTGAATTGCTGCTATACAAAAATTCTATATCTAAGGATTCTGTTACATCACTAATTGTGACTCTATCATAAAGTATTATTTTAATTTTTACGAATTTTGCTGAGCAAGTCTTCGCACAAAAGTTAAGTGTTGCAATTGATTTCATACACACCTCTTTCACTTTACTTCATAATTTGGAGAAAATAACTTTAATTATAATTTTATAAATTAAGAATTAATGGAATCCTTTGAAAATGTTCCAAAAATGATGGAATTTTATTTTAAAACTCTTGATAAAAATTACAATGTTCTTAAAAAGTACACTATTTGCTCATTATTTTTAACTCTCTGTCTAATAATTGTGTATATAATACCGAAACTATCAACTTGGATGTTAGGTTCATTCTATGGAAAAAGTTGTTTATGTTATATTAAATGATACTCCTTATTCGCCCGTTTATGAGGTTACGTTTTTTTTTTTTTTTTTTAATTCTCAACTGTACTTTTACAGTGCTGAAACAAACTTTCTCAAACTGCTTCATTTTAGGTCTGTTTTCATTGCAAATAACTTTCTTTAATTATCTCTAACAATATTTTGACTTACTTGTTAGTTCAGAAATCCATTTTTTAAGACGATTGTGACATTAAATACTTCATTTTGAATTCCACAATGCAAGGACTAGTAATGTCAAGAGCACAAAGGATTTTAAAGACACGGCTCGAGAATTTAACACTTTTCAAAATATGTCCTTGATTAGAGGTGATGTAAAATTTAAAAAATCGAAGCAGTCATGGATAGATTAAGAATTCGTGTCATATGTCACAAAGATGTATTAAGGTATTGTTCTATCGTGTATTCCATATTTATTAATTTCAAAGTGAATTTGGATAGATGATAATACCTCATGTATACAACTGAATTACTGGATATATATATATATATATATATATATATATATATATATATATATATATATATATATATATATATATATATTAAATACACTTCATATATAAGTATGATAATATAATTATGTTTAGTCTGTACTCCGTGGCTTTAAAATGTATCCAAGTTATCACTTATAATATAAAGAAACTTAAGTAATTATTATTTGTCAATATAAAGATAATTACTAAATACTGGAACTAAAATATACAATAAGTGAACCTGTGCAATTCTTCAGTCAAAAGGAAAGAATATTTTTAGATTATTAACGTGGTATGATGACCAATAAAATTAATGTTTGTAGTGATAATTGTCCACTGCTTATTATTTACAGTTATGACTGAAATATTTTTTGACAGGAAAAAGCAAACCTATTTCTTCATTAAGATCATCTATGAGTACAACATTTAACGCCCTGTTTCACAATAAAACTTATTAGTACGACTTATATTCTCATTGTTTAAATAATTTACAATAAAATGGACTTTTAGCAGAAGCAAATAATCCACTTGTTTTTAAGATGATCTAGTTAATCATATGCAAGATCGTTATAACTACATATTGAACATTTACTTAAATTACCAGGTGTTATGGAAGAGTTGAGATATTTGACAATGATATTTTTATTAATAATTGTAATAAATACATGTTTTAATCATCCGGCAATCTACTGGGGTACTTATCATTTGATACCACGGTTTCAAATGAGTCCTGGCATCCATCTTAAGATAATAAGTACAAAACAGTAATTTTGATCTTCAGTCCTGACATGGAAGAATGTCGTACCATTACTATATTGACGTCGTATAATTCTTTAATCTTCCCCAATCTTCGTGTTAGTTACACCAGATTCCGTTATCTGTGTTGTTATTAAAATGTTGATGGAATTAAAACTGGTATTTATTACCCTTATAAGTTTAAACAATGATCTGGGAATATCAATTATAAAATATTTTGACTTGTGTATAACACTTATTATATTTTAATATAAGCTAGTTAACCTTATCATTGATTGTTTTCAGCATTTGTAACAAGTTGATACAAATATGATCGACTTTACTGTTTACTTCAGTCTCATTTCAAATATTTTCTTTCAAAGTGCTAAGTAACATTTCGTTTCATATTAGATATAAAGAGGAGATTACTTAACATTGATGTTCGTATCTCTATAAACATATTATGTAAATTACTCAGATAACTTGGATTGACTAATAATATCGACTTGAGTCTAGAGTCTAGAAAAAAATGAAACTATGATCTGAATAGTAGTGATTAACTAAAGACAAATATTACTAAGTAGATGATAACAATGTTCGAAGTTTCAGACTTATTTAGTAAAATAAAATATTACTAAAAGTAAAAAAAAAAAAAAGGAAAAAACGTGGCTAATAAGTGATCTAACTTATAAACTTATTTAATCAATTAATTTTGTACTAAAATCAAAGAATGTAGCCAATGCCTGAAAACTTGTTGATAACAGTTATGTAAGTTCTAAGCTTATGTTTTCAACTAAGACTTCACTATGTATTTTTCAACTTCAAGCTTTAAGTTTAGTTCTTAACACTAATATAGGTTTTATGATTATTTTATACATTTGTACTATAAATAATGAATGAACACATCTCACATGAAGACTAATTACTCATAGGATCTAGGTTTAAGGTTTATTTATTCAATTAAAGCTGTATGAGTGGTTGCAAATAATGATCAAGGTTCTTGGCCTGTTAATTTAAAAAAAAAAGTTTACTACTAAATATTTTTTATTTTATTTTTACCATTGTAGTTTACGGTAGGATTTTAAAAGTTATGGTCATGTTATAACTTAACATAACTTATGTTATAACTTAAAGGAGAGCGCCTATTTGAAGAAAAAAATATATATACATATTGAAATTGCTTATTTACTATTATTTACACAACTTTTCGTTGGTTTTGCCTCGTAAGCTTAAAACAAAACCATAGCAGCACCAAAACTCAGCTCCCTATTTGCAAATACAATTTATTAATAACCTAAGAGTTTATTATTGGTATATTTTTAATAATGACATACATGAAAGATTTGTGTTGAGGTTCATGGTAGGCTAACAATACGGAGTACTCCTTCAGAATTTTTAATTTTGGTTGTTCTCTGCTTATTCAAAAATACTTCTTTTCTTACCTTTGTATCCAGAGTATTATTTAATTTAGAATTGTAGTTTTCCGCTCATAGGTTTAACATGTATGGTTGGTTATCTTTGTAATTTACAATATGATTAAATTATAACCAATTTTACTTTTATTTCTCGTTTGTTTACCAGATGTTTGCTTGCTAATCCTGTAAATTAAGCTATGTCGGATGCTTATTCAAACATCACGTCCATTTGCAAAATTTAATTATAAGGAAGGTTATTTTTTGTTTACATTTGTTTATAAGGGGTTTTCCTGTTTATCTTGGCCGGTTTGGTTATAACAATACAAATTAATGACTTCACCTTGCTCATTTGAAAAAAAAAATGTAAGAAAGGTGAACAATTTCTTTTCGATTAAATATTGGTTATTAGTTCACGTAATAAAATGTAAAACTAATTTGTTTGGTGTCTAAGAAATATTTGGTACATCTCCTTTGTATGTTGTAAACGAACGAACCGGGCATTCGTGAATTTTTTCAAAATGTTCAGCACTAACTTTAAACACCAACAATTTATTTAAAGAAGAGAAGTGCTAATAGTAAAAATATGGAACGGTAGGCTTACGAATTTACATTGGTATTATGACGGTTTGATGATATTAAGGGGAAGTGTGTATAAATGTTTTTGGCCATGATGCGGAGTTTTCAATCTTTTGTATTGACCTTAACTTTGGTTTTAACTGAGTTTTCAATCTTGACCCTTAAGTAAGCATTCTCATAAGATATTTTACTGCGGTAACATGTCTATATTTAATTCCAACAGTCAAATACATATCGGCCATTTTAATTCAATGTGTCCGGATGATGTTGTTTTAATATGAGGTTTAGGACTCACACTCATTGCATAATGTTAGCTACATTGGGATATTATGGAACACCTAATAAAATTATGAGTTTAAAACTATGTATTAGGGCCCGCCCACAATGTGTTTAAATTGTATGAAGGAAAAACATTTTGCAAGGGATTATTTTCTTAATTGTTTATTAATAAATTTGTGAGTTTAGTTAAACGACAATTAAAATAATAATACTATGTTGCTGAACTTTGTTGAAAAAGCGATGGAAGCTTTAAAGTGTTAAAGTGTTTCTCCTTAAAGTCTTAATGAATATTAAGTGTTAATGAATATTAAGTCATAATGCATCTTAATTATTATCAAACATTAAGTATTTTTAATGAATATTAAGTCTTAATAAATATTAAGTCTTAACGGATCATTGGAGTCTTAATAAGTTTTGGAGTTAATAAATGGAGTTTAATAAGTCTTGATGAATAATGTTGCTATTGCGTTTCCGATTCCTGAAGTCGTATTGACAGAGAGGTTACTTAGACTGAATTATTTACTGCCCTTATTGTGAGCAACATAAGTAAAGTTTTAAATAATGTAAAACAATGTCAGGCAAAATCTAAAGACTGATTAAGATGTAAATGTTAGGGGTGAAGTTATTTCATTAAGTCATTGGATACGAAATAACAAATATTAACAAAAAAGAGCGGGAAAATATTACTTCATTATAGTTAATGTTATTAATAACAAGTGCATTGTTAAGAGTAAAGAGATTAAATGAACAAAATAAAACCATACTTTACCGAACTTTAACTGTAGTGACAGACGGTTCAAAGGATAATATTATCTTTTGGAATAAAATACGATCCCATCAATAATATAAATAAATATTCAATTTTATATGAGAGATGTTTTAAATTAAAATAGCAATGAAACACAATGTCTTATAAATACGTTTATTAAATCAATCGCGTTTCAACGGCAATGTCGCCATCTTCAGTGATACAGTTAGTTATAGTTTGATTATTGTAGCTCATGCATCACTGAAGATGGCGACATTCTTTTTGAAACGCGTTTGATTTAATGACGGTATTTGTGGGAAATTATGTCAAGTTTTATTTTAATCCATCATTAATATTTCAAACTATAGACAACTTAATACGTCCTTACTTTACGATAAGAATTAGACAATTATTTAAAAGGTTTATTATATTAATTTTTAAATTTTTGTATCAAATCACACCATGATGTTCTGCAATATTGGCAGTAAAAAAAAACAATACTTACAGTTTAATAAGTCTTTCGGCCCTTTAAAACTACCTGCACTTTTATTTAAATATATAAAACAAATTTCACATATGGAAAAAAAAAAGTACAAAACTTTTTTTTTAGGAATTACATAGCAAGAAAACGTTTGTGCAACAGAATAATGATTTTGGTCATTGTATTAGATTAACCATTGTATTGAATAACCAGTTTATTAAAAGACGGTTTATATCACTAAGGATACAATACACATAAAAAACAAATTCTTTACACAATTAGTGATGCATATTTTATTCTGAACATCCGATTCATATTTATTAAGAAAATTACTTCTTACATTCTTAACAATAGTAGGCCTACACTGTATAGATTTGTTATTGGCGAGACCATTCTGGAAGAAATTTCTTATACATACAACTTATGAAATACTGCTTGGCGCTCTATGCAACAGATACTATATCCTAAAAAGCATAACATTCCTTGTTTTTACACTTAACATTATTTATATAAATCTCGTATATTATAAACTGTAAAGTAACATTCTCGAAAACTGGTTAGTTTTTGTTATTGTTAGAATCAGAATAGTTATTGTTATTATTTAATATTTAATTAATAAACATTAATCAAAATATATTTTCTATAATATGTTAAAATTAATATCTAACAATATAATATTTTAACTATATTTTTTGTCATTGATGTTCTAATAAACTAAAGAAAATAATGCTAAACATTAGTTACAATCTGATAAAAGGAATCACTTCTCACTGAATCAATAAATATGTTTTTAAAAGTCTTAAAATATACAAGTGTAGTCAAGAAAAAGTATAAGTTTTATAATGAAAAGAAACATTTCTTAAAAAGATATAAACCAGTCATATTTGCATTGTTTTCACACAATGGCTAAATTAGCAATACTACAATAAACTGTTTAATTAAGTTATTGTCTTTATTGTCATAACGAGGTGCTTTGTTATCTGCACAAAACGAAATTCAGTAAACCATCTTTACTGTCTTTATTGTCTTTATGAACGAAATTAAGACATTTTGGCAAACTCACGTAAAATGCACAATGTACAAGTTCTTATTCTTTTATTTTGGCTTTTTATAATCAGCGTGATAAACTTAACAACGCTGTGCACAGCAAATAATATAATTATGGGTAGAAGACAATTCGGGGATAGGTAAGTTATAAGAATGAAGAAATAATTGTATGCTCTGGAAAGTTTGTAATGTTATGCATCATATTGTAGTATAAATCACAGATGTACAACAATATACACCTACCTGTGTATATTTGTAACTGCGTTAACGTGTTATAAATTATATGTCCTTATATAGGTATTATAATGATACTTCACATTTGGTTAAAATATTAATTTACACTCTTTAACGAGATACTATTAACTTTAACAGAACGATAAACGGTGTGGGCAAACAAACGTTTACAGATTCTGCCTTGCTAAAAATTGTAATGATGAATGTCGAAGTGATTACAAGTACTATATTCTTCGGATCCCATCATCAACCTGCAGGTGTAAAGTTTAAATTTTAAATTAGATAAACACACAGAAATTCAGGTAAACAGAAATTTGAGTAATGTTTGTTTTACAAAGACAATGACATATTTCCATTTATGACCGTGAAACTTATCATGTTCTGTCAGAATAAATAAATTTAAGTAATCAATTGGTAATGAAACTTATGCAATGCGTATCAATAAAAGGCTATGGTTTAAATGAAAAAAGAATTTCAATCATAATGAAACTTGTGTCATTTTGTTTAAATATAAATGCTATGTTATGAAAGATAAAACAATTTAAATGATCAATTGGTAACAAAACATGCCATGTTTTTTTTTTTTCAATAAAAATAGTATGGTATGAACTATAAACGAATTTAAATCATAAGTAGTAATGAAAATTGTGCCATCTTGTCTAAATATAAATTCCATGATATGAGAGATAAACGAATTAAAATCAAAGTTGGTAACGAAACATATAACATGTTGTTTCAATGTAAATTCCATGGTATGAAAGATTAAATAATTTAAATCGTCAATAGGTAATGCAATTTAAGCCATGTTGTTTAAATGTATAAGCCATGTTGTTTAAATGTATATGCCATGGTATGAAAGATAAACGAAATTAAATCACCAATTGGCAATGAAACTTGTAAAATCTTGTTTAAATATAAATTCTATGGCATGAAATATAAACGAACTTAAATCATCAATTGGTAATGAATTTTATGCCATGTTTTTTCTTCAATATATTGCAATGGTATGAAAGATAACGTGACTTTAAAACATCATTTGGTATAATTATTGCCTATGAAAATGTTTTATAAATCACAATTGCTAAATGTTTAATCCAAATATATTCTGTGCTGAGTTTTTGGTTCTTCTGTCGTTATCTACTGAAACTTTTAACCACAGTAATAACTTCAACTAATATAAAACTGTTTACATTTCAGATTGCTCATCTCAGATAGTGTTAAAGAAGACCCACAAGTTTTCCGAGTGGTTTCATCTGATATCGTTTATCCAATAAAAGAAAACTTGAGTAGGATAACCATAACGTATTTCAAAGTTATAGACAATTACCTAAATGGAAATGATGGATTCGCTTACATCACAAACGGAGGTGTTGGCTTGGGTTTCGTAGTTTTCCACTTTGAGTCACAAAGAAGTGAAGGTTATAACTTTAATATAAGCATTTATGGCTACAACTGGTAAAAGTTATTGTTTTAGTCTTTAACACAAATTATACAAGAGCTGAGCGTACCTTATTGACAATGGCAAGGATAGTGTGTTGTATAGATTTTGCCGTCTCTAGTTGTCATGTCATTTTTAAATAGGTTGTTTTATAATACATTATTCTGTTATTTATTTTTTGTTGTATTATCATTATTTGTCACGCTCATATTTTGAATATAGAGATTGGATATGAAAGTCTAGTTACTCTACTAAGGTATGACGTTAAAGTAGCTATGTTAACAAAACAGCAAAACTGTTATAATTACGGTAGGTAATTAGAAAAACATATTGTCTTCGATTGTAAATAATAATAAATAATAAATAAAATGTTTATACTCGTATTAATTTTTATCTTATTAAGAAACAATTCAGTTATATATATATATATATATATATATATATATATATATATATATATATATATCTTCTTTGATTAATTGTTGTTTTTCCCTCACTTCCACATGTATTGAAATCGGTCTTAATGTGGATATATTTACTTAATTTGTTTTGTAAAATAAAAGAATTTATGTGTGATGCTCAGGCGTATTATAAAACCAACATGTGATTTTAACTATTGTGGCTGGATTAATAAAGTGCAGGACATTTGTGTGATATAAATCTTATTAACATTTTGTGTACCATTTACAAGTAGGTAGACCAGACAAGAGGAAATGAAAGGCTACAATATAGAAATAAGATTATCTGGGAGCCTCTTGGAACAAAATAGTTTTACCATTAGAGCGCCAGCAGGTAAAGAACTCGTATCTGAACATACCATCTGTCCGTGTGAGAAGCATGATCTCCGTAGATCAACGTCGTACAGTGGTTAGGTTCGAGTCACTTCATTCAAATTAAAATACGGCTCTTTCAAACTAAAACCATCTCTAACTTTAAAACCCTAAATGATTTTAATTTTAATAATTCTTAATATCATTTTCATTTTTTCCAACTTTGATATTTATAAAATGTATGCAGCTTCTGAAATGTCAAAAAAAATCTTTATAGAATTTCCTCTTAATTACATTTTAAAATTGTAAGTGAGAACTACTGTACCGATCATCTTGTTAAATTAAGAAATACACAATATTCAGTTACAATTAGCATTCAAATTGTATACTATCTTTGTTACTGAAAAATGATTTTGTCACTGAAAATAAAAAAAAAAATAAATAAAACAGAAAATCTGAATTTTCTATTTTTCATTAGCAAAACATTATCATAACTCAGGTAATATTTACTGCACTTTTTTCAAAAAAACCACTTAACGTTCAATATATATCACTAAAAAAATAAAAAAATATATATGACTCTGAGTACATAGGTCAAACAGGTAGATCTATAAAAGTTACAATTAAAGAACATGTAAATAGCTGGAAACATGGCTATAGAAACTCTAACTTTGCTAACCACCTTTTGGACTCGGGTCATATTTTTGATCCGAAATTGAATGTTAAACTCTTACATATAGAAAATAAAAGCAATAGATTAAATAATTTAGAATGTTTAGAAATAAATAGATCTATTTCACTTAGGCCTATTCTCAACCTAAATGACCAAATTGTATTAAATTCGTCACCTCTTCTAAAACCCATCCGTACCATAGTTCATCAACCTTTATCTACCTGCTAGGTCACCCCCTACCTTTCCCGATTTCTCTATTGTATTTCAGTTTCCTGTACTTATGTTTTGAATAGTTGTCTACACCTGTAAATTATCAGTAGCCCGTCGATGCCGCAAGGCGAAACAATTGTAGCTCATTTATACTAATAAATATTTGAAACTTTAAGCTTTTGCTTTATTTTATCCTTAAAAAAATATACTTTGTCATTCAACGTTTTAAGAAGAAAAAAAAAGTAAAATAAGGCGAAAATGTTGGTTTTTGTATTACCATTACATTGTTTTAGTTAACTTCGGAACTAGTGAACAAATTGTAATCAAAATAAACTATAACCTAACCAGATAACCAACCTAACCTAACCGAAACTAATCTGATAGATATCTATATCAAAGGAAAGAAAAAATCATGAAAGTCTGAACAGCAGCTTTGAGATTCAAACTTACAGAGATATAGAGAGACGTTAGGTTTTATGTATGTCTCCCTGGCGTCAGGTTCTTATTTACTTCTCAATGTCAATACAATTTATCTTTATAGTTTATTAATAAAGACAGAACAGAGTGACCTGTGTCGTTATTTTATTTGGCTATCTATAAACAGTTATTAATTTAGTTAAAAATATGTTCCTATAAAATTATGTAACCGGGTGTTAAATATATATAGTAGTATATATGTAGGTTAAAGATTAATTAGTGTTATGTCATGATTTGTATTTGCAACGAATAAATGTAAGAGTTGATTTTGTTCATTCTTTTTTTTGAGATTGGAAATTCGAACACTATCTACAAGTTACAGTTTGATCAAGGGGTTTTTAATGCCTAGAAATCTACGTTTACAGTAACAAAAGTAGATTCTGAAAGATTACTCGAAGTGGGGAACGTTGAAACTGTTCGTAGTAACTGGGAAGAATCATTTGAAACCAAATCACCATCCTCTTTTGAAATATACAAATTGCGAAATAAAATTTAAATAGCAATGTTTACTACGAACAACGAAATTAAAATAATGTTTCTCAATAATAATAATAATAAATAAATAAATAAAAAATCGTGGAAAGCCCATTGCAATATTAAAAGTAGGAGTTTTATTTGAGTTTAAAATCTGAAGTAAATCTTTACAGAAGCTGCAACATTGACTGTTTTACATTGTATCGATTAAAATGTTTTTATCGATTGTTGGAGCCTAGACAGGTTTCTCAATATTTATGGAATTATCTGAAACCGACAGAGAGAAGGGATTGGAGGTTTATTGAAGGTATATATGTCTGACTAAGCTTGCTTCAAGAAGCTATAATGTGGTTCAACTGAGTTTACATGTCATCACACAGGTAACCTTTATAAAACACCGTAACCACCAGTTGCGGAGTGACCTGACCAGCAACGACGTTTTTACTCCAGTATTTTTGATGCCACGGTCAATAGCAATATGTATAAAAAGTAGTTGGAAAACACTTTACCAAGAACCTCAAAGTCACTCTCAACGTCTTACACTCCCGAACCAAACAAACTGGGACAAAATATAAAATGGTTCCTGTTGGATATAAATAAGTGTTACTTACTTCATTTCTACATATTAAGAGTCATGTCTACTCACTAGGTACTTCGCAAAAGAAAAGAAAAAAATATCCATAAAACTCTTTGCCAGAATAAAAAAACACTATTCAATAAGCTTTTATGTCCCTTCCAGCAATAAAAAGTTATAGCTTACAAACCTGATAACATTGGGAATATACTATAAAACTTTGATACTTTTTACTTTATTTATTCATAAGAATATTTGCAATAAAATAGACGTGCATATTAAAGCATTTATATTTGCGTCAGAGTTTCATATTCAATGTTCAACAATAGATAATACATATTTTGTTTCAATAAAAAAGAAAACATTTAGTTTATCCTAAAGAAATGAAACACATTAGCATAATCGTTTATTGAGACG
The DNA here is from genome assembly GCA_963513935.1 of Aphrophora alni. NCBI lineage: Eukaryota > Metazoa > Arthropoda > Insecta > Hemiptera > Aphrophoridae > Aphrophora > Aphrophora alni. The sequence continues at coordinate 43,662,284 of OY740772.1, forward strand.
TAATTATTTTTTTGGGCGTTATTTCATTTGAGCTGTAATATGTATTATATTTTAATACAAATGGATTTATATACTATATAAATATGTATTACATTTGAGTAAATTTAAAATTTCATTAAAATTAGTTAAGTGTCAAAATAATATAACTTATATATTTTTTATTTTGTTGTGAGTTTATTCATGACATTACTATGGACATCAACGATTTGTTTATAAGTCAAGGCTTTTACAAGCTTGAAAATTATTCCTAACCTTCTTTCAAAATAAAGTATTAATTTTTTCTTTATGCTTTGATATATAAATTTATTATTGGTTAAAATTTATGTCATAAGAACTGAATCTCCCTTTTTGCGGACGTTTAATTATTCAGTAGAACAAAAATGTTCCTATTATTTTGTCGATGAACTATTTTGATCTCCAATAGGAGGTGAATCTGATTTAGGGTTTTGTTTAAAAATACGTTTTTTATTAAGTAAATCATTTCATGAAATCATATCATTACATGGATATACCATCGCAAAAAACCAATACCGGGCGTTTTGAAAGTATAAATCAACTCTCGTTATCAACTGTTTAAACCTAGAGCATAAAAGAGAATGAAGTATATTACTAAATGACTTAAAATTCAAATTGTTCATTATTTTCTAGAGTAAACCAATTACTTAACATTTTTTTTCCATTAATCAAGGTGAAGATTACAAAATACATTGAAGTTTAGACTAATTTGTGAGTTCAAGTGCAGTGTTCCGTAAATGATATTTTTGTAAAAGGAATAATCATGAATCTGGTAGACTGACTTTAAAGTATTTATTTTGTAATTACATTACAACAGGAAATGTAACAGGATACATTTTCCCACTATTATTTTGTTAATTTCCATCATAAAACGAACCGTTTAAAAATAGACGTAGAATTTTATGTTCCGTAATATTTCAAAAACTAATAATTTTGAAACACAAATGATAATTACAGGAAAATAATAAAGACAGTAGTTTAAGAACAGTAATTTGATAGTGCTATATTGTGCTTTCTCGATAAACAGTATCAGACTACTTTTAGAAATCAATATTTGTTGTAAATCTTCAATAAATTGATACAACTAATATATCAAGGAAATTATATTTAGAATCTGTATTTTGGAAAAAAAAAATTATTGAAGTCTAAATCTAATAACGTTAAACTATATTCTTTTTTAATAAATACCTAAAAATAATAATGGTGACCCTCAGGGTTTAATATTGGGTCTTTTGTTGTTTATCATAAAAGTCAATGATATTAGACCTAGAGTTCTGCATTCTAAATTGACTCTGTTTGCTGTTGATGCAACTATGCAATAACGAATTTTAACAATGCCCAATTAATATTAGACTTGGAAAATGACTTGAACATAATGAATAGCTAGTTTAAAGTAAATAGTCTTTCTTTAAATATTTAGAAACGAATTTAATTAACTTCCATTCTAATAATAATAGATCTTCTTGAATTGATGATTCATATTTGCACACTATACAATTTGCATAGAGTGTAAAGTTCTTGGGGTTAAGGGTTATTATACTCTTTCATGGATTACAGCATTATCGACTTAACTGGTAAGCTAACTAAAGCTTATTTTCTAATACGGACCATTAAGAGAGTAAACAATAAGGCTACAAACATGATGGTATATTATGCCATTGTTTATTCCCTGCTTTCTTATGTGATTACATTCTGAGGAGATTCCATTAAAAATGGATAATGGTATTCCAAATAATAATAGGAATAAGAATAATTGTTAGGAATAAACGAAACCTAACCTAACCAAAACCACATTTTAAAAACCATGGTATATTACTTCTACCCTTTATATATAGGGTGAGACTGATAAGGTGTCCACAATGTATAACGAGAGAACGGTTTTACCTACAGCAAGTAAACAAAATTGTATCCTCGCCATTTTGAAACCGTCAAGGAAATACGAAAATTTACATTAAAAAAAAGTATAAAATAATATGTAACTTGGCATAGGTTATTATATAATATTTCTGACTTAGAGCTATTTATAATTCTCTAATATTTGATGATTTTTAAATTTTAGAAATTGGGATGGAAATTAACCTATATTTTTTTGCAAGGGTATGTTATTAGCTAGCTTTTGATAAAAATATAATATTTCTTGATTGTACAGGGTAGCTACAATAGAGTAAACAGTAAAAACCTAAATTTGAAATATTTTCGGGAACCTGTACATACGGATAACACTATTTTTAAACTTTTTGTGCCAAAAAGATAAGATATAACGATTTTTTTTATACCTTTAAAATGAGGTATCCATATGACCTATGTATATATTTGAAAATTTTGAGATTTCAACCCAGGAATTTCAGTTTTGGCACACCCTGTACATAAAATTTAATGAAACTATCTTAAATGGATTTCCTGGATGCGATAATGAGGGGTTGCATTTTGTTTGCTTGTTGCACTTCTAACAGTTCTCTCGTTATACATTGTGGATACCTTATTAGATTCACCCAGTAAATATTAAATATATTGTGTTTTTTAATATAAATTATTTTAGGTTTCAAACGTGTCGAAAGGGTAATCATGACTACTTGACAAGGGGTAAACATTTATTTAACTACCCTATACACAAGACAGCAATGTTTGAGAATGCTACACATAATAAGAATATTGAATTGTATAATAAAGTTTCAAGTAATATGAAATAGATGGAAAACTTAAACAAATTTAAGAAAATAGTTCCATTTCTTTTGGAGAATTGTTTTTATTCAGTTGAAGAATTTATGTGATGAATTAGTGAAGTAATCTGCGACAGATCGGAATATAGTTTTATTTAAACTTTAGTATGTCATTTTCAATTGGTATTTATGTTTGATATGTGTTGTAATATTTGAGTTAAAATTTTATTATGTTGTTAGTATTAAGTTCTTGTTTTGATTATTATTAGCATTTAATTATTACATTTTAAAATATTTTTTATAAAATAAGTTGATTTTTTTCATAGCTATAGTTTTCAACAACTGTGACACACTATTTGAGTAAATTGGCTATAATAATTTCATAAAGAAAGACGGGTCACAATTTATTGAAAAACATTGACGCGCTCAATTAAAACCTATAACTTAAAATGAATCTAATTTATCGAACTTCTTCGTTCGTTTGCAACATCCAAATCCACATATTTATCAACATATACCGTTTTCTTTTACACGATATTAATTTTATTTTTAATAGTCTATAATTTACAAAACCATACATAATCTCACATGAACACAATTTAATAAAACCATATTGTTGTAAATTATATAAACTAGTATTCATTACAAATCAGAAAAAAATAATGTTGTAGGCGCCGATTTTCCTGTGTATATATATAAGTATTTTGAAAGCCATTCAATATATATAGTTGGAAAAAAGTTAAAACATAGAACAAAGACCTTAACTTTGAAACAGAAAGAACTGATTTAGTTGAAAGTCGTTCCAGCTTGAAAGTTTCCAACCCTAAACAAAAGCCTAAAAGACAAAAGGAATTAGAATAACTTCAGTTTTGAAATGACGGTATGAAACAAAAGAACCATTTTATTAAATAACTTTGTTTTTTATTAATTTTTTGTTGCTGTTTTGTTTGTCTTAAAACCAAATTTTATTCTAAAGAAATGTAATCTTTTGGGTTTACGGAGATTTAAGTTTTATAGATACCAGTTTAAAGAAAGTTCTATCGGCTGTTATTAAGTAAATATCTTAATTTGTTCAGAAATCATCAGTCACATAATAATAATTTATTAAGTTTTCGTTATATGACTCATAGAACAAGACACACTATTGCGAATTAATATTAGTTTATCAATAAACGTAATTCGACTAAAAAATACATCCTAATATAAAAATATTGTCCTTTAGGTTGTATATTATATTTAACGTTGAGGATTTTGCTTACAATAATGAAAGTTATTCGGGTCTGTATTAAATATATATTTAATATTAATAGTATTGAACACAACTTGTTTGCACAAAAATATGTTTAAATATTTAATTTAGAACAAAAATTATTAAGGATAGTTCAACATTGTGGGGTATATAATTTGTCTCTTAAATCGTTGTCCTTGACCTAACCCAAGAAGGAAGGTTATTGTGTTCAGTAGTTCTTAGCCTTGTCACATTATTTGATGCGTTTCGGAGAATTCTATATTTGATAACAACTTATATACAACTTGATGAGTTTGGGATTACGTTTTATAAAACCTATCTATTCAAACCTCTTTCTACTGTCTATTAAGTTCCGGATCTTTTTATTTTCTATATCTGACTTGTTCTTAATTAAAAATGATATTTTTCAAATTAATTTAACTTAAATATATCCGTAATTTCACATATGTTCAACCCTTCCACACAACTATGTAACTAAAAAGCCACAGATGATATAATGTTCTGAAACATGTTGATGCTTTTTTCAGCCGTTATATGAATTTCATCATGTCACATGGATATATCTCTTTTTTAATTTATCTCCTTCACTTGTACGCTTAATATTTCTGCAGGCTTATAAATGTCAATAGTAAATTAAAATTTTTCTTAAAACTCTGAGTTCGTCAAGAGTTACTTGGTAGGTAAGATGTCAGAGAGGAATCTAACTCAGGTGAAAAGTTGTTTCATAAGTCATTCATTATTTATACGTAGAATGAAATTAACCTTAAACTCTGTTAAAACAAAATTGCAAATTTTAAAGTTTCTTTAATTTTTCAAGAAAAAACAAAGGTAATTTTTTGTTTATTTAAAAAATGATAATTTTAGATAAAAAATGGTAAGACACTTCTATTTTAAAGATAAATGTTATCATTAATTTATAAGCGTTATATATATATATATATATATATATATATATATATATATATATAATTTATAAGCGTTTTATATATATATAATATATAAGCGTAATATATATATATATATATATTGAACAAAATATATATATATATTACGCTTATATATTATATATATATATATATATATATATATATATATATATGTGTGTGTGTGTGTGTGTGTGTGTATTAATATATCAGTACAGTTGATGGGTTTTATATATGTGGAATTTTTAATATGGTATCCAATCAGTTAGGAGGAAAAAATTACGGTATAATGTTTAACTAAAAAAAGAAGAAGAAAAACAACATTATCAATCCTAGGACCGTAAACAAAATTGAATAAAGTTCAATTTTAAAATATCTTTCAGAATATATTGATCAAGAAGAATTTAGTATTTTATAGTAAAGTATTTTATTGCAATATTCTTATTTCAATATTGCAAAACACATTCTTTTTTGTCAAATAGTCATTTAATTACTGATATAATTTAGAAAAATAACAGTACTAACACCTATAAAAATTTCAAACTTAAATACTAATCAACTGAAAACATAGATAAATACGTAATAACAGTATAAAAGAATAATTAATTTTAAATGGTCGCACTATAAGGTTTTTCATAGGTTTTCATAAATAAACGAACTCAATTTATATCTTTTGTTTGATATAAAAAGTGTGAAACGTATCATTGAAAATAGGACGAAATACTGTTAATCCGCCTATATAAATATTGTGTTACCCATTTTATTATTATTCAAACTTAAACAACGATAATACAATTCAATGATGGAATTATTTTTCTTACAATTTGATTTAATTCCAATAATTAATTATATCACGTATGTAATGTGTAGTTAATTCTTTTCATACCTTCTTTTAAAAAAAAAAGTTAAACGAAAAAAAAATGTGTTCTTGTTATCAAGTTCTAATATTTCTTTTTATAGTTGAACAGATATTGTGCAAACTAAAACAGCGAGATTGTGGAAGAAATGAACAATATAAATGTCCAACTTACTTTCGTTTGAAAGTTTAATAATTGAATTTCGAAGATTTATTTAGCTATCTCCCCGAAATGGCTCCAGTATGTGTCACATGTTCCTAACATAGAGTTAACTAAGTTCATAGAACCAATCCTTTTATCTGAGGTTAAGTTTTAGCAAACATTTTAAAACTGTGTACATTTTTCATAAGAAATATATGTTGCTAGTATATTAAATGTGGATTAAATTTTATGGTATTGTGATTAATGTGGATATATAATACATACTATGTCGTAATCTTAAGAATTTATTAATTTATCGATTTTGATTAACATTTTTTATTTTATATTCAATTATTTCAAGTTAGGAGTAAAGTTAAGCTTAAGGAATTTTAGTTTAGTAAATAATCATACTTTCATGTTCAACTGGGAATCGTACTGGCGAAAGCTTCTTGTAAAATAATTTGTAATACAACTTGTAAATAATGCAAAGGCCACAATTATAAAATGTAATGCATCTGATACTTTATAGGTACTAGAAAAGTTAAGTCATAAGGAATAAACATACGTAAACCTTACGGAAATTAATTATAATTGTGATTAGAAATATATTGAGAAGTATAAAAGTCTTATTTTAGAATCAGCTGTGAATAACAAAGTGAATAAGATATGTAATGGTAACGTGAACAAGGACAAATAATTCCGCTACAATATAATATGAACAAAATATCTCAATTGTTTATTTCTACTACAAACAGAATACTTCAAAGGTCAAGAAATCATTTTTATTTTATACTGATAGTATGTGTGTTTGGAAGAAAAACATCTTTCATTCGTAATTTTTTAGTTTTAGTATTATTTTATAAAATAAATATTACTTAAATAGTCGCTTATAAAAGCAACCATCACTAAAACTTTATTTTTATTTTTGAAATATATACATTAATTGCTAATTATTATTTTCGTAAAGGTATAATATTGATCCACAGTAACCGATATTTATTGTCGGAACATGAAACAATGTTCAATAATCGTCTATATTCTTACAGAAATATAAAGTTATTGCTTTCCAATTTTGATATATTTTATTTGATTTATTCATAGGAATTTTATATTACGAAAATGAAGTAAATGTTTACGACTCAGTCACATATTCCTATCTGAAGTATCATAATAAAAATGACAATTCCATTTGGTATATTTTGACGTGAAATCATTCTGAAAATAAAACATTGAATAATACTAAGTGAAACTAACACACGTAAAAACGTTACAGTAGTTAGGTGACGTTTACATGAAATACAAATATTATACTGTTATAATAGTTAATAGTGATTTTTGTCTTGACTACGGATGTTTCGGCTATTCAGTAATTATCAAATTATGTTAAAATTTGTTTGTTGGTTTAAGTTATAAATTAAAAGACATATATATATATATATATATATATATACACGTAGTTCATACACTTATTGACAAAAACACTTAAAACTTGGCTTCATTTTATGTTGTAGACTAACTGTCTTAAGAGGTGCGTCAGGAAGTTTTTGTAGTAGATATTTATTTGTTAAATTGATGAGTTGGGGCATTGCAGGAAACTGAGAAGGGTGTTATTTCTTATTTGTTAAGTTGATATGTTAGGGTGTTATAGGAAGATGCAAGAATGCTAGTTACTTACGTGTTAACAATTCTGCAAGACCTGTCATTAGCATCATGTATAAACAAGTAAATCTAATTCCTTAACTTTAAGAAGAAACTAGTTGAAAATTATCCAATTAAATACTTATTTACAATTCTATAAAAAAAAACACAAAGGAATTTTTTGTTTGAAAACATATAATTAATAAATCCTGAAAATAAAAAATAAAATAAACGTTTATTATTATAATGTCTTACTAGAGGAAGTAGAACTTAGGAAAGTAAATTCATCAAAACTCTTGGATCACTTCCATTGATAGTAATCTCATGTAGAGTCATCATTTTAACAATGCCAGTTCTAAAATCAAGTTAGGATTATTAAAACTGATACAAATTTTGAATGAGTAGAATGAGCTATAATAGGGATCTGAACTATATAATTATGCTCTGTAGAAATTCATCAGCTCATAATAATTTCGAAAAAAGTTTGTACTGAAAAAAATAATAAATAAATAAAATACTAAAGTAGGCTGGAGCGATATCGTTAAGTTTGGATGAGTCTAGACGTAATTGAAGAAAGTAAAGAGTAGAGCCGGGTTGGGTCTGGCGAAGTACAGTAGGGTTGTTTTGTGGCGAAGTATAGTAATGCACTGGGACGTCAAGTAGTTAGATATTGGAAGGGTGGTCGATCTTTGGGTGTCAATAATTTTACTTTACCTACCAGGAAGCAGCCTGCAGAGTTGGTCGTCGTGAGTCACCCCAATTTACCTCCTCTGGCGGAAGGCGACATCGTGTTATGGTGGTAGACGAAGAGAAGACAATTAATTGTGTCTTGGCTTAAATATCTCCTACGTTCCCCAATACCAGCCAGTTGTTTTGAGAGTTTGTCTGTGACCTGTCCAGTATGTTGCAGCAAAGTACGTATATAAGATGATGATAAGGAGACGGAGGTCCCTGGGTGACGTCAACTTGTTTAGTGAGAACCTAATGGGATCTGAATCCGGAGTCGAACTCGTAGTGGTTCTGAGAATGGTGATAGAATTGATTTTCTGCCTTGACTAATGACGAATATTCGTCGAGTCGTCTGTTGCTGACAGCTTCGAAATATATTTGATGCAAAATAAATATAATATATGAATTCAATTGACTCTTTTGGGACTAAATTTATTAAATTTATATATATATATAAGATTGGACTTCATTTCTTATACAGCTATGTGATTTGATTTTTTATTTATTATTAATATTCTTGTTATTTGAATTATTTTTTTGAGGCTGGATTAGCTTGGATTTTGTTAGGTACGAATGTGAAATTAGTTAACTTTATAAGGGATCAACCACCAAACTCAGGGGTATTTTTATGTTATCTTTGGGTGGAGATAACAATAGATGACAAATGCGCGTGTTGGGATTCGTCTGCTTTTGTTGTTAGTATTTTATCAGCTTAAGGATGAATTCCACTAATTTGGTGACTTTTTATCGTGTGAATATGTTAAAGTTATTATCATACCAAGGGGAATTCGTATTCCATCCATTTCTTTCCTGTGACTGTTACAACTGAGTACCTAGCTGGGTCGGGGGGGGGGGGGGAGATTGTTATGGTTGAATTTAGATTTTATACATGGTCAGCATAGTGTTTATCGGTAGAGGACTTTTGCATAAGTTAAAAATGTTGATAAAAAAAATAACAATAAAATAAAGTTAATTTAAATTAAATAATATTATATATAGTAATTATATTTGCTAGTACTACATTATTATTATTATGATTAAAATCTTGTGTCAATATTAGCATTGCCTTTTACTTTTTTTGTCGGCGCAAGTCGGAGTTCCTGCATTCGAACTAAGGTCCTAAAGTAGAACTCCGAATCGCGTTGCCAAATATAAATAATATGGCAATGCTAGAATTGTCAGACGATTTCAAACAATTAAAGTAATAATACTATATATTTAAATTTATTTAAGAACTGTATGTTCTGCGTAAATCTACACTATTCAATGGTATTTTAAAGAATAATAATTAAAAAAAAAGAAATGAACTGAAAGTAATATCCAAGTACTTTGCTTACTAATTAAAATAGTTATGAATATCACAAAAATAAGTAACGATAATAAAGACAAGTGAGAGTGGATATGTTGAATCTACTTTTCAAAGAGACTATTAGACTATCTTCGGAATTTAAAATACACTCCAAAACAATTCATAAATAAATATAAAAGAACTCAGAACCAATTTAAGTACATTATAAAAACACTTAGTTAAACAGTTAGATTAAATAAATCTCAGGTACACATTTCATGACCGGTTGCTGGACCATCTGGCTTTGTACGCCAACACAATTTTTCCATTATTAAACAAAACAGTTGAACATAATTTGTAAAGTATATCAGGTATCGTTATGTTAGAAGGAGAATATATCAACTAATGAGAATAGTGAACGTAAAAGAGGAGTCTAATTATATAAAAATTATCGAAGTTATATAGTTGTATAACTCTAATGAATACAAGTACCTAACCAATATTCGCAAATTATTCTTGTTATTAACGTGTAACGATATTTATAGTCATATAGTAAATACATAAACAGATGTAATCACCTATGTAAAAAAAAAAGTTGTTTCAAATACAAATTAGTAAAAAGTTCTTGTGGAAATTTTTTATACATATGATTTTATGTTTACTTAAAACTTTAGATTATTATAATTATATCGCAAATAGGATTCAGATATATTTACTACTCTTTCTTTTCTGCTTTGACTCGCCTACTTTTTTGTTCAATATTGCATCTGCAGAGTTTAGGAAGGTACTTCACTTGTAAGCAGTCATAAAAGAGGTTTATGATTTCAACGCTTTGGTAATAGAAACAGACAAAACAAGTAGAGCTTCACCATTTTCATTGGTACAAAGAAGTAAAATTGTACGTAACGTATTTCTTTCCACAGAAATACTGTTTTATCAATACTGAATTTTCCCACAAAATATATGAAATAATGAAGGTGTAAATTTGGATTTTAAGCTGTAAGAACTGGTAATAATCCTTTATAAATATTTTTTTTTAGATTATTTGTAATGGAAATTGTTATTCTCATAATGGTTGACTTACTCACCCTAATTACAATTTGGATTGTAATGTATTTATTAATTAAATAACATTAAAAATAATTATTTTACATTTTTAAAATGGAGGTCTCATAAATTAATGAATTAATATTTTTTGTTCATGCATTACAATAAGGTATACGATATTTACATAAAAACCCTAAATGTAAGAAACAATTTTAAACATTGTTATATTATATTTTATATACATCGTCTAACAAATGTTTGGAATATAATAACACCTTTAAGAAATTGCTATCTAAAACTTGAGATTGTTTATGGAAATTTTACAACATATTTTATTTAATATTGAAATACCTAAATTACATATTATAAGGTGACTTCACAACTTTAAAAACATGTAGAATTTGAGTTTAAGTGTCATTTAAAATTAATATTTCAATAAACAGTCATGTTGGTTTGATGTGACTACCATTTGTGATATAGCAGAAATCTCAAATAAAATCAATTTCTTGTAAAACTCGATGAACTTCTTGGATAGACATCAATTCTGTAGCTGCGTCGTAAGTTCGATTGGACAGCTTAAGGAGATCAGAAGGTAATGGTGAAACTTACGATCTATAAAGAAAACTATTTGGGAAAAATCGATAGGAGTCATATCTAGCGAGCGAGACTTCTATGAAATTAATCGTCCTAAGAATTGCTTACTAGAAATGTTGGGCGAAAAAAAGTTGGATCCCCGTGTTAATGGGAGTAAAGGAGTCCATAATTGTCAACAAATTAAATTTAAACAACCTTACTGGACTATTTTAAAATATAGTTTATAACTTTAGGAAGGATAACCCTTGAGAAAAAAAGGAATTTCAAAACCGAGTGTAAATAATATATGATAACAAAATATTTTTAAATATCTGACAATAAAATCGTTAACGAAGGTTTTGAAAACACTAAAAACTCTGTCTAAAATCTGTTCCTATATCTCTCCTTGTTTCCTTAGAGAGCTTCGAAATCTAAACTAAAAATACCGCGCATGAATTAGGTCTGTTTATTAAGTTTTGATTATATCATATTGGTTTGATGTTTTTTATAATTATAAACTATGTTAAAATTATACATTTTTTAAAAAATAAAAGTGACAAAATATGGAAATACTCTGGTACAAAAGTAATTTGTATTTATAAAATACAATGCACTTTTATTAGAATTAAAATTTTAAAGGGTTTAAGTATAATATGTATCATGAATCTGTTTTAAAAATAAATCAGATTAAGATAGTCATATTACCAGATAAGTTGATTTGGTTAGTATTCAATTCTATAAAGTTGCTTAATTATAGCACTTTAAATGTATTCTTTTTTAAAATCAAAATATCATTAAACAATGGATAACTTTTGTGTGATATATACAGTTGTGTCATTGTGAACATCAACATATTTGAATTATTAAAGTATACTAGTGAGTGAGAATTGATTCATATTTGCTGAGAACTCAATATTAACAGATAATCAAAGAAGAGCGTTCAATATAATACATTGGTCTCCTTCCTAAACGAAACAATTACAAAAATAAATACATAAAATTTAAAAAAATACATACCCCCTGAAAAAGATTCCGGAGTTTGTATTTATTCGTAACCGGTAGCCTACTGTAGAGGCATTATAACTGCTTAAGTGGAACACTTGGTATTCGTCTAAGAAATATTGTTGTTGTATATTCCTCAGCTCAAGCTGTTACAAGCTGGAATTACAACTTATAAGTTCATGCTATAACTTCAAGTCCAGACAATTCAACCGAAGGACATTTCCGCTTGTTTAAAAAAGCAAAAGTGAAAAATAAGAATAAGCAAAGAACTGTAACGTCATTCACAATTAAATATTAATCTGTACTAATTTATCGATAATTCTACTCGCCGTCTCTCTTATCGCATTCAGACCAGACCTCTAGCGTGTGGTGAAATCTGGTGGCGAATACAGTTCAACATCGTACGACATCCCCTCTCCCATACACGCGAGAATCAAGTTCTGCAAGCTGATTCATTGCAGTTCTGTCTCTTCAAAATGTAGTCTTGAAAAATTTAACAAAACCTATTTTGGACAACTTCTTCAGTGTTTTAGTTCGAAATGATATTCAACATATTGTTTCTGAAGTTATAAGTGCAATCTTTTCTAAATTATAATGTAATCATCCACGATAAAATGTTAGTGAGTTTTCTTTATAACACACACAAAATAGTGCAAATCTCCATTCGGCACATGGCTCTTTTAGAACTCTTTCTATAGATACCAGGTATTTCTACTTTAGATTTGACCATACAGTAAAATTGTTAATATTTTCAGGCTTTGTTTACTGAAATATGTGTTTCATATTTTCCTTTTGATTATTCAATGATTCTTACTGAAGGTTAACAACTTGTAAAAAAGCCTTCTTTCATTTAAAGGACAATTTACAAAATCTAACTGTAAATTTAAACAGTCAAATTAATAAGTATTAAACAGTCAAAGTATTAAGTATTAAACAGTCAAAGTATTAGGTATTAAATAGTATCAAAATACTAAGTAGACAAATGTTTTTTCTGAACTATAATCTTTGCTTTTAGAATTTTTCTAACTGTTGTTACAATTCTTTTATTTCAAACAAAGATCAAGATATTTATATACGGTTCTTTATTATTATCAAAGAAAAATTTAATTATAATATTTTCTGGACTTCATCAAATTGGATAAAAGAAGTTATTAAAATATTATTTTGATTCCACTGCATTTTGTATTATATTGTATAATTAAATGCACCATAAATATTTATCCATGTTTACCCATATATCTCACTATCGGATGTCAATTTATTTGAATTATCCCTTTATAAAGTCATGTATGTTGGACAAGATTTTTTTTTTATATTGTACAGTCTTGTAGATTATTGGTAATAAAATGAGCTCGAAGTTAAATGGAATAAAATGAACTTGTCACTAGTTACAAGTGACAAAATCAAGAGTTCGCCATTTTACTGGTTTACCATGTGAAAAACATATCAATAGACGTAAACAAGGTTTTACACTGTAGGATATGTATATTTATAAAAGGCCCTAATAAAACAATTGAATTAAAAAAAATTGTAATAAGGAATACTTATTGCAAGTCTCTACACTATTTGGCCATGATACTTAAATTTAATGCCTTTTAAAAGTTGCAGAGATGTAAATGTAAGTTAGAATTCATTAATATTTTGTATTTACTTATTACTTAGATTCAAACATGCAATTAAAAAGCTTACTTACAACTATTTTGTACCATCTTTTACTTTATAAATGTATAGTTTAATCATTTTGAACGTGTTGAACAATGTGAATTTAATTGTATGAGGTGGTTGTGACATTAAATATGTGTTACTTATATTATAGAAATGTTTAATATTGAAATGTTTTTTAATACATTTAAAAACTCAAAGTACCGTAATTCTTAAGTTAAAACGTTAAAAAAATATTTCTTAGGTATTTCTTACGAAATCAATCCTGATCGGTCTGTGATAAGATTAACAGATTTGAATAATACATTATTAATGCAATTGATGTAGTGAGATATAAATTAAAAATGTATTACAAACTTATTTGTTATAGATTTACAGTGACTTTTTGTTTTGTATAAACTCAGTATTATTTGTCTCTATACAAAATATTTAAACTATCAAAAGGCATAATAAATTACTCTCTAGAATAATGTATTTTTAATGTCTGCGCCTAATGATTTACTCTTTACAATAGGAATGTCTTGATTGATGTTCAAGTCGTTTTGCTGAAAAACTTAACCATAAAAAGTCTGCTTTAGTAATGAAAAATTACTGGTAGAAAATATATCATCAATTTATGATTATAATATATTGTAATAAAAACGCAGGGGATTTTGAATGTTTCGGTTGATAGAATATCAATAGCCATTCATACCAGTCATAATTAAACACCAGAAATTGTATTGTATAGAAATTAAAATATTATAAACAACATTCTTGAAAATGGTAAACATTGACACCAAACAATAACAATTTCAGTGCTGGAAAAATGAACAATTGAATATAAAAGGAATAAGAGAAGAAAATACTGCCTCATTATATTATTATTACGTACTTAAATAACTTTACTGTTTTTTAGTTATGAAGGAATATATGTAATGTTATGAACAAATAACCATCTATGAGAATAAGTGCGTGAAAAAAACACATTATTATTACCAAACCGACTTCAGCCAACCCAAATTATAAAAAAAAGAGACTATTATAACACTGAGTTTATTATTATAAAAATTATAAAGCAGGACACTTGTAATAGACATTCATTAATACACTTCAAACCAGTTTATATATTTTAACTGTTAAACATGTGCTAGTGAAATGTTTGTGGTGATAAAAATGTAAGATTGACTAAAATTCCATGAGCTAACATTTCCTCTTGTTTCAGTCTGTTTTTGTATATAATCTGAAATTTATGTTTGTTATGAAGCAAATGTTACGATACACCTATCACACATTGTGGACATTATAAAAAACATATTTACATGGTTTGTAGCATAATCTTAAAATTT
This sequence comes from Aphrophora alni, assembly GCA_963513935.1. NCBI lineage: Eukaryota > Metazoa > Arthropoda > Insecta > Hemiptera > Aphrophoridae > Aphrophora > Aphrophora alni. The sequence continues at coordinate 43,677,396 of OY740772.1, forward strand.
GATATTACAAACAAATCTGAATATGAGCACTAAAATATTAATTAGTACTATATTGCAATTATTAGCCATTTATCTTCCTTCTAAAAAAATATTGTTATTCTTACCCATCCATTATTCTTAAGGAAAATATTCAGGAAAATAATCAATTGAAACATACGTCGAAATTAAATTCAAGAGCCGTCGAAGCATAAAATCGAGTATATTAAAATGAAGTCTTCACAGTGTAGTGTATATTATTAGGATTCAGATTTACTGTGTATAGTTTGGTGCTTTAGCAGTTTTACACATGATAGAATCTGTTTATCTACTTATTAAGTTGCATAAAGCTATATAATGTGCTTTGATTGTAAGTATTAGGTTTGTTGGAGAAGATAGAGCTCTAATGTGTGTTTATTTAATTTTCATAAATCTTTGACTTTGTGTTCACAAACTTTACATAACCAAAATTGTTTGTACCTCATTAAATTAATTATTGATTACATATTATGTATTACTATAGTTTTACTTATTACGGTAGTTACAATAATATATACGTCATACTTAATTAATTATATACATATTATTCAGTTATTTGTGTACAGAATTATATACAATAATTATCAGCAGTATTGAACGATATTTCATTTCTTTTAAATCCGTTCTACAAAGTACTTCTATTTACAAATATGGATTTAAATGCCGGATTATATGAAATCCAAAAACAGTGGATGCTACTTTCTGACATAGACAGCCGTGTAGTAGTGAAAACATATATAAATTATTACTGTGAACATAGAGTTGCTTTCAGTTTTTCTAGTTCTTTGTTTAGTTTAATATCAAATTTATTTATTGTCTCTAACAATCTATTTTCTAGATTCTATAACGTAAAATCTAGCTTTAGATACCATAATACAGATAGTGTTCAATATAAAGTTTGTTTTATCTTAGATTACTGTTGATTTTTACCTCTAAAAATAATTGCCTAATATAAAGCAACTGAAAATAATACCCTAGAATTTTTGCACAATTTCCAAAATATAATACTCTCAGACGAACTATTTTTTTTAAAATTGAGCTAAATACATTGCATCACCTGTAATTGAATAATGTCATAAATAGGTAGGAAACATGTATAAGAACTGAAAAGCAGTAAGTAGGATCATAACTAAAAGAATCAGGTATTATAGTTAATCTTATCACATAGTTTTATTAGCACTGTTGAGTGGAAGACTTTTTATTCCTTTTTAATTACATAGCAATAGACTGTTTGTACTAATATTTGTTCCATGAAATATTAATACAATACTACGTGTTTTAAAACTAAAAGAATTCTTGGAAACTACAGAAGTTACAACAACTATACAAGTTTAATCTCTACACTTGGAATGTTTAAAATATGAATAATTAAATTAACAAAAACACAAAATTTGTAAACTATAACTACAAGGCACAAATGTGAATCTCTTACAATATATGGTAAATGTAAATTACTGAAACTATATATATAAGCATATAAAAATAAAAATAGAACTTATAACTGCAGAACAGAAATGTGGGTTTTATAACGTATCAGAACAAGATAAAATAACTTACTGAAATGTAATTACTATTAAGTTACACAAACTTCAACTTCTTTGTAATGAAAAATTACCGCTTCTGCTTCTTTCGTCTGATTTTGTCTGCTAACTTATCTCATTACCGCTAGGAAGTGGGATTCCTTCTTAATCGTTTCATATTGCAAACAAAAGGAGTATTTGGAATAAAACATAAATATGTAACAAATTTATATTATGAAAATAAAATTATTCTTAGAAGAAACATAAGATTTTTATATTTAACGACATTTTTTATTAATAAAAATGAAGATATTCTTAATTTGTTTCTTGTTGTTTAAAAGCAAAATAACACTCTATCATCATAAACAATACAGTATTGGTAAGAATATTTAGTATAAAGAGTGACTACGTTAAGACGAAGGGAGGTAACTGTAAAATTTAAAAAGAACTGTTCATCGTAACTTTAGTGCTACATATCCCAATTATGAGTTTTATTTTTTTTTAAATAACACGTAAAGAAGATATTTACCAACTAATTTAAACTGGATGCTATAGGAAAAATGATTCGGCTGTGAAGAGAATTATAGGTTGTACATCGATTTACAGACTCCAGTTGTTATATATATGAATAAAGATTCACAATATTATATCAATTATTAGAAATGTATTTGATTTATAATATTATTCTAAACCCAATATTTATTATAAAAATAACAAATAAGAATCACAACAGTAAACAGTGATGTTAATAAGTTGAGTATGGTTTACAAACAACAAAAAAAAATATATAAATAAATATAAGATCGTATATTTTGTCTAATTTAGTAATTTTTGTTACATAATAACTCGGGAATAAAACTTTTATAAATTAAAAACATCTGATGAATGTATGCCCATATTATTAACGATTGTGTTGAAACTATTGGCTTTAATGTTCAATAAAAACAAATTACTAATTTACGCTTCCAAATTTACGCTTTAATTTAAATTTATTTAATCAAAAACTATTTTTGTAATTTTAATGAAATTATTTTATGAATTTTTATTTTTTAAATATTACTTCATATTATAAATATTAATTTTAGCTGTTATATTTAAAAAACTACATATAACACACTTTCTAACCTAATTTTTGTTAATAAAACAAATTGATTTATTTAAAATAAAATTTCAATACGATTCTTGATTAGGTCTCACCTACATTCACAAGTTGACACTTATTCATATTCAAGAATTTAAATTTTATATCATTGTTAACTTAATTATATTTTTTAAATATATATATATATATATATATAATTTTGATTAGGGTATAGGATTAAAAGGTGCGGGTCATGTAGTATGACAGGAGGGTGACATTTTCAACAACTATTGTAAGGAAACAATGTTTGTTTTTTTGTTGATAAGTGTCTTATCTGTGTATTCTTATATTATTATTATTGTCGTTGTGATTTTCTAGGTCAATGTAAAGAGGTAATTTTAGTTTCTTTCAAGAAACACATTATTTTAAATTACGATGCAAACTTGAAGGTGAATGATGCAACGAACAACTATGACAATAAAACTTGGTAAACTAAGCAATGCCTTTATTATCACTGTTAAAAAAACTTGGTAATTCTAAATATTTTGGTATTTACATATTGTAGAATATAACCAAGGTAAGATGTCTTACATAACCCCGTTAACGTTGAGCTACATTAAAAATAAGAACATTATTTAATGTGTCATTCAAAAATAAAACGTTTTTGACTCTTGTAAACTATTCATAAAGTTAACGGTGTTTGATATATTTGACTTTAAAAATTGTAAATTGCCGCCATTTTGAAAAGCACAAAACCGGTTCAGTTTTTATTAAATTGATAAAAGGACACATAAAAAATGTATATACCACAGTTTATCTTGATATCTAATTTATTTCAGCAAGTATAATGTTTCTTGTACAAAACACAAAATGGTGATCAGACAGACATCTAAGCTTATTTAAAACAAATAAATTCTCGTTGTGATTTTAGTGTAACCGCTGGAATAATCCTCCGAAATATTCTGAATATATTAATGATTAAAAATAAACAATAATATTTAAAGTCTTTTTGAAGTAAAAATATATTTTATAACAACGGTAATAATTGTTTTTGGTATTTTAGACATGCAACATAGGCCATGTTGTGGCTCATAAAATAAGCTATGTTGGTGGCACATAAACATATATAAATAATGTATTACACACAGAGAAACACACGACTTTAATTTAATTATAAAATAAACTTTTATGTCACTTTTGTGTTATTTTATTCAACATAATAAATTTTAACAATAAAATATAGAGGTAGATATAAAAATGAAATAGATGCTGTGTTTTTTATTGCAGTACGGTATATTGTTTATATTTTTCATTCTTATAAGCTTTCTTTAGCCTTCTTTATTCTACTATTAATAAAGATATGTGTTTTCAAAAAAACAATAACTTGTAGTTATTATTAACTTTATAATATATATATATATATATATATATATATATATATATATAATACTAAAATCGAAGGGTAGTTATTGTTCAGACCAAAATTTATTTAAATAGTTCTGATGAACTTAATTAACAAACATGAAACACTATGAAATTTATAAGCTAAATTAAAAAAATATGAAGCCGCTAATAAAATAACAAAAGTAGGCAGGTTATAACGTATACACCTATTCGTAGGCATAGAAAAAAAGAAAAATAACATTCTGCAATTACTATTATGCCAGAGAGTGGCAATTAATCTTGTATAACTTTGGTTTATCAAACTTGGTACTTCATTTGAACTCATCATTGTCTACGCCCTATAATAATGCAAGTCTCATAACAGGCTACATGGTATTTCACAAGCATTCTATGTTTGGTTTTTAGACGTCGGAGCCTCTGACTGATGCTTTAGAACAGTGATTGTCACAGTTTATTGAGTATGTGGATGAGAATGAACTTCGTACAAAGATCAAAATCTTTGCCGAAAATTCAAATTACTGCCCCTGAGGCTTTGAATATAAAGGATATGTTATTCAAACACTTGTGTTGCCAGCTCTTAAGATCTTGCCGTTTCGTAACAGAAGACTGAACAATAGTTTTCAAAAACTTAGATCTCTACCATATCAGACCTGCATTACGCCTTATGCAAATCTATACAAAATCAGTTGATTACACTTTATGCTTTAATTATTTCAAGTAATTTCATGAAAAATTATTAAAATATAATTAATATAATTACTTGTATGCTGTTAGTAATAATAAAATTAATATTAAATAAATGTATGTCAATATATCTTTACGTATTGGTGAGACGGTGTTTGGGCTATATGGTTGATCGCGTCTACAGCAGAGTATAATCTCTACATCTCCCCTGGATAGTTCAAAATTATGAATAATTATTTGTTTTTGTAACCGTGCGACAACCAAAACCGCTGTGACAAGAGAATCTCAATAATCTTTTTAGGGATTTTGACAACTGTAACTTTCTGTAATGTATAAAGCCTGAATACTACTTATTTTTATGAGTTAAAACTCCATTTTTGAACAATGACACAGATATGTTTTATCTTTGTAGTTGAAAGAGACAGAAAGTTCAGATAAAAAAAAAACTATTGGATCCAATATGTACAGCCTTCCCTGATCAAGGCAAGCAGTCACAGGAGTTTTATTATTACAAGGAAGTCTCTAAAGTCATGGCTGGTGAGCAATGGTGATACTGTTGAAGTTGTGGAAGTGGAAGTTGGAAGAATATACCTCGTGATACTGTGATTGGACTATACAACCCTCCCATTATTAGACAATACCTATATATTTTTTAAATGAAAATCCGCAATATTACTCCAATAGTCGGCGACTTCCATGATACAAATACTGGATGTGGTTATACAAATACAAAGGATATTGGGAAACTGGTCGTGGAGTTTACGGATATTGAGTCTTTATGCGTTAATAACTGCAAACACATCTTTCTTTTACAGGCCGTATGTCAAGACCTGATTTAATTACAACCAATTTAAATGGGTCACCTCGAACTGATGACTTTGTTAGAATGTCCAGTAGTTGTGGACTCCAAATAATGTTCGTCACTGTTAAACAACAAAACACGCCTCTTAACTAAACCGCTTCCTATGTTAAACTTCATAAGGGTCTAATGGCCAAAATATAGAGACCTAACAAATCACCTTGTCACCGAAGATACCATTGACTACTCACCAGACTCCTTATCGGGACGCATATGACAGGCATTTTTAAATGTGGTAACTGTTCCTTTAGGTCAGGTGAAAAAAGTATCAACTTTAATGTAATAGCAGATATTTCTTGTTGAAACTCCATATTCAAGGATAAAATAAAGCAAAAGCTTAAAGTTTCAAATATTTAATAGTATAAATGAGCTACAATTGTTTCGCCTTGCGGCATCGTCGGGCAACTGATAATTTACAGGTATAGACAACTATTTAAACATAAGTACAGGAAACTGAAATACAATAGAGAAATCGGGAAAGGTAGGGGGATGACCTAGCAGGTAGATAAAGGTTAATGAACTATGTTACGGATGGGTTTTAGAAGAGGTGACGAATTTAATACAATTTGGTCATTTAAGTTGAGATAAGTAAATTATCAGTTGCCCGACGATGCCGCAAGGCGAAACAATTGTAGCTCATTTATACTATTAAATATTTGAAACTTTAAGATTTTGCTTTATTTTATCCTTGAAAAAAGTATCGTTCCTTCTAGAATGAGGCCTTAAAAGTATAAAAATAACATAATCAAGAGAAAGCTCAGGGCTGAGGACCATAATGTTTTTACAACTCTGCGACTAAATTAAGCTATATTTTAAAAATAATTCAAGCAGGGAGATGGATCAGTATATAGAAGGGGATAGCTTCAAGGAACGCCGATATTTCTGTTTGGATTGAATAACAAAGGACAAAAGCAAACAGGTGAACTGATTATATTTGGAACCAAAACATTAGTCGAACCGCAAGATCTTGCATGATATTTGCCAGAATTTTTAGCTTAGTGTTTTCTTTCTTCACACAAACGAATTTTTCAAAAGAAAATTAAGGATCATAAGACAAATTAATTCAGAAATATTATAAATACTTTTTCTATTGAAATATTTGCTTAATCGGTTATAAGATACCTAGTCAAGTGAAAGGAATTTCCTTATTAGAAATTCCTAAAATGTTCTTAAATTTCCTAATTGTTTTTTAACTAATTCGGTTTGTGTGACAATTGTGAAATTCGCTTTGCTTTATTTGGGATTTTTCTATTTTACAAGAAAATAAGTTGTCTATGTATACCTTTCTGTTTGCTAAAAATACACAAATCAGGTCCATAATTTTCTCAACATTGACACTTAATAACATCAAATTTAAAATAATTAATAATTAAATAAAATGCAATTTTTACTTCTACAATATTTTTTAATGAGCCGTGCCGACAAAGGTCTCGCATATATAATTATTGTTTATAACAATGCTTTGAAAGTTGTCACACAAAAGATCGTTTATTAACAGTTTTTCCCTTTCAAAGTTTGTTTATATAATAATAATTTGAAATAAAATGACCAATTGGAAATAATTCATATTAATTTCAGGTAGTATGATTGGGGTTAGCCATGTTACATACTACTCATATGAAAGTGAGTAATATTAATAATTGGAAAAATATGTAAATTTAACAAATACAATGTTCATCACTTTGACTATTTTCATATCAATTTCAGATAAATCCCTCACTTCAGGTGTTAGACGATCTAATGATAAGCTCAAATAGACTTGAAAAATACAGGTAGATTGTGATTACAGCCAAAATAAAATTTTAAATCAATAATCGAATGCATTTAAAAATAAATCATTTCAACAATCAATGACAAATTAAAATATCAATATTAATCGTTCTAGTGACTAGGATTGTACTTGAATACAAATCAAAAAAATGAAAAATACTGTAAATATTATGTAGATAAAATAAATTATATATTTAGAGAATTAAAATAATACGTTACATTACTAATAGTTACCAAACCATCCCTAGAAACTAATCCTACCATGAAATATATTTGATTATTAAGATTTGTGATAAGTGAAAAATTCATCTGAAATTCATATGAAAATAGTCAATTTGATGAACATTGTATTTGTTAAAATTTCATATTTTTTTATTTATCATTTTGCTCACTTTGATATGCATATTATGTAACAGGGCTAAAACCCCAATAATATAACTTAAAATTATCATGAATTATTTCCAATTGGTCATTTTGTATCAAATTATTACTGTAATATTTTAATAGATAAACGAACTTTAAAAGGGAAAAACAGTTAATGAACAATCGTTTCTATTGCAATTATTAATGGATTGTTAAAAACAATAATTATTTAATTATCGTAAATTTGATGTTTTTATGTGTCAATATATATGAGAAAATTATATACCTAATTTCTGTATTTTTAGAAAACAAAAAACTGTGCATATCTCTATCCATCTATCTATCTGTTTATTTGTATGCATTTATATACATTTTTATTATTATCTTTTTACCATATTCAGAATCATAAATTAGGACATATTTATTTTATATTCTTGTAAAATAGAAATACATTTCTTAAACGGCTGCATAACCTCAAGTAAAATTAAAGGGAAGTTTACAACTGCTACACAAACCATTATTGTAAAAAATAAAATAAATAAATAAAAAAGGAAATTTTAGGAACTTAAGAACATTTTAAGAATTTCAAATAAGGAAGATCCTTTCACTTGACTAGGTATTTTGTAACCGATTAAACAAAATATTTATTTATAAAAAGTAATAACAAAATTTCTGAATTAATTTGTCTTAGATCCTTAAATTTCATTTGAGCAAAATCAAATGAGAACAAAGAAAATAGTAAACTAAAAGTTTTAGAAATGTCGTGGCTCTGTGGTGAATTGTTATTTTCTTTACCTGTTTTAGAATTTATTAGATTAGATTAGATTAAATACAAAGGTTAACAGGTTAAAACCGACCCCGAGAAGCGGTAATAACTTTCGTTTGTTCAACTAACCTTCTTAATTCTTACCCAGTAGATTAGTCGTGTTTACGAGTTTTAGTAGTTTATTGACTAGCTCATTCAATGAGAGTTCTACAGAAGTTTGCCAACAACCTCAATACTCCTTGCTTCTTATTGGCAATAGCCTCACTATCGAAGTTTATGTGACCTGCGGTCACCTCACTGTTTTGCTATGTGGGCTCCTAACCTACTCTAGTCCACCCTCAGTCTACATTGTCAAATAATAAGTACCGTGATTTGTCTCAGTTGCCACTACACATGGTTAGTGCCGATCCACCATCATCTCACTCGGTGAGAAAATATCCGATGTCAAGCAAGATCTCAAACGCTTTCAAAAATCAAAACACTATAAGGAAACATCTTGTTACAAATCTAATAAAATACATCCGTGATATTAAGTAATGCATTTATTGTGAATATGGAAGGCGGTATATTGGCGAAAAAATTTTCTATATCCTTCTCAAAAAAATTGTACATGAGACAGAATCAAGTTGATATTTTAAAATTGTTATCGCATATTTAATTAGAAAAAGGCATGAATTATACATTGAAATATAACAATATAAAAAAATAAGATAATTAAAAATGCACTTATAATATCTAGTAAGAGAGATTGGTCGAGTTTATTCTACACAGGCAGTCACTGCAACGTTACGCTCTTGACTTTTGATAAAAGGGCGGATTTTTTTTTCACAACAAATAAAATCATTCTCTGTTTGAACACACCCCTTTAATTAGGTGTTAATAACAAATCCTCAAATTATATGCTTAGCTATATGCTAAACATGGTATCCACTATTAATTATATCAGTGTGCAGTTGTGTTTATTCTAATCAAGATTGTACCGAGTGTTATTATATTTATCTCTCAAGCCTAGTTTTAGAACTGTAATGTTAGAAGTTTCACTTTAGTTTCTGACAAACTATTTGGGTACAAAGCTACGTTGCCTCATTATTTTTTTATGTTTTAACTAAAGCTTTTATCATTGTCCAACAATTAAAATATATATATATATATATATATATATATATATAATATATATATATATATATATATATATATATATATATATATATACAATTTATTATTAATGTGTTTTTTCCTAGAAATTTCATAAAGGCAGAGGTTTAAAAAAAAGGTTACGATTGTAAATGGGTTATTTTTTTCGAAATTAATAAGATAATGAGATGGTCAGAGTGTATGATCGTCTACTTTCTGAACTTGGTTTGGGAATCTCATGACAGATGAATAGGACCAAGGAAGATGGTCTGGTATGACGCATTTACATATTGAAAAAATGAGTAAAAAGGTTCTACCTACTTTTATCGTTGAGGGCGTCAGGTATAACAAGCATTTAGTTTCAGCGTGTATGTGGTATATAAAAATGAGATAGGAATAACTAGGAGTTTGGCGTGTCGGATTTTAAGAGCCTGTTAGTTCTAGAGTATGTTTAACAAAGAATAATATATTCTTCTATGGATGAAAGGATAAGGAACCTCCAGATATTTGTTCCCCTATCCATGACAGAACAGATTATACAATATAAGTTAAATTATACAGAAATATGCTTAATAATTTGTACTTTTTTTTCAGGGACGTTATTTAATACACAATTATTTATTTTATCTAAACTTCACATTGAAAATAATACCACACAACAAATACAAAGTCACTGTTAAATTGTTTGAAAAAGGAAAAATACAATCGTGCGCTGTAATAAAGGTCGATTGTGTACCTAAAAAGAAATAGAAAAGAAAAATATAACGTATTTCATATATGAAACTAATTAATTGTTTTCTTCACCAGCAACATATTATATAAAACTTTAACCTTAATCTATATCTGTGTGCAATAGATGATAAAAAAATAACAGCCTATTTATTTACCTATAGTCTATTTTGTGTTATTACACAGATGGTTCCGAGCTGGAGTATAAGGAAGGTATTGCGGTAGGTTTGTATGAAACTGCAGAGGTCTTTTTATTTAGAGGATTACAATATTATAATTCAAATCTATTATTACAATGCGCATGGCTAAATGAAGTAAAGGTAAATATTGAGGTCGTGATTTTCCGTGACATTTAGTCGACTTGTAATGCTCTAGTGTCGACTAGGATTTACCTAGTTTGTTGATGAGTATAAATGGATGCTAACAAATTAACGATAAGGATCATTTTATTAATTGACACGGGTCCATTCTGAAAGGGCGTTGAACGAGTGAGTAGATAAATTTGTTAATAAAATACTAAGAGTACAAGAGAAGTCTATCCAAGGTATTGATTGTACTGTAACAGATTAATTGTGGGATAGGTTATAGGTATGTGAAATAATCAGTTATATTAGATCACCCTATCAGTTAAAATAGGGTTAAAAAAATTTTATTGTACCAACTCTAGCACTGAAATATCACATTTACGAACTTATTAAAGTAAATAGATGGGTTGTATCAGAAGAAATCACTAACAATTATTGCGTGTGTGTTGGTACAGTGAAACTATAATTCTATAATTCACTGTTAGTCTATAATTCTAAACCAACTGTTCAAAAATTCTTCAAGACTCATTGCAATGCAGCTTGGCAACAATCTTAGTGCTATACGAAATTTTATTTTTACTTATGATGTTTGAAATTCAAGTAGGTCTATAAAACTAAAGTGCTGTTTGGCTTATCAATGTCATCAACAACTTTAAACATATACAAACACACTTATCTTATACATATAAAATGTATACACAAAAATATAAAACCAATAAAATTAAAACTGTACTTTAAACATTTCAATGTTAAGTCATTTAGGGTTCATGTAACTATATTCACTGATAACCCATGTTTTAGATTGGAACGCTAATAATCTCAGTGATTTATGAAATCTTTTTTATATATTTATTCCTTCATAAGGTATTCCAAAGTCAAAAATATGGTTGTAATTAAAATTATGTTTATCATTATGCGAGGCGTCTGATTTAATATCCACCAAACATTGATTGATCTTTCTTTTTGAGCTCAATGTAAAGTTGTTGGGTTGGTATTAAAGTCGGTATTGGTACTGTCTTCATAATGAAATGTTCTACTTGTTTAAAATGATTCTTTTCATTTCGTGCTTCGGAACAAAGTAAGTGTTACTCAATCTCTGAGTATATGTCTGTATTTTATAGCCGATATCATATTTATTATATTCATTACAGTTCCATCCATTGAAATCATGTTATATTTTATCATTATTTTCCCTTAATAAAATCATAAAATTTTTAAACTCTGTGTGAGGTATAAAATAAGAAGTCAGTGTCTTGTTTTACTCGGATAAAATTGTTTTCAAGTTCTGAAATTTTAAAGTGGGGAAACGTTTTTTTTCAAATGTACCGAACGATAATTATGAATCTAAGCCTATACACTGCATTTGAATAAAAACTGTTTAAAATTTTGATCTATATTTTATTAACACATATACAGTAGACATTCTACTAACTTTTAGTCAATTTAATATCATGGGTGGCCATGTCACGTAGGCCACATGATAGAGACCGCAACAGCTTTTGAGAAAAAAAATTATAACGTAAATTAGTAAACAATAAATAGTTAATCAATTGAGTTAGTACAGTGGCGTAGTCTACAGACTTTGTAAATCCCCACTGTCAATCTCTCAGTTACACTTATACACATAGATGCCATAATACAATTTTTGACAAATTGTGACGATTGTCTCAATATAAACTAAAATATTAGTATGACATCATCAGTATTACATTGCGTTTATAGTTCCGTGTTGGAATGAATGAAAAGCTAGGTCATTAATTTCAATGAACAGTCCTGTCAAAATGATTAAATCGATATTATTTGTAGGCATTTTGTGTTTGTTAAATATATTTTCCAATAAAGTTAAACTCCTAATAAGTAACTTTTTCACTAAATTTCGTTAAATTTATGCATTAATTTAAATACTTATATTTTATATCTAAAAAAACAAAACATTACTTACTTATATCCATAAACCTCATTGAGAAAATATGCTCATCTCTATATTAGTAATGATTCTATAATATGTATTGTCTTATTTTTCACTGCTTTGATAATTATAATAATAATTACTAATAACAGAGAGCATAAAACATATTCAGATTAGTATTTTATTGCAGGAATGATAATATGTAAATCCTTAGTGTGTGTATTAACAAACTAATGGTGGGAAATCTGGGAGGAAGGAAGTTGTTTGGTTAATGTCATTTAAAATCGTTTGTTTAATAACACAACCGGAACCAATAATTATCACTTCCACTCTCCACTATTTGAAGTCTTAGAGATAATGATTGGTGACCTGGTTTATGTTTTTTTTTAGAATATATTAGTGCATGGTTTAGGATATATTAGTATTCTTTTTTCAATCAGACTACACAAAAGTCGTGTCTCCCTACATACTAAATAGTACTTACTACCTCATGTACCTCTTTGTACCTTGCAAACCTCACCATTTATATGAACGACGTGTATTTTTAACCCTAGATTACTACTCTTAGTTCATTGTTACGTGATCACTATTCATTCGTAAATTTTACTACTTTCTGTTTCGATTTTTATTATTATTTTTTAAACTTTACTTTAGTGTTGACTAAAATTATTTTTTTATATTAAATCCTTTATTGTTTTTAAGTGTTTTTAAAAATATTTAACAATAAACTCCTACATATTTTAACTGTAAAAAAATGTCTTTTACCACTACTAAAAGTACGTTTTAAAAAAATAATTAATCTGGGAAAAACATCGAAAAAAATATAAATATTATTTTATTGGAAGAATTAATCGGATATTCATAAAATACATCATTTATATGTGTTTAATTTATATAAAAAGAGAAAAATGATTTACAATAAGTTCATTAGGTAGAATGCCAAAAATGCCAAAATTAGAGTCCTGTCTTCACTGAGAATCACATTCCTTGCAGTGATTAATATACACTTATTAGCTAAATCAAACACTTTGAACTCTAAAATTACTATTTACACAATAAACTATTTATTTACAATACTATAAACTAACAATATAAAAACAATAATTTACAAAAAAAAAAAATTCAATCACTTAATAGTTAAAACTTTCGCAAACACTATTCTTTCGTAAAATATACGACGCGAGCTTGAGTACGGTAATAACGGTTCAACTTTGAGCTTAGCCGAAGAGACAGTGTCGTCTATTCACAATGGCAGGAAGGTAAACAAAAAGACAGAGCGTGAATTTTACAAAGGGCGGGTCGTAATTTTTACGAATGAGTAGTGTTCTAGGGTTTAATCATCCAGACGAGAAAACAGCCATATTTAGAGACCAATCACTTCTTGTGTATAACACGTACTTAGGTGCTTTATTTGCTACAAGTTACTTACGTATATCTAATATAACCTGTTCGTTGGTGATCTTATCTTGTAATCATTTCTCGAAAGTTCACCAACATTTAATTGTAAGAATTACCAGAAAAATGTCAAACATTGAAATAACTGTTTTTCACCTATGTACTATTATGGAGTGTTAACTGATAAAGTGTATCTATTCTCATTATGATCTTGTTCTTCGGGGTTCGACCGCGTCAATATTGTCTGCACGTTGAGTACAGCCGACGTTTTGGGCACTTTACAGATGTCCATTCTATTAATTAATTTTATTACAGGGGAACTATTTAACACTTAGTATTACTAATTTATTATCAATATTACTTCATTACTATTACTGTGTTTGTTTTCCTTATATTACGAGTTGATATAATATGTACTTCTTAATTTTAGTAAATGTTTTGGATTACGAAATTTTTTGTATTTATTTCAATTTTGTTTTTATGTAATAGATTTCATACTGTATATATTTTTGAATAATTGATGTAGAATATGAACTGTTGAAAAGTACCGAATTAAAATATTTTACATAAATTACATTTAACACTTCAAATTAACATGGAATTTATTAAAACCTGAGTTTGTTTAGTGTAATATTTAAATATATATTTTGAATAAACTAAGCAATATAAATTTATTGTTATATATATATATATATATATATATATATATATATATATATATTAAAACCAATTTTGACCGAGTTAATTAATGGCTGGACTAGAAAAACAGTCATTTAAAAAATCTACAGGAAAATGTTGGATCTACTGTAATTACAAATTCATTATTAACTATTATTGAAAATAACTTCTTCTTTTTTTCAATAGTATACATTTTTGATGCATATTTAATATCTGATAATATAATAAGTAATTTAAAACCTTATATGTTATGATAATCATCCATGTTATATATAATAAATTATTGTGTGAATGTTTTAACATTCAAAATTTCACAGTTCTTATTGTTTTTTAACAAATCACAATATTAAAATTATCCTAATATATAGACAACCACTAATAATACATGTGTACCTTGTAATAACTAAAACCAAACAAGTAGTATATATTTACTACTTTTTATTTCAATAGTAACTACTAAGTTGTCGTAGTTTGAATGCGAATGATTGATGTTAAAATTCTTAAGCGATTCCTTCAGTTGTTTTATTATCGTGAAGGTATTCCACAAATTCTTTTTTCAGATCTATAAAGTTTAATGGCACAATCTACCACATGCGTGTCAATGAAATAACTTGAATATTTGGAATACCCTTTGATATCTAGTCATATATTAATAAAGTTATGAAGTTGGTAAATATTATTTTATATTAAAATATGTTTGACATTTAAAGGAACGATTATATTTAAATAAGGATTGACATTTTGATTGTAAAATAAAAGATAATGAAAATTTTTGAGGTCTCGTGCAATATTTGATTACTATGCTTTGCTTGTAACAAGACCCCTTTAAGTTATGTATAATCGTCTATTCGGAAACAGATTTTAAATTATGGACTAGTTCTATAAAATATCAATTAATATATAAATTTTTATAAACAAATTATAAAAAAAACCAAGGGAGTAAAAATATGTTAAATTTAAAATGTACATAATATAAGAGAAAGGATTGAATAAAAACATAACTGCAACCAATTTTACTGAAAAGATTGTTTCTCCAATAATCATAGTAAAAACAAAGTTTGGCTTCAGTTTATAAGGTATCTTCCTCTAATTACCTCATCTGTAAGTATATCTTCCTGTGACATTTAAAAATATAACGATTGGACCTATTATTCATAATGGCAAAAATATTCTTTCGATCTTTGAAATAACAAATGGTGATGTGTATATTATATACACACATAATTATCAGCAGCTTCATTTTAAAATAGGTTTTTAGACAACCGTTTTGTTACGACTATTTTGTGCCTCATTTTAAGTTTATTGATAAATAAATTGAAGCTATAAATGAACACGTAATTTTAGCTATTCTGTGTATTGCACTAACTTCCTCATACACCTTTCTACAAGTTCAAATATTTACTAAAAAACAATGTACGTGTTCATCTGCCTTCAGTGTCTTATGCCTCCTAATAATAAAAACCAGTAATTTAAGTTAATACGGAGATTTTCTTATTAAACAAAACGTTGGTTCCGCCTTATCTATTTAAGTGTAAATTTAATTTAATTTTCAAATCACTATTTTATAATTTTTCGTTTTTGTCTAGAAGTTGGTATTCTGAATTATGGGTTATCAGAAAATTTAAAAAATCTTCTCATGATATATATGCCCTAATATCGACCATCACACAACACTTAATCAACGATTTTATAAACAAAGACCAGAGCACTGTGGTGACAATATATACAGATACACTTTCAAAAGTCCCTTACCACACTTGGGAATAAACAAAATAACAAAAAACAAAATGTTTTGTCAAAAGTAAAATGTTTATTCCTATTAGACCCTTATAGCTATTACAACAACAAAGTTGTCATCTTCAGAGGGAATCTTAACAAAGACTAAATTAAAACTATTTACAACTATAGTGACCAGTTTCTCTACCCCACTCCTCTGGTGCATTGACCTATCAACAATAGGGTTGACAGTTCAAACACCTGTACTGTTACCTGGAATGGGGAAGGCCCAATCCTCTAACAAACAAAGATGTTTTAGAATTTACAATATAATCATCCCTAAACTAATTATCTAAACATATTAACTAAATAATAATAGTAGATAAAATTTTTTTAAAGTTTTTATTATTATTATTATTATTTTTATTTTTTTTTTTATTATTATTTTTTTTTAATAATGATACATGAATATAAACTATGCTAATCTATTATCATAACATATTAAACAAAAATACCCATAATACACGCTATGTTACAAATTCTATTAACATCTTAAAATGAGATACAAATATTTACTTTTACAAGAATAAAAAAATAAAATAAACCACTATGCTGAAAATACCGTAACAACATAAAAAGGTTAATCTTTAATAATAGATACAAGAATAAATTTTTTACATGAATCATAAGAATGATGCTAAACAATTCTATTAATATAGTAAACCAGCATATTAATGATAACTATAAATGATAACTTTCACATAAATTATTTATAAAGAAATCTATTACTTAACAACCTAAAAGGTCTATCTTGGTTGTAACAAAGAGAACAAGCATGAATTAAGAATAGGGCCTTTGTCAGAATTTAATAATTTTGAATTTTCAGTCTTAGCAATTAATATGCTTTCATAGCTATTTAATAATTTATTGGAATTCACTTTTTTTAACAATTTTTAATTTTTAAGGTCTGTGTTATGGTTTGTTTCTAATAGATGTTCCGCTATACTAGATTTTTCTGGTCTGTCGTATTTTAAATGGGCCAAATGTTCTTTAAACCTAGTCGTGATTCTTCTCTTTGTTTGGCCAAGATAAACCTTGTCACAATCATTACATTTGATTTCATAAATTCCTGAACTCTCTAGGTCCGGAATTCTGTCTTTTATATTGCCAATTAAATTTCTTATGCTATTCTGGCTTTTGTAGGCTATTTTGAAATTAAATTTTTTAAGGATGTTGTCTAAACCCTTGGTAAGGTTATGGTCAAGGGTAAAGTAAAAAATCTTGTTTTTTTGTTGGTTTCAGGTTGGAGAGTTGTGGATATGTTTCTATTATGTTTAAGTTTTTGTTTCCTAACAATGTTTTCCACAATTTTGGTATCAAATCCATTATGCTGGGCTATAATTTTAATGTTATTTATTTCATTCTTTAAACGTCTATTTGTTAGTGGTATTGTAATAGCTCTGTGGACTAAACTATTAAAATTCCCTCTGAAGATGACAACTTTGTTGTTTTAATAGCTATAAGGGTCTAATAGGAATAAACATTTTACTTTTGACAAAACATTTTGTTTTTTGTTATTTTGTTTATTCCCAAGTGTGGTAAGGGACTTTTGAAAGTGTATCTGTAACGATTTTATAGTTGATAAAATAAAAGTTACAAATTTTGTAATTGAAGTTTTGTTCTGATATAATAATAATTTGACAACTCATAAAATATTCATGGACGAGTAACCATACGAATATTTTTATTTAGCAATAATTATTTTCCATGTAGTCTGTCCATTCGTTTAATAATTTTAAAAAAAATCGTATGTTTGAAATCACAATATTTACTTTATTAATGCATAATTTTTATATTATAATATTTTGTTTATTTATCTTGACTTAAAACATGTATTGTAGAAATGAATTTTAAAAGTCAATGTCAAGTGACAAGACCCTTATAAAATAAAAATTACTTCTAACTACATTGTTTAATTAAATTTGTTAATCACATATGGTCAAAATTTCTGTGAAAATGGGTACCATATAAAGTTAATTACTTCGGATAATGGATTTAACTTCTCACGGTAAATCCTAATACGAAACCATAAAGTTTATCAAAGCCAATATCACATTTTTTATAGTTCCCAAATAATCATTACCTATCAATTTCACAAGTTTATCACGTTGATGATCACAAAACTGTTGGACTTACAGTAAACATATGAGCTACAATTGACATTTGTTTTCTTTTTTGTTTTCACAGAGAATACTTTGTGTAATGAAATCGTTTATTTAAATTTTCTACTAAGCAGAAAAATTTCTGCCGTGTCATATTTAATGTGAAAGTTAAGTTTGTAAAACATCATTATACCCAACTTTTATCTGTTTTAATATTTTAACTAAGACGTTACTTTTATTTTTACGACCTAAGTATAATGTCTACATTTATTTAATATGAACAAAAGTTTATAATAATAGAGAATAATAACTTGAATCATAGCTGTAAAAGAAATGTATGTCAATTCATCATAATGAGATAAATGATACTGGCAAAGCAAGTATGTGGGGTTAGGGTTTTTGGTCTACTTTGAAAGTATATTTGTAGCAATTTTTATAACTTTTATGCAGCGAGGCTTTACATTTAAGGAGTTGAGATTTTTGGTATTTTCAAATGTATTTTAGATTAAACACTTGCAATTTAAATGGGTTAAATGTACTAATATAAGTATTGTTGTAGTATATAAAAAAACGATTTATTTCTTGTTTAAATTGGGTACAAAATATAACAAAATCGATTTAACTATGCGTTTTAAAATATGTTTATTTTTCGTTCTTACGCATGCAATATATGAGTTTTATATGCTGTGTATGTTTCTATTTAATCATATGTGAATGACACCATTGGTTGACTAAAACAGAATATGAACTTACGAAACCAAAAACAAATGTCTTCAGACACTTTGTTAACATAGTTCTTTATCATTACTGTCATTATAATATTTTAAGCCCAAATATTATTAAATTTTTTCTAAATAAGTGAAAAAATGCCGTTTCCTGTGATACATCTCTCCTAATATATTAATTCAACTTACATTAACTTAGACAATATTGGAAACAAAGTTCACTGATATGCTACATTTCTTCAAATTGTTTTCGTGTTCTTTAGACATAATTGGTTTATGGCTACCGTCTTACTACTTGAATACAATAAGTCATGTCTACTACTTTCCACAAATTGAATTCATGAACGCAACATCCGTGAAATGTATAAAATGTTAATAGCTTCAGAAGACCGAGTTATATTTATTTCTCTTTCAAAAACACCGAGAGACATATATTAGGTCATGAAGAATGAAGACAAGTAATTTATATTTGCTTTGGTGAAACGAACTAGAAATATAAATTAAATTTTGCAAATATTATAAAATCAGTGGATTATTATTTTGGAGAGATTTGTCTTTCATTACACCTATTGTAAAATAGCGTAATTCCTCAATTAGCAATTTTTGTTCACGGATTCTTTAGCTTAAAGTTTTCACAAAAAATAATTGGAATTATTCTGTAGAACTGAATAGAAGAAGTGAACAAATAACACAGAAAATGGAAGGAGTGTAATAACTTAATAAGATCAATTAAATGTAATTAGTAATTAAACAAAGACGCGTTTTAGGAACTCATATGTTTTACAGACCAACAAATGATATTTCAACTTTAATGTAATAGCAGATAATTCTTGTTGAAACTCCAAGTTGCCCGATGATGCCGCAAGGCGAAACAATTGTAGCTCATTTATACTGTATTATTAAAATATTTGAAACCTTAAGCTTTTGCTTTATTTTATCCTTGAAATGATATTTCAGTTATGCATTGGATAATTCGTGTTACACTAATGTAGTAATAATAATGGTTAGATTATCCATTTAATTTTATTTTCTTTGTTATTATATGACATGTTTATAACACAACTGAGGAAATTAAAATAGATCCGCTCAAGATTTCTTGTTTGTTGTTTAAAGGTGAAAAACCTTTCTATCTGTATCGTCAGAAAACGAAGAGGGGAAAATATAGACCCTTAGTTCTCGAATAATATAATAGTGACATGTTTGGAAGAGAGCAAGTAATATCCAAGATTTCCTGATAAGAACTGCTGATACAATCTGAAGGGGATCTAAACTAAGACTATACGATGAAAGTCGTAGATAGAGTTTTGAGTGCCTCAGGATTGTTACATCAGTACTGACTATAAGTCAGTCCCTGTAGAAAGGCTACACAATCAGCATCTAACACGGATTTTACGATTGATAAAGGAATTAAAGCAACGAGAGGTTTAATATATTGTAATTACTACTTAGGTTTTTTAATATGATGTGTAGAAAGAGAGCGCCTTGAATAACAAAGCTGTTATTTTTCTCGACAAATCTTGTGTGTTTAAGCTGCAACTCAATGTTATGTTTGCTCCCTATATCACAATGTAACATCTGGTTACAATATAAAGCGACACAGTGGTGTTGGATATTAATTCCTCTCTTATTATGTTTTAGAAAATACTATATTATCTGCAATGTGGTACGCTTTGGTATGTTACAAGTTTGAAATGACAGAGACATTATTACTAGAATATGATCTACTAATATAAAATATTTGATCCAATATTATCACTGTAAAGGAAATTTATTCAGCATTAATTTAGTATGTTTTTATTTAATGGCCAATTTTAGATTATAACATAAATGCAATATTTCATAATATTAGTCTTTGCGATAAATCTGTTAATAGAAATACAAATTACCGATAGGAGGGCGTATACCTTCAACTTTAAATAAATTTTTGCAATTGAAAAACATAAATATATTGTCTTAGTTGAAAATCTTTTTAAGATAAATTTAAAAAACAACTGATTTTTGTTCTTTTTTTTGTTTTATGTAAAACATTCGCTATAACTTTATGAATAAATAAGTTCGTTACATAAATGTACCAACATGCGACTGTCAAACCAGACTTTTTACACACAATTTCTTTCTTTGGACAATGAATTTTAAGGTTCTGTATCACAAATAAAATCATAATATGAAGATAATACATATTTTTATGCTTTTAAATTACAGATAATTTGATTCAATAATTTAATATTTCCACCTTAATTCAAATAATATATTATTTCTTAGCATAAAACAACCATGAACAAACATTACAATACAATTAAAGGATAAAATGGGGGTAGTTAAACAAATTATTTGTAAGTCAAAAATTTGGCAGGTAGTTAAACATTATGTACTTTTAAAAACGACTGAAACTGTCAATCTTGAGGGAGGATTGTCATGGGGTAGACGGGGTTCTTTGTGGATATTGTTCGTATTAAAGATGTTTCAAACAAAAGTTACAGCATATACAATTTACTACATTTTTGTTCCATAAAAGTTTTGGAATTGAAACTAAACATGTGCGTCACTAAAAATTACCATATAATTATTTAATAGATATGATTTTGATATAGGCCGTACATGTAATATGTCTCTGTGAACATATGGATTTCTTATTTCTAATTTTATTTGGGTGAGTGTGAAATAAAATTTCATTTTTTAATAAAAAACTTAGCATCTTTTGAAAGAACCAATAACGAGAAAGAAGGTTTTCAATAACAATTTAAACATCAGTAAGTGGTTTTCTGTACAGAAACAAAAGATCGTTTTATTTTAATGTAATTTTTTCAACGTTGTAACAAAATTATGTGTATTTCAATAATTTTATCTTGTTGAAAAACAAAAATATATTAATAAGGTTATAATTATGACAGTATATTATAATAATTATGTTGAAATAAAAAATTGACAATATTTTATAAGTGAAATAAAAAATAAATTACATTAAGACGTGACGAGAAGACAAGACGTGACGACAAGACAAGACGTGACTCCAAGACAAGACGTGACGTCAAGACATGACGTGACGAGAAGACAAGACGTGACGACAAGACAAGACGTGACGTCAAGACAAGACGTAACTACAAGACATGACGTGACGAGAAGACAAGACGTGACGACAATACAAGACGTGACGACAAGACAAGACGTGACAACAAGACAAGACGTGACTCCAAGACAAGACGTGACTACAAAACATGACGTGACGAGAAGACAAGACGTGACGACAAGACAAGACGTAAACGAGAAGACAATACGTGACGACAAGACAAGACGTGACAACAAGACAAGACGTGACGCCAAGACAGGACGTGACGTCAAGACAAGACATGACGCCAAGACAAGACGTGACGTCAAGACAAGACGTGACTACACGTCTCATTTATTTTATTTTAAATAAATTGGTATTGTTTATTAGTATTACTATTCATGAAGTAAAAAGTTTGAAGTAATTATTGGATATTTGTGTGAAACCTACAACGCATATTGCAAACTGTGAAAGCGACAAAACGCAATGAGATGCATATGTAATTATTTAGAACAGTGAAGACTGTCAATTTAGTTTGAATCCATTATTGGTTATTTGCGTGAATCCTACACTGCATATTGCGAAATGTGAAATTCAAAACTTACGACTAAAAATCATAATTACTACGGTTTGTTTTAAAAATGTTTGTCATTAAGGATTTTTGGGCCCGTGCTTATTAAAATAAAGAATCATTTAGAATTATTAGAAAATCTGCTGATATTTTAAAGGAAGATATTATTTTGTAGGGTAATATGTAAGTTCTTAGTAGCCAAACAGCATTGGATTTTTAAATGATGTTGCAAATGAAACAAAAGGAGAAAAGCAGATTAATCCTAATCAACTGAATTTAAGCTGAGTTCATCACGCAACCTTACACTCTATTTATAAGCTGTACTTAAAGCAAAATAAAAGGGATCGAATTTGACGTGCTCCAGCTCTAACACAGATACTTTAACAATAATATTTGTTTTTTTTGTCTAATTTTTTTTATCAAGCAATCTAAACTTTCAAAAATTGGTTCACGTTTTGGTGATATAAGTTTGGAATTAAATTGCGTAGTATTTCAAATACAAATCCACAAACGACCTGACAAATAAAAAGGTTTTATAATTTTTTTTTATAATTTACTTTCTAAGTGGATGCATCCAAAATTTTGAGAAACTTTTCAAACAAAAATCTTTTTAATAGCGACCGAAACTGAATTAGTAATTATTTATACAAGAAAGACAGAACAAGACAACATACTCTAAATACAAATTTAAATGGTAAAAGACACATATAAATTGGTTAAATTTATATTCAATAGGAGAGTTTATATCAATTTCTGCGTTGATTTTCTAATTGTTTATATTTTATAGTTTGTGTTTGTTTTATTTTTTTTTTATACATTTTAAAATATTAATAAAAAAATCAACAACAAATAAAATAAAATTAATTGGTCAACGCAGGAGTAGCTTATCCCATATATTATATATAAATATTTGTAATTTTATCTCACCAGGCCCTGTCTTATCACAAAAACGCTTGTTTCTTAAGTTGAAGAACTAACTATTTTATTAATTACAAAAATTCAGTTTAGAAAACAGGATTTTTTTTATGACGCTACAAAGTATTTTGGTTGAAAGTTTAGAATTAGATCAAATTACAGAAAGCTGTACCCTTGTATCAGATTACCATCATATTGCATATATAAATTGCCACATTAGCTTGTTGCAACAAGTTACGACACATTACATGTTAACAATTTAGAAAACACAACACTCTTTTGAACATTGCACAAAAATAAATTAAGGTATCTGATTACTGCACATGTTAAAATAAATGTATTTAACACTGCACATGATGATCAAAAAAAAAATCATGAGTTCAGTTAAGAAAAACGAGCCTAATTTCTTTATGTCGAGTATAATTAAAGATACTCCATTTTAAGTAGATTAACCAAGACTTGCAAACTGTTTGATAAAATATTCTATATCAATATTTGTTCCACTAAAACATCACTTTGATACGTAAAGTTTTAATTAATTATTTTTTAGTTTTTTTACATAAAAGTTAACTTTAAAATAATGTTACATAAATTTCAGTATCTACTAATCTATCTGGTCAGTTGGAGTTTGGCTATTTTCTATATTGTCAGTAAAAATTTATTACAAAGTGTAAAAACATATAATAGTTTTAATTGAAAAAGAATTTATATTCTGTATTATATTTCTTTGAACATTCTTTAAGTTGTAGGGTAGTCAATCATAATTGGTTTTGAATATATAAAAGTAGTTTGTAAAATTGCTATGTATTTGAGTAATTGATTTAATATATTTTCAGAGTGTTTACAAATAATACATACAGAATACAAAGGCTAAATTGTTATAAATTCTAAATAGTACATAATTTCAAATAGTAATTTTCATTTCAGGAGGATTTGGACACAGCTAACAGTTCACCTCATCAGCAAACACAATTCATTATTTATAAATAATAATACTGATTAAACTGTTTTATAATGTAGAAAGATGTAATATAAATAAATTTAAAGACAGTTAAGGTTTTTTTAATGGATATTCGATATTTCCTGTATAAATGAACTGTACTGGGGAAAGAAAAGAAATAAAAAATTAATAAATAAGAAATAGTAATTTCAGACAAAATTATAAAAGACAATAATGTATGAAATTACATAAGCTACAACGTTTATTAGTAACATTTTTCATAACACAAATATTTACCGATAAAAATCGAGAAAAAATAGTTTTACTCCATCATTACCTGCCTTCCCTTTCGCGATGCTCCTAGGTCGGTGAATTCAGTCATTTTCTTAAGTAAGTTCCTGTCAAATATCGTTGACTTACAAATCATTTTGTAAAAAAATCATAATTTTCATTCTCTGGAAAAGGTTACTTCGACATTTTAAAACCAAGAATGGGGAACGACAATAACACCTGTTTAATTAACAATATTAATGATTTTCAAACATTATTATTGAAAAATGAACGTTAGTAATGAGTTTCAAACCTCAATAAATAGTGTTTCACCTTATAAACGAGTTGTAAAATTCAGTAATTAAATTTTGGAATGAAATAAAACGAGAAAAAGTTTATTTTCTAGTATTTAATAGTTGATATTAACGAATTACCTTTATGACAATAAAACACAGTAATTTTTTTCTCTTTGTTAATCTTTTTTAGACATATTCTATACAAATCAAAATTTATTTTCAGGGGGAAAAAGTAACTGCAAATAACTGAAGTTTGTATCAAAGTGAAAAGCAATTACTCTTTCCATGTTTATCTTTAAGTTAAATTATATTTAATTCCTTCTGTTAAATTGTAAAACTCTTGTAACGTTTTATTTTATTATTGCATCCCTGTTCAGTAGTAAGGCAATTTATCTCACAGTGTAATAAGTCGTTCCTATTTTAAGTCATAATATATGGATGATAAGAAAATTTGTATTAGTTTTAAAATATAAAAAGTTTTCAATAACCATATAAACCGCATAAAATTCCATGTTTAATTCCGAAAATATTTGAATTTCGCTCAAAGTATAAAAAATTTAATCAATAGTATTTTTGATCTAGTATTTATAAACTCTTGGAATATAAAGTAGCATTTTAAAATCACCTACAATAATGATTTATTAGTTCCTAAGTTATCCTATTTTCTGCTATAGTTTATGTATCTTTAAGAACTACTCTAAGCTGTTGATCTGAGTAAAACAATGTTGATTAACTAGAATTGGCCTAAGTAGTTGAAACGTTATTTATATGTTTTAGTATTTTAAGATTCAGTAATTTTTCAATTTTTAAACCATTTTTTGAATTATATTGAAAAATAAATAATAACTCACATGTAAAATTTCACATAAGAACATATATTGTGATAGATGTTTAGCAATTAAGCATCTTCAGACAACTGAACTAAAATTTTCAAACTATTTAGAATATATGTACATTTGTGAAATTTCATATGCCAGTTATTAAATAAGTACAGACTGTGTTTACACCTAATACAGTATTGAAAAATAGTAAAACTTAATGTAGTTGATAAACGTTATTCAAATTCCACTAAAATTTTAATTATTATACTTTTTACGCCACACTTTAATAATCCCATGTTTCTTTATTATCTTCCTTTTTCAGACTACATATACTGTAACCTAATAAACGTTTTTAGAGTAAAAGTCAATTCAAATATGGTTACGGAACAGGAAGACCGGAAATTTAGTCTGAAGATTTAGAGACGAAATGAATATGGTATCAAGAGGACATTGGATTTGTGGAAATGTAATAATAAATTATCAAAATGTGACAATATTGGATATTGAAACTACAGTATATTAATAAATTTTTTCTCGTTTTATTGTTTTATGCTTGAGTTGTAAATAAGGAGGAAATGGAAATGGTCACAGGGTCAAAGAGTCAAAGTAGTCAATATAATAGTCGTTCCAAAATAACTATAAACGTATTCACATGGTTTCAATAGAATATATAACTAAGAATTTTTTGGGAATACGTTCCTTATAAAGTTTCTGACTAACATAAATAAAGAGATTCTATTGTGGTAAATACTACTAAATAAAATATGTTAAATAATAACTTGAAAAATGGAGTTTTATAAAGTATTGCAGAATTTACCTAACCGTCATTAAACATGTAAGGAAGAATCATGTGCACATGATAATTAATTATGATGAACAACTGTCAATCTCAGCATTGTTTATATTTTAATCAGTGTTTTTGTCAATAATTTAATAACAAAATTGAAAGCTATTTCTATAGAATTCTTTGTATGGAAAAGTTTTATGACGTTTTTGATAGTCAACAGCAATTGTTATTTTGATGTTTTGCTTTTAACTGTTTTGCTGTTTATAACAACATTCTCAGAATGGTAATAATATGAAACACATACATACACACATACATATAACAATAATACTAAAAAAGAATCCTTTTATATATGTAAATTCCGTGTGGGATGCTGGTCCCATATCGGACGCCTCCCCAGGTGGCGGATAGGGGAATGCCTCTCAGATATGAGTGGTACCGGGGAAATCAAATACCCGGGGCGGACCAAAAACCAGATAGGGGAAGGTACCCCGAAAATAAACCAAATATGAAAAGTCAGCAGGAGGAAAAAGTTACGGTGCAGGGAGTCGGATCCCCAGTACCGGCGGCTGTCAGGGGTGAGAAAGCGGGCCCCGGGTCGTCGTCAGCCAGCAACCGCAATGAAAAGGGATTGGAACACTTGGGTCCCTCGTCACGTGATGCTACAAGTTTTTTGAAGAAACAGGATGAAGATCCTTTTAGAAAAAGTGGCTTATTACAGAGATCTCCAGAAAGCCAAGATACATATTTAGACAACAAAGTTGGACAAGAGAAAAATGGGTTGGACGAAGTAAAATTGCAATCAACGGAAATAAATCCTCAGTTAATGGGTTACTATGATAGGTGGCAAGAAGAAAAAAAGGCAAGAAGAGAACTTGAACAAACTGTTACCAATTTGCAGCAGCGTATAGGGGAGTTGGAAAGAAAGCTGACGCTATTGGATGGAACCAATGCATATACACTAACTGATGAGCAAAATGAAAGACAGTATTTCACGGAAGAAGAGGAACTCTCAAGGGAGACAGACTGGATTTTAAATAAAAATAAAAAGAGAAGAACAAAAAAAAGGAAAGCAGCAAATAGTCCTGAAACGTCTCCTGAAACGTCCCCTCAAAATAAAAGTAATGGATTGGTACCCCAAGAAAAATTAGATGTTGTCAAAAAACATAAACCACCGCCTGTAATATTGAGCAACGTAGGGGACTATATTGAAATAAGTCGAGCCTTGCAATCAAGAAAGATTAACTTTAGAGCTAATCTAATGAATAATAACCAATTGAAAATCAATGTTGATACTGAACTGGAATATAGAGATTTAACTAAATTCGTAAACAATCATAAACTAGAATGGCATTCCTATGAGAATAAACAAACGAGACCTATAAGAGTCATGGCCAGGAATTTGCATCCATCATGTAATCCTGAAGAGATTAAAAATGAATTAATTAATAGAGGTTTTAGGATTATTGATGTGGCAAACAAAATCAAGAAAACAAAAGAAAATGGCATAGAGATTAAAACCATACTTCCTATGTTCATATTAACATTTGAAAACTCTGAAGATATTAAAAAAATATATGAAATAGAACACATATGCCATATGAGAGTTAAGATTGAAGCTCTCAGGAATGACAAACTAATTCCTCAGTGCAAAAGGTGTCAGCGATATGGGCACACTCAAAAATATTGCCAACGAGAAGCTAACTGTGTTAAGTGTGCTGGCAAACATTTAACTGTTGAATGCAGCAAGCCAAGGGATACTGCGCCTAAGTGCTCCAACTGTGCGGAGGCACATCCCGCTAGCTACCGTGGCTGTTTAGTAGCAAAAGAGCTACAGAAAAGAAGAAATGAAATAATTAAAAGTAAAAGAATTCAAAATCCTCAAAATCGAACATTCACATCCAGAAAAGTTACCAACCAGGTTTCATATGCTCAGACAGTTAAAGCTAACGAAATACGATCGGAGTTAATAAAGCAAACTGAGCAGGTTCCCCTGATTCAGATGATGCAGGACATAACATATACGCTGAATAAACTTATAGAAAGGTTAGATAGAAGCGAATTTAAGGACACCGGAGAGAAATCTATAAAGGAAATTAACTGACATGTGGGATTTGAGAATAGCAACCTGGAATGCTAATGGTATCCAAAATAGAAAACAAGAAGTAGAAGTATTTTTAAACACGCAAAATATTGACATATGTCTTGTCACGGAAACACACTTAACTAAGCAGTCTTATCTGAAGATAGGAGGATACAAGGTTTACCAATCAAACCACCCCGACAACAAAGCGAAAGGAGGAAGTGCCATAATAATAAAAGATAATATTAACCATCATGAAGAGTGTCATCTCCAGAGTTCACAAATGCAGCTTACAGTAGTTGGAGTAACGTCCTCTAAACAAAAATTGTCTATTGGTGCTTTATATTGCCCACCAAGATATAATCTTAAAAAACCAGAGTATAAAAAGGTTCTACAGCATATGGGTGACCGATTTATAGTGGGTGGAGATTATAATGCAAAACATGTTGATTGGGGATCAAGAATAACAACATCTAAAGGCAAGGAACTCAGAGAAGCTATCATAGAAATGGGATGCAGCCACCACTCTACAAGGAAGCCAACTTATTGGCCCACAGATCCAAAAAAAGTTCCCGATCTCTTGGATTTCTTCATATCAAAGAGGGTGTCCCAAAACTTTGTGGATATTGAGGATAATATCGACCTTAGTTCAGATCACTCAGCAGTAATTTTAGTACTGAGGGAAAACATTATCAAGAAAGAGAACAAACCCAGACTAGTCAACCATACAACTGACTGGATTAGTTTTGGAATAGAATTGGATCGTGAGATTAATTTAAATATCCAATTAAGAACAAAGCAGCAACTTGAAACAGAAGCAGAGAAATTTATCAACATCATCCAGAAAGCAGCATGGAATAATACTAAGGAGTATACTCACAAAACAGTAGGCAAAAATTACCCTCTCAAAATAAAGGAACTAGTCAAAGAAAAAAGAAGAGCGAGAAGAAAATGGCAACAGACGCGAGACCCTTCTGATAAGAATATCCTTAACAATAAAACGCAAAGTCTGAAACGGGAAATTCAAAAACTTAATGAAGAATCCGTCAATAATTTCCTTGAAAATTTAACAGCAGATAAAGAGACATCTTACTCATTATGGAAAGCAACGAGAAGAATAAAAAGACCAAATACTCAAATTCCTCCAATAAAAAAGTCTGATGGCACCTGGGCAAAAAATAACAGGCAGAAAGCAGAAACGTTTGCTGATTGTTTGGCTGAAATATTCCAACCTCATGACATTTTCTCAGTTGACATGATAGAGGGTAATGAAATTCTCGAAGAAACAAATATAAAACTAGTTACTTGGAGAGAAGTTTTCAACGAGATTAAGACTAACCTAAATCCTTAAAAAGCACCAGGTTTTGATCTCATTACAGGAGAAATCTTGAAGCAGCTGCCCAGGAAAGGTGTGGTGTTATTGACCTATTTAATAAACGCAGCATTCAGATGTATAATTTGAAATTAAATAAATAAATAAAAAAAATATATATATATATATGTAAATGTATCTCTTTTCAAGGATTTTTTTTTTAACAGGCATGTGTACATTTTATTTTTATAAAATTATGTTTATTGAGATGGTTTTTTTTAATTATATTGTAAACTTTTTACATTTAAACAATAAACAATTTTGTGTCATGTAAAGTTGATATGACAAAGTTACACCCATTTTAGTGCTACAAGTTATCATACAATATTATATTTTTATGTTTTAAGATTAAATTTTATAGTTATGAGTGTCATTTGAGTATCATGGTGAGTGCCAGTATATTTTTGAGTTCCAATCGATATGTATGATTTATGAAGAGAGTTAGAAGGAGGTAAGTTGTATATATGAGCACTTACATGTGCAGTATGGTGTGCCATCAGACCCTGGCAAATTATTTATTTCTTTAGAGCTCCATTTAGTTATTTTCGTTGTAAAATGGTACTTTAGAAAATTTGTCAGAATGAATGTACGCTAGGAAATATATATATATATATATATATATATATATATATATATATATATATTATTATTATTATTATTATTATTATTATTATTATTATTATTATTATTATTATTATTATTAATATTATTATTATTATTATTATTAAAAGTGTGTGGATGTGTCTATGTGTGTATATATATTATATTATTATGTATTATTAATATTATTAAAAAGTGTGTGGATGTGTCTATATGTATATATATATATATATTTAAAAATACATTTAAAAATTACTAACTTCATATATATGCTATATACTAACTATACTATATCCATTATTAGTAAACGTTGACTAGTAGTCAATATAATATACTTAGTGATCAGTTCAGGTAATTTATTTAGTTAAATTTATCTTTTAGCAAAGACCCTTTACCCAACTTGAAAATTCAAATAATCTTAGGGATAATACGAATACTTCAACAATTTAATTATTCCTAAAGGGATTCCAAGCTTTAACGTCGGAAAAGAATTCAAAGCAAACAATTTTCTGAAATAATCCTCAAAGCTTTGACGAGTGAAATACATTACTTTACAACGAAAGATATTTTTAAAACATTTCAAGTGTAAGACTGAAACCGTTTTCATTTTGTTCTGACGTGAAATTACGTGAGTTATAAAAAGTAATGGTTTTCCCTTTATTTGAGTATTTTGTTGAAATTTAACCATTTTAATATTACATTCAAGCACATCAACAAAATTACCTGGAGTATTATCTACAGCAGGATCTGCACTGTCTATTTCTTGCTACATTTACAAACGATTCTTATTTAGAAACAGTATGATTTAAAAAAAAAACACCTTTTTTTCTTGACATGTAGAAAATTTTGCTTAGACAATGGCCATGTCTAATAGCATGAACATATATATATATATATATTAAAATCTTGCTATCACTCAAGATAAAGATTCAAAAATGGTTTTCTATTTATCAAACCGATACGCTCCATCCATGCAGTTGTCGAGAAAGTAAGTGAAATAAGTTGAACCTTATGTATCCGTGCGAAGAAGAAAAGATCACTGTAAAAAAAGTTGTGATATTAGTTTTACGGGACTAGCAGGGGTTTATGGTACGTCGTGTTAGGGGCGGCGGTTGTCTGTGGTGGTCAAACGTTGTGTTGTATTTGAATAGATTTAGGGTGTAAGTTATCTCTCTTGTAAAACAAACTTTGTGTATTGTACTTAGACTGGTGTATCGTGTTGCTTTAGTCACTGTTCTCAAAACCTTATTATGGAACAGTTTTAATCTGTAAATTTAATTGCCCCAGCATGTCCCTATAGATGGAAGGTGAGAATTTAAAAATACCCATTGTCCTTACATTTTTCCTTTTAGTTAACTGTAGTTTTATTACATTTTCATATTATTGATTGAGAATATCTATTGGCAAATAAGAGATCCCTAATATAATTTAGTTATCGGTTTAAACTATGTGCATCAGAACAAATATTATTAACACTGTCGAATAAGGAACTTACTTTGACAATGTTATCATGGTTAACAAATAGATACCCATCTTTAGGTATGTATTTTTACATAAACCAAAGTCTAAATACGGTATTTGTTTTTCTTAACACATGTCATACTTGTAAAGGAAACTTATTATTAACTTTGTTTTCTTTAGTAACAGACAAGGAAAACCAAATTATAATAAGTAAATAAAAAGAATTGTTTTAGTTTATTGTCGCCAATGAGTTATACCTAAACCATTGTTTTGGATTAGACACGAAGAATCTTTGGCGTTCTCGAATTCTTACGTAACAATAGTGGCAAAAATAGGATTTTTTTTTAGTGGACTACCCATTGCCATACCATCATCCAGTATATGAATTTAACCCTTACCTACAAAGACGCTAGTATTAATACACACGTAATAACTAATAATATTATTTCTATTAGTAAGTTAGAGACTTATATAATTTTATTATTTATTTGTATTGTTTTTTCCATATTTACAATAGTTACTGTTCATAAATGTCTGATTTTTGGAAATATTGATATAAATGCTGAATCTAATTATTAAACATTAAATTTATCATTCTCATTTGAGCCATATACCTAATAAATGTTTACGCTGATCATAAACTAGCTACCAGAAAATTGAGTAACAAACATTAATATTTGATGCTTACATGTTATAAATAAATAAAAGAATAATATCTGATAAAATTGCAATAAAGAAATATTTAAATAAATATATTAGTTTATTTATTGTATTATCTATAGTTTCTTTAGGTTTTTAAAAAGTTATTATTTTTAATCCTCCAGTAAAACAAACCTCAACAACTTCTACTTCTTATTACATTTTTATTTTATATATTGTATATTATTCACCGTTTTACAGATTCAAAAAATACATCGAAATATTAATATATTAGTACTGCCTTCGAACCAAATTTTATTATAAAACCCACTTTTTTTAAAACATTGACTTATGTTTTTTAAATATAGAATGTTTAAAACAATTTTGGGGTAATATGTAATGGCAGCCACACATTTAATATTTAAGAAGAACAGAATCCGAATTACATGAAAGAAGATGTTTTTAAGTTGCAAAACTAATTATAAGTTGGATTATAATATTAATTATAATATTAAGTTGACTTATAATTGGTTTTACATGGATTGTAAGTGTATAATAATATTTTCTTATAATAAGAATATTATTATTTATTTTATTTTTTTCTAATTGACCACCATATGACATGACATTATTAGTGATACTCATAAATTGATTTACTCGTATAACAAAAGTACGTGGTTTTATAGAATTGAATTACTCACTCGACATTAAATGGGTGTCAATACCTTGTAACACCTGTCAAGTGTGAGCGTTATTGGTAGGGGAACTGACATCATTGAAAGTTAATTCAGTTTCAACGTCAGCGCACAACAATATGGGATAGAATTTTTTTACTACATGTATAAAACACTTTACTTCACTTATATAGTTATTATTGCTTACTTTAAGTTTCCATTGCATCATCCCTTATAATAATAAATAAACATCGTTTACGATTTTGTTTTATAAAATTGATATCTCTCTCTCTCTCTCTCTCTCTCTCTCTCTCTCTCTCTCTCTCTCTCTCTCTCTCTCTCTCTTATATTCGGTGCCCGAACTAGGCCTATATTTTTATTAACATGGGTGTTATCAAATTGCAGAAATCAGTAAAAGAGCATGTTGAGATATGTCTATTATACTTGTTCAGTTAAAATTACGTTATAGAACTATCTAGGCATTTCCTCCAAGCAAAGTGGATCGTCGTATGGTCTATTACTAAAAGTTGGAACCTTCATAGTTACTGAGATAAAGGTAGAAGTTGTTTTTTAGTTTATTGTGCAGTTTTAATTTTCATATATATTTCTTTATCTGTCCTTAAAGGAAAAGGGAATATTTTGTATAAATTGTATGTCACATTTATATTATGTATATTACCACCATTACTAAAGAAAAAAATAGGAAGAAAAAAATAAGTTAAAAATAGCACACCTGTTTATATTTTAAGTAGTAGATAAAAACAACAACATCGTGACATAGCAAACGAGTATCTCAGGTGGGATTATTTTCAAATGTATTCAAATGAAATCTAAAAGAAATTTTGTGAATACGTCTATAAATATTAAAAGAACTGAACATATAACCGAAGTTATTTATGCTAATAATTAAAGAATTCATTGTTCATTTAAAAAAAACAACAACGAAATGGCGAGGCAGGGAAATAGAAAAATTTTATATACAAGTTATCACTACTCTTGTCTACCCGCTCATTTAAGAGTGTACTAAAAGGCACATAGCGTTATAAAAAATTAGTACGTCTTACAAAGAACAGAAGTACTTATATTTAAACAAAACATATAGCAGGAAAATACAAAATAATACCTAATAACCATAATAATAATCCTTCTTCAATAGTTTCTAAAACAAGATTCACTATATCCCAGAATTGACTCTAAGTATGCTCATACTGAGCAAGATAACTCCGATATAAGGAAATATGCTAAGGATCACGAAGTTATATTGAGTGCAATGAGTAAGAGAAGTCCTATAACCAACGGACATTATCTTCTTCAGGCTTTTTTGAGGATTGTGACAGGCGCTCAGATTATTCCTACGCATTAATCGTTTTTGAAGCCATGAGGTTGTCCCCTGTCTGACCATTGCTAAGAAGGTGTTATTACTAGGTTTTACTGTTAGTTTAGTTTAAAAGCACTTTTTTATATTATTGATATTATTATTGCCTCCACTCTGTGTGATAATGTAGAAATACTACTAGTTTCCTGCATTCGGGTTTTTATGACCTGAACGAAAACACCGGAAACACACAGAAATTTGATGATCCCTTTTCATACGAGTAACTGAGGGTCTTGACATCAACCCCTCTCCCCCTCCTACCGTCAGATCAGAGAGTCTATTAAATAAGTGAAAGTGGTGACTTTCATATATTGTCCAACTCCCGGACGTTTTTAGGCTTCGTGGCAAATACTACTAACATATCTTCTGTGGCTTATTCTTCCGTCTTATTTAAAAAAATAGTTTTGGTAAAACGTTATATCTTCGCTGTATAGTAGTCTATGGTCTCAACATGACCTTAAGGTCTGTAAAATAGTTGTAGTGTGTATACACCTCCCTGATGTTAAAATACTGCAAGAGTATAGTGTGTATACTGCAAGTTTAAAATACTGCAAGAGACTCCATGTGTATTCTATGGTAGTTAAAGTGGATAAATATAATCGAAGTTCAAGAACCCTTGTTGTATGGTTTTAAAATCTGTAAAATTTTATGTGAAAGAAGTGTTTCTTTTAAATACTTGAACATGGTCTCAAAATCACAAATATCTCTTTTGGATAGTGTCTTTTAAAAATGTCTTAGCAGGTGGTTTAGTGTGGCAAAAAAGGGTAAGCTGGGTTGAATTGTGTCATTATTAGTATCTGTGATATTAAATTGACGGGAAAGAAAGTGCCTGGAGCATAATGATAGGTGTCACAGCTAGGTTTTGAGCTCTCAAACCACTCAATACAAAATCCTCACACATAACGTTTACTACTGCCTGCACTATTACAGTTCAACCAATAAAACTGGAATAAAGCAAAACAACCAATCTAAAGACAACCACTTATAAACTCAAAAGAGAGTGACGGACATTAGTATTGACTGATGAACGTCAATAATGAGTTACGAACTTCAATCATTATTGGTGAACGTTATTAACAAGTTGTGAACTTCACTAATGCGTGGTGGACATCAGTAGTTAGAACCAAGAATACGTCCTGTCCATTTCAGGGACCTCCTTCGTTACTGACATGAAGGTAGAATTTGTTTCTTAGTTTAATGTGCAGTTTTCCTTTTCATATATATTTCTTTAAACTCTCCTAATAACACAAGGGAAATTTTTGTATTAATTGTATTACACATTTATATTATGTACATTACCACTATTACTAAAACCAATATATATATATATATATATATATATATATATATATATATATATATATATATATATATATATATCTACTACATTTTTAAAAAAATAATTTAAAAAACATACCTTTTTTTAATTTTAAGTATTAGATAAAATAGAACAAGGTGATATAGCAAACTATTATCTCAAGTGAGATTATTATCAAATGTATTTGAAATCAAAAAGAAATTAAGTGAATACGTCTATAAATATTAAAAGCTATAAGGGTTTGACAGTAGTTATTAAAGCTAATAATTGAATAATTCATTACCAATAACTATTAAAACACAATAAAAGCTAAACATTATTTTTCTGACATACGAAGGCTCCTCTTATTCCTTATTGGATTCATAGCCCATAACAATAATGTTAGACTTGAGTTTTTGTTCAGACCTCAATTTTTATCTCAGTATTATCCTTTATTGATTTTTTTATGTTTACGTAAACGCTGGGATTTTCTATAAT
Organism: Aphrophora alni; assembly: GCA_963513935.1. Lineage (NCBI taxonomy): Eukaryota > Metazoa > Arthropoda > Insecta > Hemiptera > Aphrophoridae > Aphrophora > Aphrophora alni. The sequence continues at coordinate 43,714,256 of OY740772.1, forward strand.
TTTTTTAAAGATCTTGAAAATATTTATTATATTTTGAGCAAATGGTGCCAACATTTGTAAATCGAATTTCACATTTCCCATTTTTTTGAGATCTATGAAAAATGTAAACTAAACATTTAAAATAAAATAAAAAATTAGTTTTATATTACGTATCAAAATAAATAATGTCTTCACTAACTATCTTTGTTTAAATATTTGTTAGTGGCTTAAATCATTAGGGGCCATATACCCAAACATACCACACCACAACACATTACGAGTTTCATCGAATTCCGATAAATAATCATGTATTCAGAAATTGGAATTTTAACCAAAATCTATTAAAACCTTGAAATACATCAAAATCCAAATTTTTTAATTATTCTGATTACCCGTAATGTATATAACGTTTCACAATAATTTTTCGGCTTACCTCTTTTCTTATCCCAAACCTTAAGCAATTTTGTCCAAAACAATTGCATGTCGGAAATAACACAAAATGCCATCACAGAGACAGACAGACGATGAGATATATAAATAGTTGGTATTTATACTAAAAATGTGTTCATAATTAATCAAAACGTCGAGAAGGACGGATGTTAAAAATATAATTATTTTATTTTCCTCATTGTACTAAATAAAACTATAGTAATTAAAAACCAAGTTAATAGAAATCAACTTACATAACCACATCTTATAATTTATTACAAGCAGATATTTCAAAGTAATAAAGAAAAGATGATCTCTTGAACCAGTAAGTAAAAATTATTTGTATTGGTAGATCAAGGGATCTACTATAAGCAGTAAATAGTGTAATTATTTAAAAACAGTTGTGAGACACGTTTTATGAATCTCGAAAATGTGTATAGCCTATCCCAGCTAGGCAATCACTAGAATTTATGGTCATTCAAAAAATCTATAACCATACGAAAAAATATTATGTTAGGGTAACGTTTTAATTTTAACACAAAGATATTATTTCAGCCTTTGTCTCTAAAACTTCTCATTATAGAAACTGTTGAGAATGAAATCAACTTATAAATTAGTTCTGATATTAGAAATAGTATCAATAAACCAATATGTAGTCCTTTTTGAAAATTTTTAATTGTAACACATAGAAAACATTCACATTTATTCTTTTGTTTAGAACATACAAAAAAGAAACATAAATTGTTGAAATTTTGTGTTTTTTAATTTCATTGGTTTTTAAGATCCCAATGGGGACCAATGAACTTAAGTATACATTCGGTTCAACAATCAATAGTAAATCATTTTTAAGGCAAATAAACGCCATTGGGTTTTATGAGAGAAGGTTTCTTATCGTAAGGAGAGGGAATTTTTGTCATTATCGTTGAATAAAATCATCATAAAAATAAATGAGGTCATTATTTCAATCTTGCCAATTTCCTTAAGTTCTAAAGTTAGAAAGGCAAAGGCAAGAAGGCAATCGATTGTATAGATCACACTGCTGTTATGAAGCTTTAGAAGGTACACAGAGTGGGGTATTAAATAAGTACTGTTCTATTTAAAAAAGTGAAATTTGACAAACAATCTCATAATCTACGTGGTTATATACAACGGAATTAAATAGGTTTATTAAAAATGTACTAAAACTAAATGTAATCTTAATTTAATGAGTTTCGGCTTATAAATTATATATTTATCTCCTTTATATTTCCATATCTCATTTTCAAGATTCCAGGTCAATATTTAATAAAATAATTGCGAAGGGGACATAGCCGAACGGTTTTTGCCATAACTTAATGTTAGCATAACATTTTCTCATTCAACAATAAACCTAAATGTTTGAAATATTTACTACAGTTTCTATAGCTACTTATACACCTTTTAAAGTGGGCTTTTCTAAAAATTGTTAGTATAAGTAACAAAAGGAACATTTTCTCATTCGACAATAAACCCAAATGTTTGAAATATTTACTACAGTTTCTATGGCTAATTATACACCTATTAAAGTGGGCTTTCTTAAAATTGTTAGTATAAGTAAAAAAATTATTTATTTTTAATATCTACCATAAAAGCAATTTTTTATTTTTAAATGACAAAAACTTCAAAAATATTAGCCAAATTTAAAAATCCTAAATTTGTTTTGGGGTATAATAAACAACTCCTGAAAATTTCATAAGGATATCTCAAGTAGATCCTGAAAAAATGTTTCTTATATGTATAAAAAAATGTAAGTTTCCGGAAATTAAAGAAAAATAAAATAAACTAAAATTTTTTTTTTCAAGTCACATTCTTAAAACATTCCAGCTTTATATTGGGGCAGATTTTCATACTGGTCTTCTAAAATCATTTTCTGCAACCTCTTCAGTCGTCTACCTTTCCTTTCGTAATCGCTTATAGACTTACTTTTCATCCGCATAAACTCTATCCTCATCTAAGGCATTCATCATAGAAGTCATATGAAAACCAGGCTTCAGCCTGGTAACCTGACATTTTGTTAATAGGCCTATGTTAAATGAGGCTATAGCATCATATACTCCAAGTTCCAATGTTTCAATCCCTACAAAACTTCTTTTGGGTATCCAGCTCCCGATAACGTTGTTTAGGCTCTGGTTTACATTCTGAGTATTTCCGTGGGTACTCTTTTTCAACAAATTTTCATCAGCAAGATCTCTGAAGATGGGCTTTATTGCAGTCATAACTGCAGAATGTGGGCTATTTTTATGGTCAAATTTTTCTTTTGTAATCAGGGATCTGTTATATTTACACCAGGTTGTCTCTACTTTTGGACATTGTAAGTGTTGAGGGGTCTCGTTTGTGGAAATCTTATGGGAAAAAAATTGTACATATTGCTTTCTCCATCTCTTTGACTGATGAGGATTTTTTCCCTATGGCCTGGCCATAGTATGATTGCAACTGGTCTATAACTGAATCGTTTAGCCTATTTTTATTACCTCCTATTGGTTTTCCATGAGGTAATTTTTCTTTCATTAAATTGTTTTTTAACTTGCGTAGACTGGAACCCTTCCTTTTTTGGATGTGACCCACACATTCAAGTTTGGTAATCTTTGAACCATTATATGGTTCAATGTAACAACTGATCCAAAAGATGCACTGTCTCCATCTCCAAGAAACTTAGTGTATTTTACATTATATTTTTCCACGGACCAACCAAAGAGAGTTTGTACTCCTGCCACTTCTATTCCGCCAGAACTTCCACTGTAGTTGGCCTTGCAGTTTACATCATGGCTGTTCTTATCCAAATAATAGCTAGATCTAACACATTACCTTTGACAACAGAAGTGCAAGAGACAACACCATTAAGGGATTGATGGTATCTTTTTTGCCATGTTCCATCGAACGTTGCCGTCAAATCGAGATTTTCATTTTCCAAGTATATACGGTTTTCTTCAACAGCTACTGCTAAAGCTACTTTCATGGTTTTATCGCTATTTCCTTTAGCCCTACTGTACTTTTTAATATTTTAGTCTGTTTACTATTCTTTACCGAAGGAATAGGTAAGTTCATGACTCTACATAGTATACGTGTAGAGGCCGGACCTTTACAAATAGATAGAAGGCAGTACGCTAATTTTAAATTTATTTCAAATGCCTTTTCTTGTTGTCAACAAATATCAACAAAGCACTAAATTGAATTATAAAAACAAGCTTCATACTCAAAGCTGCTACATACAAGAGCCGATTTTGAAGCAAGACCGAGTTTTCTACTAACTTTCTGTACATTCATACACCTTTCATACAATATTTACACAAAGTGTTTTCCAATAATGCTGAGGACAGCAATGATAGGTCTACTATCTCATTTCCATATTTATAATTGTCTTCTAATTCATTAAAATTGGATTCTGATAATTTCTTCATTGATGCACTAACCTTGGGAATAGGATTAGGCCTCCTACTTGAGTTTTCACCTAGGTCTAGTTTTGGCGTTTTTGGATCCTGCACATCAATGATGTGCAGGATCCAAAAAAAAGAGGCAGCCTGTTTGCAAACGAAAATCAACGGATTCTACCAGTGAAAATTATTTTCACTATTAGAATCAGTTGATTTTCGTTTGCAAACAGGCTGCCTCTTTTTAAATATTCTGTTACAAAATATCGGCATGTTTAGAGTATAAAATATATAATCTAAAATTATAAAGCTCACAACAAAACTCAGTTCCTCTTCACAACACAAATAATGTTATTGCATAAAACAACCAATAGGTTAGAGAAGACTAAATACAAACAAACAGCAGAAAACAATAATTGCTGATTGTCTGCTAAAGCTGCCACATCCATTGTAATAAGCTAGACATGGTCAATGGATGTACTATAACAAACGTTCTAATTTAAAGCCTGTGAATGAATGAAAGTTTGCTCGAAGTAGCGTGAAGAATAGTTTTTAAAAAATTGTAGTTCATACACCAAAACACATATCATCTATAATGTATATATTTTTTAACTCAGAAATAACTAAAGATTAATAATATATATAAATCGAATTTTTTTATAATATTTTTCGACACTGTCCCCTTAAATCACACTGCCGTTTTAAACATCCAGAAGCTAAAAGGTAGAGCACTATTTACAAAAAAATACTATCATATTTCATTACACTTGAAACAAATTTTACTATTCGTATGCTTATATATATAAGAAAAGTAAGTATTTTGTAACGTAAGGGCTTCTTTATGTTTTACAATTTTGGATTGGTATCCTGTATTGTCAGATTCGTCTTGTTAGCTTACTTAATATTAGTCTGGGAAGGTGGATCTTACGTTATCGGATATATCAGCTTTGCTTCACACTCCACTGAAACAACCCACTTCGTGGTTAAATCTCACTTGACCAGCCATTTTAGATGAGCCCTAAAACTACAACTAATTGATCTAATCACCTTAATTATACTAACTTATTTTAATTTATACTTACGCGTATATTGAAGGGATCGTTTGAACTTATTGTGTGTTACGATCGGGTGCCAATTAAAATGAAGCCAAATTACGGCAAACAACCCAGGGTGTCCGACCCTGCCTAAAAATTTACTAATAAGCCATTTTGGTGAGCTTATAACGTTAAAAGACTAATTAATGATCGATGTTCTAAACACATCTTTCCACATCGCAAGGTGCACCATCCTTCGGCCACAATAGCTTACACCGGGTGGTGGTGGGGGGAAATTACGATATAGCATTGCAACTAAAGATACGCCCGTAATTTCTAAGGCAGGCAATTTATCTTACCATATCGTTTTGGGAAGGGAAGAACCGAATAAATGACCCCGTCTAGTGACCGATTGGAAACCATCATAAGTTGTATTAAAGAGTACTTGAAATAAATATATTTTTTGTTGTGATTGATTTTTATCATTAAAAGAGAAAAATATATTCTTCTTGTTTTTTTTTTTTTTTTTTTTTTTTTTTTTTTTTTTTTTTTTTTTTTTTAAGGAAGAAAGGCAAAACAGTTTATTAATTTATAAAATACACAATTTTAGAGCTTGATCCATCATAATAATATGTAGACAAAATCATAAACTATTTTAAACTGATAGTTCAGATTATTTAAGTCATAATTATTTTTAAACTGTTTAACATAACTATTTCCAACTAACCTAGCCATACTGTAAGGATCTGAAATTCATTAAAATACAAAAAAAAAAAAATAGACTTATAATAATAATTGTTATTTATATTCTTCAAGTAATAATATTTATGTCTTACTTATTCCTTTGTTTTGTTTGTTTTTTCAACGTGTATACTTTTTGCCTAATTATCGTACATTTTAATTTGTAGATTTGTAATTTTTATTTTGTTAACGTTGGGCGTTTTACTTAAAAATAAAAGAATAGCAATTATGTAATTTAGAAAGTAGAGGTTGATCTTATGTGGAGTGTTCTACAGCCTTAACGCGTTGACCGACTATAATCAACGATTTAAAAACGTAGACAAACTTTTTCACAATAATTGAAGACCATATTATAATAATGTAAAGGTTAATAAAACAAAAAGCAAACAGTATACTTACAGTAATAATATAATTGTAATTCGCGTTATTTAAGTAATAATAGCTTTTTCTTATTTATTTGTTTATATGTATTCGTGTTGTGTAATGACTATATTAAATTTTATATTCAATTTTAGATTTGTAATATTTATTTTCTTTTGTCATTGCATGTATATGTAGGAATGTAGGTGAAATATAAGTTGTTTCGCTTTTTGTGTATCAATAAATAATCAATTGTATATTTATTATAAAGTGGACGCCAATACCAATTATAATTATTTTAAAAAACTAGTAATTCAAATATATAATAATTTTACTAACTAGTTTTATTTTTGATTTATTATGGGCACATCACTTGTATTTAAATAAATAAATATTGTACGATAAAATATTGAAATATAAATAATAATTGAAATAAAATATACCATAAATACTTAATAAGACTGATTTTCATACGAATATAAAATTCATTGGTCACTTATCAAAATATTACTCATTTGAGTCAGATATTTACATATAAACGTAATACAATATATATATATATATATATATATATATACACTAATCTTGTTTCAATATCTCACTCTCAGTCAATTTTGAGAAATACAATTGATATAAAATTATTCACAATATTAATAACTAAATAAACGTTAAGGACCTTACATTCGATAACATGTTATTTCAGCTTTACATATTGAAATACCTTCAAAGGTGGCCAATAATCTGTTCGAAGTAACTTTCTTAAGACATAATGTTAGATTAAAAATAAAAATTGCATCTGCCAGGTTATTAACTTTGAAAGTATTGTAATTTAATGTTCAAAGCTGACAATAACAAGTTATTGAACGCAGATAAAAAATTATTGATCAATTGTCTTTATTTTCCCTGTTTTAGGCAAAACAATATTACTTGTTTTAGCATTTGGTTAAAATATCAGTCTGATATTAATTTATTTCCTTGATTCATAACTTAAGTTGCATTTAATATTATGTGTTATAGTTTATTTATTTTGTTTCATTTAAACTATTTATGCTACCGACCATCGGTACTCGGTGGTGTTCAATGTTAATAAATTAAAACACTCTATTTAGTAAACACACATATAATTTTATTAAAACCTGCTTACAGCAGTGTCAATGTAAAGTTAACAGACTAAAGAAAAAGTACAGATTCCTATAATACAATATCTGGGTATTCCCCATTGTAACCTAAGGGAAATTGAGAGGGTGTGTTAGAAAAGAATTATGATTTGATCATTGGTTTAAAGGAGTGGGGAACAGCTTAAATATAGTTGGTCATTTAAAACTTAGCTTTAGATTTAGTTTGTACATCTATGTAGCTGTAACCCTTTGACGATGATGACTTTGTCATCGAAACATACTATATATATATATATATATATATATATATATATATATATATATATATATATATATATATATCACAAGATGTATATATATATACACAAGATGTCTGCTTGTGTATTCGACTTCGATTTGTAAAATTGTAGTTTTAACAACTATAATGTGTGTCTAATTTTCCGAGGTTTGTTGAGTCCTGAGTTTTCATGGTTGGCCGTTTGACTACTGCAAACACCGGTAAGGAGATATATCCTAGTACTACGCATATACGGCGCCAAGGCCTTAATTAGGGTTGAACTAGGGTAGAATTGTGTCTATTTCAGTGTATTAGTTATTATTCAACTGATTTTATTATAATATGTGTTTATTATTATTATCAAAGCTGGTTAAAGTCATTAGCTTAATAATATTTTTACGTATCTAGAGATCTACCTGGAAACATGCAGTGGTTCACTAGGTTAACCACGAATTACCATATTCACCCCATATGACAAACTACCCCGTGCACCAACTTTCCCGTTAAAGAATATACACATTTACTTAATTGTTTTACACTGAGTAGCTGAGCATGTATCCTCTATAAAAAGACAACGCTTTTTTGAAAGTAATAATGCAGACATATAATTTCCAAAAACTATAAATAAACAACGTAACTCAGATCCCATTGATTTATGTACTTTTAGGTTTAACTAAAATATAATAATTTTAATTTTAAAATACTGTAAATAATGAACAATAATAGTGCAAAATCTATGAATACTTATTATAAAAATAACCTCTACAATAAAACCTCGACAACTTCATAGTTCGAAATTGAACGCAACATGTTGTACCCTCCATTCTCGATACAGTCGTATTATTATTAAGCTTCAATAATGTTCTATAGATGACTTATACAGTAAAGTGAGGGCTCAACAAGTGTTAATGTTAACTATCAATGCGCATTGAGATTCTTGTTCAGTTCAAGGCCTTAAAATCTTTGTCTACTATGTTACTTTCTTTTTTATTTTAGAATCAAATTTTTCATCAGATCGATTATTAGCTGCGGACTCAAATCAGAAAAATAAACAAATCCTTGTTCAACCCCTTGTTAATTTAATGCAGAAATATTACCGGCTGTTATAACCACCATTAATAGTAAATATGACTTATCTAATAATATAATTGTTTTACTAAATTGAAACTAAATAAATATATAAAACACCGTAGTATTGCTTATTTTGCCCTAATATTAAAAATAAAATTTATTTGGATCTAATTGATGTCCATCATTGATAAATTGAAACCAGTAGTTTCTATTACACTTACGATATTATTATTTAGGAAATGTGTTTACATTGTAATATGTTAATACACAAATAAGAAAGTTGTCGGTTTTCAGTTTCAATTTGTTTTTGTCTTACTAGAGCAATAAAAAGTTGTATAGTCTTCTTCAAGCCTTCGTTACTTTACGACGCCATAAAGTGGTTTACGACATAAGTTTTAGAGAGTGCATCTCAGTTTAAGGAGTATATGATTCTCTCATCCCTTTCGATTAAATTAGTAACAATGGAACTCTTTAGTCATATTAGCATCTGCTAAAACAAATCTGTTAGTTTAAAGGTACGTCGGTAAAGGAAGAGTATTTTTTTCCAGTTTTTTTTCCACATCTATCAATTTCATGACATGTCTATTAACCGAGAGTGGTGTTTTATACCTGTCATTTTAATAACATCCTTTAAACTAGAGTGGTTTGTTCTAGATCCGTCAGTTCAATGACTTGTCTAGAATAAAGCACTCTAGTTTACACATACAATACGTATTTCTTATTGTGTGCTAGTCCTATTTCATAACCTCTGAAATCTGTTGTTAGTGAGGAATGTTGCCTTATGTAATTTATTTGTGCTTCAAAGCTACGAAAACAAAATTTGGGAAATACTTCCAATTTACTATTAGTCCTGTGTAGTCAATATTAAAAAAAGACTTAGTATGAAGTCTTAAATACCTTTCATTATATGAAAACTCTTTTAATTCCTTCGTCAGTAAAAATAATGGTACAAATTAATATTATTAATTCTAATTAGAGTTAAATTGTGTTATTTATAATTCATACGATGTATTATTATGGTTTTCATCTACATTTTTTGTTAATTAATAAGTCAAAATTCTTTGTAAATAATGTGTATTTTCTTGAATAAAATACATATTGTTATATTCTAAAGGAATGCATACATATTCTAAAAGCATATTTTTAGTATAAACTATTGAAATAGTTTTAAAACTTGTTTTAATGAGTTTTTTGCTCAAAATGAGAAATCCGAAGAACGTGGCAATACTGGTAAAGTGGTGTCGCTGGTAAATAGACTGGTAGTATCCAGTTAAAAATTCGAGCTTTAAGCGCCAGGCAAAGTCAATAAAACTATTTGCATTCTTATTAATTTTCATTTAATTTTTTTAATGTGTTGAGCGTCTGTGATAAGATAACACTACAACGAATGGCTGACTTTAATTTTTATGAAGTATCACAGTTACAAATAGCTATTTAGGGTCTTGTCTTATCTATCTACTTATAAAGCTGCAAGTCGTCATTAATTGATAAAAACGGTATTGTACTTCCAGGATGCAGGTCAGATTTGAATTTTGTCATCAAAGTAATACGGAGATGCCTAACAAGAGTCCGAAAACATTGATGCTGTTTTTGGGGCGAAGGTGTTAGTGATGAAGAACAGGGGCCTTGGCCTTGAAATTTTGTTCTTGGTCTTCTATAAGCTTCAAGACGAGACCAAGACTAAAAGCAAGACAGGGATTGCAAGATTGAGACTAGTGCAACAACACTCTTTATCTTGGTCTTCCATATACTTCATGACCAAGACAAAGCGAGCCTGGTGTTGTAAGACTGAACTATTGCCAAAATAACCTTGGTCTTGGTCTTCCATAAACTTCAAGATCAAGAACATAATACAAGACCAAGACTAAAATGCAAGACTGGGATTGCAAGAATTGGCCTAGTGCAACAATAGTCTTGGTCATTCATTATTGGTCTTCCATAAACTTCCTGATTAAGAAAGGATACAAGACCAAGACTAAAAACAACACTGGGATTGCAAGACTGTGACTAGTGGAGCAGTAGTCTTAGTATTGCAGTCTTGGTCTTCCATAAACTTCAAGACCAAAAAAGAATATAATTCCAAGACTAAAAGCAAGATTAGGATTGCAAGATTAAGACTAGTGGAACAATAGTCTTGGTATTGAAGTCTTGGTCTGGTCTTCCATAAACATCAAGACCAAGAAAAGAATACAAAAGCAAGACTAATAGAAAGACTGGAATTGCAAGACTGAGACTTGTGCAATAATAGTCATGGTCTTGGTGTTCCATAAATTTCAAAACCAAGAAAAGAATACAAGACCTAGACTAAAAGAAACATTTTGATTGCAAGACTGTGAGTAATGCAACAATAGTCTTGGTCCTGGTCTTCCATAAAATTCACAACCAAGAAAAGAATATATTACCAAGACTAAAAACAAGACTGAGACTAGTGCAAAAAGAGTCTTGGTCTTGGCCTTCCATAAACTTCAAGTCCAAAAAAGAATACAAGACCAAAACTAAAACCAAAAGCGAGACTAGGAATGCAAGACTAAGACTAGTACAACAAGAGTCTTGACAATAGACAACAAAAAATAGAAGAAAGATATTTAAATAGAATAAAGATCTAGATAGTTATAAAGAGCAATGAATACTGAATTTCCTGTTGGTCGATTCTTAGAATTACAATTTAGTTTTACCAAGCACTACTAGTCCGTGAAAAGGAGCTTTACTAGTAGAGAGAATGTTTTCGTCTGCAATTTAGAATATTCTTAAGTTAGGTAGCCATTCTAATCATACGCCCTAAATCATTCTTTTGCCTCTCAATAACATTAATGTTTTGTGCAAGGTCTGTTTAGTGAACAGATGCATATGTAATCCCCAAGCCATGATCTTAACTGGAGACATTATGTTGTGTTATTTAGGAATTTGTTTTGAAAGTAAGGAAAATGTATTGATTTGACTCAACATACAGCAACCTAGGGATAATAACGTCATAATCACAAGTAAGTTTCAAGGACTCTAATTCATTTCTAACTTTAGAAGTGAATAATACAGTAGTTAGCTGTCCAAATAAAACTTAATTTATTTTTGTTTTATTTATATTATTTTTCAAAGTTTAATTACATTTGTTTATATGTTTAAATTATGGGTTTTTATTTAATTAAATTTTTTAGTAAATATTTTTATTTTAATAACTTATTGACGAACACATTCTATCGATGTTTCAGAAAGTGATAATGGCATCTGTACAAAACCAAAAAATCAGATTAAAAAGTATATTTATAGATTTCTTCGACATTCATGGAAATAATTAACAAATCATTTGACATAAAAATTGTACTATAAATTCCCACCACACCATCCTCCTATATTTTTTATACACTATGACAACCTATATTTTTTACCAACTTTGTAGAAGGTGTTTAACATAATCACAGCACAGCTTACTTTCTATATCAAATATTACACTACTTTCCGTAGTACCCAATTATATATCACCCTTGGAAAAAGGAAAGAAAGAGAAGAAAACAGAAGAAAAATACCCTTAAACAAATAATAAAATACATAGATTTTAAGGTATAAAAAATTTAATTTTGATTTTTTTTAATACTTATTTATTACGGTTTTTGTTTTAAGTAAAGCTAATTATTCATAGTTGACATAAAATGTCTGTTTAATAAACTAACAGAAACGTCTTATTTTATTATTTATTGTAAAACAAACAAAAAAAAATAGAAACACGTTTGCAGACACATTAAAAATAATTTTTGGATAGTATGTAAATTCTTGAAATTTGTATTATATAAGAATATACATATTTTATAAAAATAAGAAACAAAAAAATAATACATAATTTGGGATGACTCGGCATACTAGAAAATACCGGAATGTGCAATGAATGATTTGGTGTGGTACACTCATGTATTATATCTACAGTGCCTTATCGGTATTTGCTCCAGCCTTAAGGGGGTACTAAACTATATTCCACTATACATTGTACTATATTCCAGAAACAATAATTGAAAGTACTATGTTAGAGACCTTTCAAATACTTAACATTACACTAGCAGCTGTTTTCAATCCTAATTAGCTGACTAAATTATATTTTTTAATATTCTTTTAAAGGATTATTAAGATAACAAATATTCACACAATGTTCTTAAATTCATTAGAATAATTGTATTATGTATTTTTATATTTATTTTACAAGATAAATTGAATGACTATTTCTTCTAATTAGTTTGTTTTCATATAAATAAATAAAAATATTTAGTGTATTGTTTACATGAAAGCTTGGAATATTAATTTGCTGTAATAGCCTGGAATAGCTAAAGAATATCATTTTGAGTATATACGTCTCATCCAAAGTTTGGTCCTAGAGTTCTCTTTATCAAAAACTGTTTAACTACCCTTAAATTAAATATTTTGAATTTACCTCCTTGGAGAAATCTATTTAACTATACTACCTCAGCCTATCCAACACATCATTTTTACATTAATTAATTAAATAGGATGTAAGCATTTATTGATTTTATGTGTTTATATACACATATCAATACCATTTCAAATATATACATATACATTTTTGCCTATATGTATAATAACTAACCTATGTGTGGATAATCTTAGCTACTTTAACCTTACTTGATGCAATCGATGTTGGGAAAAGTGAAACTTCATGCCTAAATCAATGTACTAACTCCCATGTACAAGATAATTACAAATTTTGAATATATGTTCTGAATGCTGTGAGGTAAAGTTTGGTATTTTTCGAAGGACTCATGAACTAAAATTTCCTTTAACTCGTTTAACGACAAGTTAGTTCATATAATAAACCGTCACAGAAATACCATACTCGTTCAAAAATATCTTGGCATATTTTGAGACATTCTACCTTTCATAGTTCATATTAAATGTTATCTTTCTGACACGTAATTTCTGAACTAGTAACGTTGGACCCATAGCAAAAAATATATTACAACAATATATTTAAATAGATCAATAAGTTTTTTTTGTTGGTTTTAAAATAGTCTAAATACAAAAAAAAGAAAAAGTTTAAATATATTAAATAATTAAATATATCGTGTTGTATAATTTCAAAAATAGGTAGTGAGATAATGAGATATTTTTAAATTACCAAATTTACAAATTGTAGAAAATTTCGTAAGAATTTATTGTGTAATATAAATATTCACAAACAGCTTTGAAGTCTTTGTAACATTAAATTCCTTACTTTAGTTCAATATTTACATTCGGGCAAAATGATTAAAATGAGGAATGAAATTTTCACTCTAGTGAACATACAAAGCAGTTTTATAATTACTTTAAAAGGCGAGAAATTAATTTAACAATATTATTTTTGTTTATTCAAAGTGAAATTAAATTTTTAGTAACAGCTTTCATAAGAACTAGTTCAAGCTTTGTATTTCTTATAAATAAATGCCCTTGGAAGTCGAGTGATAAATTTCATAATTACAATATACAAAACTGTTATTACAGTAAACATTTAATTGAAAATTTAGTCAAGTTGCTTACACATAATAAAATATATCAACTGTTCAAAAATAACCAAAACAAAAAATAATATATCTGAATATTTATTTGTTATTGTATTAGTCATGTTAAGGTGTGTATGAGTCTGGCATTATAATTTTATCAAAACAAAATAATTATTTCAACAAAAATGTGCCTTATAAATATTTTGTGTACTGAAACTCAGATATCCAAGGACACAATGTACCAACATATCAAATTATTGAAGGAAAGTTTGTCGTGACATGTAGATTTAAAAAAAAAAACTATATTTGGAAAACTTTTGCAAATTTAGATCGTCTTACAATATCAAACCTAGAATGTGTTTAGAGTTCAAAGGGGACACAGACACAAGATTTTCTAAAATACCTTTTGAGTTATAGTGTGCAAAATTGTATGCAAAACGTCTGCAATAGACGTATAAGAAAAAAAAAATTTTTATGTTTCAGTGAATGTTTAAAAAAACTGAAAATATATTTTATTATTAATTTAATATTTTCAAATATGTTTATAATTTTTTTATTTCCAGTTATTTTTTTGTCATTGATAAATTATAGTAAATACTAATAAAAACACAAAACGACAAAGAAGACGCTAAATTGATTAATTATTTTATTGTAATTATCGTTCAATTCGTTTCTTTTTCTCCATTTAATTTATGTGTAAATCGATATTCAATTATTAAATTGATATTTACACACTAAAATTATTCAGTGTTTTAACTACATAAAATTGTTTTATTTCGTTCAGCAATGGTGCTGGACTGCGTGATGTGTATTAACGATTTTTCCGTCCAGCCATTTGTCTCATTCCACAGAGGAAAGGTATTTTCATTTATTGTTAGACAAAAACTATTAACATTGGTTTTAACTAAAGTTATGTAATTATTACAAATTAAACCCCCCCCCTCACCGAATTAACCATCTGGAATCGAATAACAGAGAAATATAAGCGGCGCGAGGTAAGACGTAACATAGACATAACACTGTAACATGATGTTGTTATACCTTGCTAATAAGAAAGGTAATATTTAAAATAGAAGGATCAGTTGAATTATAAAAATCAGATTATTAATTTTTATGAAAGTGTATATATAAGGAAGCGTTCAATTTAATCATAACGCATGTAGCCACTAGGATTTCTGATTCAAGTAAAGATACGTAATTATATAAATAATTACCTTATTTTCTCTTCTAAACAATCTTAACTATTATACAGATTATCGGTTTCGCCTCCCTTACATTTTCTCTCTTGATTTTCTCTCTTACATTTTCTCTCTACCAGAGGTAGAACTTTAGAATAAAACCTAGAACGAACTAATTATGTTCTAACTCGTCTCAACTGTCGTTTGTCGATCACTCTTAATGATATTATAATGAATACAAGAACCATCCTACTCCGTTCAAATACGAATCCAGTGAATTCCGCTAGGAAAACAAGAACTAGCGTATTACTCTATAAATATGCTGGTTACGGCAGAAACCAGCATATTTCGCTAGAATCAATCAAAGCATATTCTGCTAGAAAAGGACACAGCGTATTCTACTAAGAACCTTAATACAGTATGAGCCAAAATAAACTGCACTGAAATCGTAAGATTTTATTTACATAGTTTTACCAACATATACAAGTAAAAGAAAGCTAAATCAGTTAGACTCGAGTAATAACATGTTCAATATGACCTCCGTTCAGTTTTAGGCAACACTCGTACCGTTTTTGAAGGTTTTGCATCATTTTAGTGAAGTAGAGTTTGTTTCATGCTCCTTATACACGTGATTATTTTTTCCTGGAGTTGGACGATAGTAGCTGTTGAGTCTTCGCGGAAAATCTTCTCCTTCAACATTCCCCATACGAAGGCGTCAGGTGGTATAAAATCGGAGAAGAGGGCTTATTAAAGAAAGTTTGTTCTAAAGGAGATAAGGCGGTTGCCAAATTTCTTAGAAAGAAAGGAATGTTGGTTACGGCTGTGTCGCTTGTTACGCCATCTTGCTGGAACCATTGTGAACGAAAGACAGGTTTCGAGGAGACAAAATCTCCTGAGGTCTCCTATAAAAATATCAAGAATGACCCTATATCGGTCCTGGTTTACAGTAAGTGTATTTCCATTATTGTCTTCAACAAATTATGGACCAATTATGCCTCTCCCTGACACAACGCACCGAAATGTTACACGCTTACCATACTGTCGCCTCTCTATAACACTGTTAGGACGTTGATACCTAAGAAAACGTGTTGTCTGCTATTTTTGAAACCATTAAGGTGCACATGATATTTATTTGAAAACCATACATCATTCAGAAACTCTGGTTCTCCATAGCACATTGCTAACATTTAAGCGCAGTACTAAACTTTGGCTGTTGAATTTATACAGTTCAAAGGTTGCCCAGTTTGTATCTTGTAAGGAAAACCACCATTATTTTTGCATTTTTCTTATATACACTTTCAAAGATGATTGGTTTAGGTTTATTTTCGGCGACTGGAACACTTGCTGTATCACTCATCCGTGGTTTGCATTTGTTCAGACAGTAGCTGAGCGAAAATAATGCTCTACAATAAAAGCTTTCTCTGCAGTACAGTAGTTACCACAAAGTAACCTCAAATAAGAAAGAAATAATAATCACGAGACGTGGCAACAATCAAAAGTTGACACAGCTGATCGATAAGGCAGATACAGCTGATTCAGTTTTAGTACTGTTTATTTTGGCGTATAACATATTACGTTAGAAAATATATGAATCGGATTATTCCACAAGGATGTCGTGAACCAACTAATCGCGCTAGAAAAGATACTGGATATGTGCTAGAAACGGGTTAGCGTATTCTGATATAAAACGTTAGATAACAACGCATTTGAAACAAATATAAGTATAAATTTATATAACTTTATCTCTTAATGTATGACTACAATATCTATGATACAAAGAATATATTTGTTATAGCGTATTTTGCCATATTAACAAAATGGAGCCTTACATGCAATACTGTTGAATCTTTGCTTATTGAAGAATAGCTTGTCCTTCAGCAGCTTGAATTTGTCTGAGTTTTTCTCTTAAAAAGTCGGTTTTATATTGCTTCAATTTCCCATCGTGGCTACCACCAGTTAAGTAAAATTTGGGAATTGCCCTATGCACGGATGCAAGTAAAGTAGGACGAGGTACTTACAATTTTATTTCCTAAAGTCTACTGTTTACCAAGTTGTTTGTTTATTTAATTTAATTAAATGTGAATATAAATGAGTTGTGTACTTTGTTTTATTTGTCCAATTAACTGTATCTCAAAGGTCTGAACACCGTTCATAATTCTTGGAACTGCAATTATGTAATTCAAGCATGCGTTTATATTGAAATGATATATAAAGTAATGACATAAAATCGAACCATTTCAATTAAACCAAATAATTTTTTTTTTCATATCAATAAAAATAGCCGTCAAACTAAATTACATTTTATAAACAATAACAGCTCTATCTTATTAAGTGTATTTTATTTTTATTTCTCGTTTTATCTGGCTCGTTTCGGAAATATTGAAGCGATTAAACCTATGTATTTTACGACTGTAACATATCTAATATTGTGCAATATCAATGTGATGTTTAGTTTGAGACAATGATTTCTTTTATGGACTGATTAATTTGTTTGTAATTTATTGAAACGAAATATCGTTTAAAGAACAGTGATACTAATGAATTGTTTTAATAGTTTAATATAACACAAACAAAATATTCCCTTTTAAAATGAATAAATTGTATAGTTGAATAATACTCTACAAAATGAATGAACACTAAGTCAGTGAAATTTAATTAACGTTCTTCATCCAACTATAATGTATTACTTCTTATAGCAGTTCATACCTAAGTTAAACAGATTATGCTTTTAAATAATAAATGATAAAGAACTAATTAATTTAAACGTCTATTTTATTTTCTTAAACATTTTTAGAACTTTTAAAGTTTACGATACTTCTAAAGTTTACAACTCTAGTTTCATGAAAATTATTTGCGACTATTCCACAGTAATAAGAAATATTAAAAATAAAAAGATATTGCAAAATATTACTAAATTAAAAAGTTTAAATTAAATTATAAAATATAGAATATTAAATAGCAATTTTAAAATAATAGATATATTAAAGGATTTTTAGGTGGATTGGAGTTTTATATTTTGAGAAGACGGTTAAATATTTATAATATGTAGCCTCTATACTCATGATCTCATCTCCCAAATTTCTGTAACAAGTTATTTATTCAAAATTTCACGATTATTAAAAACGTCATAACAATTGTGTTATTTTATGGATATTTGGACTTTTACGTTATGAAATATATTGATTTTTTACTTATTCTCTTTGAGTCCAACAGCTGATATAAGTATTAAAAACTTTACAATTTTAGGCAAGTTTTACTCAAAAGCTATATATTACGGTATACAAAAATGTCATAGCACCACAAACTTATTGTTTATCAAATATTTGAACCATGATTAAATTATAAATTCAAGGTTGTCAAATTATCTAGCGATTAAACCATGTCTATAGATATCGAGGTATGTGTCCGGTTCCATGAATTTTTGAGGAATCCATTTCACCAAGTATCTGTCTGTAGGTCTTTAGTACATTTTATATTATTGTGTATTATAATGTTATACTATACACTGTTATATTATAATGTTAATATTGCACTGTTATATTATAGTGTACATTTATAAGTTGACATTAGTACGTTTTAAAGACCTACAGACAGATAGGAGAGGAAGAGAAGTTTCTTTCCATTGCCTCACTTCCCCAAAATTGTTGAAATTATTTAGGTAATTACATTTCAAACCGTTTTCTTGGTATTTTTTGGGCTCATAAACTTTTTTGGAATTATTAAGAAATAATAATACTCTCAAAAATTCTATTGGACCGTTACTGACTAAAATTTTGTGACATTGTTCAGTAGTTTCAATACAGTTAGTGTAAATTCACTAGCTATCAGATTTGCCGTTGGGTACAATGGCGTCTAAAATAAGTAATCCCAAATGTTAGGCAACTTGTATTTTTACTCAGTCATAGTCATATTTTGTTTTACACAAAATATTTAATCGATTTCATATATTAACAGGTTAAAAGCTCAATTTGGCAACATGTATTTTTACAAATTTACGCACGATTGAATTTTTTTAACTTACCTGATGATGTTGTCCTTTTGCCATAACTTTCTATTTATCTCTGTAATATTAACTAGAATACATTTTCCCTATAGTTATACCAAAGTATACTAGAGAGGGTGCATAGTTTACGCACAAATTGAACTTCAAAAACTACCTGATGATGTTTATCTTGAGCCGAAACTTTCTGTTTTTGGAATATTAACGAGAACACCTTTTCCCATTGTTGAACCAAAGTTTGCTAGTGAGGAGTATGCATAGTTTAAGCACAAATTTGTTTTTTAAAACTACCTAAAGATGTCGTCCTTCTGTCGAAAATTTATATTTGTTTTGTATTATTATCGAGAATGCCTTTTCCCCATAGTTGTTCAAAAGTATACTTGGGGGGGGGGGGGCAAAATAAAAAAAACTTATATTATCTGGGAATTTGTTTGAAATGTAATTTCATAATAAGTTCAAACTAATTTCAATAATTTTTAAAAAAGTTCAATAATTTTGGGGAGGCCTGGGAAAGGAAATAAACCTTCTTCCTCTCCTAACCGTCTGTAGGTTTTTAAAAAGTACTATTGTGAAGTATATATATATAAATGCACACTAAATTACGACTAAAAACCTACAGAAAAATACTTGGAGTTAATTTGACAAGATTTCTACATATATGATCTACAGTTACACTAGTTTGTTTATTGTTAAGATATTTATTTGTTTAAGCATATAAGATTGTCAAATTTTTCCTGTTAAAATTATGTATGAAAGAGGGTCAAATAAATAATTTTTCATTTCATTTCATTTTATAGAAACAGTTAACATTCAACTGTGTTGTAAACCTTGTTTGGAATCGCGATATAAAATATTATTGAAACTTTAAATTACCAAATAATAGCTCATATTGCTTAATACTTGTATGTTTGATTGAAAAACGTCACAGTACCATAAATAAGATAAATAGTACTGTAAACTTGAACTAAATTGACCCACTATTAGGCATGTTAAACGTTCACCACAGATTTAAAAAGTTAAATCTTGATATATCACATCGGTTTTATTCGGCAATTATTATAACTATAATATACAGACAACTTCTCAATATGTGAGTATCCACATCTAACATTTTGGTATGCTTTTACTGCTTTCAGTACTATTCAAATAAAATAAACTATCAGGTTTTTTTATAAACCTCGGGGTCAGACTTTATTAGTTTTAAGTTTGTAATCTGAACATGTATATGTATATATTTGACTAATAAAGATATTTCAAAATTCGCTGCCAAAATCTCGGTTTTTAAAAATATTCGGAAAGGACATTTTTTGTCGAGATCGTAGTTTTGTATAATTTAAACGGATACACAATTAAAATGTATAGTTCTAGTAGAAAAATAAAATGTCATAATGTTACACTTACTATGTTAAAATTCGAGATATTGGGTTTATTAATGGTTTTTAAATAGTTAATATTTATTAAACACATCATATCACATGTTTTAAAAGGAAATAACGAGTGTAAATTTCCAAACTTATTATCGAATGCCAATTTTTGTTTTAAAACATTTCAAAATGTTCTACAAAGGAAATATGGTCAAAAAAGAGAAAATCAAAGTTTATCCTAATACAAGGTTTGGCTGAGTTGTAACCAACATTGCTGCTCAGGGCGAGTCGGTTAAACTGACGTATGGTTAGGTCTAAAGTCAACATTCGCCTACTCGTTTTAACAGTAAAATCGTATGTCGGTAGATTTTGAATAAAAAATTCATATTAGATGAATTATGAAAATATGAAATAATAATGTTAAAGGATGTGCAATTGTAGTACAAGTTGTTCGCAATACAGATCTATTACGGCTATTTCATATAAACTAACATACTCTACAGCAAATTAAAATTAAGAATTTCAAAAATTTCAAAATTAATCAAATTCAAAAAACCTTGGTATTTCTGTAATAAATATAGAATTCTAAGAATAAAAGATTCTTGCATAATTGTTGAAAAAATAATATTAAAAAAGTTAGATGCAATGGTATATTTTGAAACTTTAATAAACAAATAAAAATAAATTTTGAAAATGTGTTGTATAGGGTTTAGTTAAAAGATTAATGTTTAACAAGTAATTAAAGTAAAAAATCAAAATTTGAATAAAATAGAATGGCTATGGTTATTCACACCCTTATGTGAAAACTAATAAAGATAAAATTTCAAAATTAATAAAACGTCGTTAAAATCATATAAAATATGCCAGATTATGGCATAATATGGTATGGGTTAAGAATATATAAGTCCTAGAGTAATCAGTAAATAATAAACCCCTAAACCAGATAGTGTAAAGTTGAGTGAGAAATTTCGTAAGACAGGAAGGTCAGCCAGCATCTTCGTTACGGCCAGTGTATTTATTTTGGAAACTCAACATAATGGTAAAATTTCAAAACTGTAAATCAAAAAGTGTGAAAAATAAAAACTGAAAATTACGTCGATCGTTGCGTAAGGAATTGCGGGTGAACTGGCGGACCGATTAACATCACGCGAAATTCTCGTGAAAGCTGACGCCAAAGACTACAAAATGCTGACCAAGAAAAAGTGAAAATTATCTCATGAAAACCGCTAGAAGAGGTTAAAGAAAAGACAATAGATATTTCTACAGTAGCAAGTTTTGAGCTGTAGAGTTCCAAACTCTAGGACTTCATGACGTCGAAATAGGCGGAGCTATCGTACCAACGGAGAGTTAGAGTAACGAAAATGATTAATTAAATTAAAATAATTCAAACAAAGGATTAAAGGACTTGAACAATTGTTAATAACTCATAAAGAAATATCATAAGCACTAGAAATAAAAATAACGCAAAAGTGACGTCATAAATAGGAAAATAAGGAACTATCATTCCCAAAAAGTAAAAACATTGGTAATAGAATACGATAGTTTCAAGCTATAAATATAGCTACTCTGGCTCTCAGGACGTTCTCACTCATTTTAAAATGTATACTAGAATGTAAGGCGTTACTATGCCCGACAGGACTCTCTGAAAAATATTTTTTTACAAGGCGGTAAGGGGATCCTAAGCCCGACAGAACAATGAATCTAACTAATTAAGAAGAATATAATTAAAATTCATAATTAAAAAAATTTGTTTGGAAAATGTTAAACTTCTAAAAGATTAAGTATTTTAATGAAAATAAAATTAAAAGTTTTGAAAGTGAAATGTGGAATTAGTGAGTCATCAGTGATTTCCGTAAAAAGTGTGAAAATTTCAACATCTGGTGGGAATTAACATGTCACCGGAAACTTACTAAGAGATACATCCATCAATATTAACGTCATCACAGCAACCAGACACCAGAGGAGTAAACCCATCAAACCATATAGGAGCATAATTACCAGGATCTTCAAGACGTTGGTCAAGGTTTGAGAAACCATCTAAATTTCAATTCGTATTAGGGCAAAGTTGGCCAAAAGTTAAAATTAAATTCAATAAGGTTACTGATTTTCCTGGGATAAAAAAATGTATTATAATTTAATGAAAATTGTTTGGGCTAAGTAATTTAATATCTGTGTGTGGATACTTTTTTTTTATTGGAAGTAATATAAGTAAAACATTTGTATGATAAACGTGGACAACTGAGAAATTAGTGTCCAGCGATTAAAGAAAATAAATTCATAAATAATAGAGTAAAGTAAAACGGGAAATATTTTTTCTTTTAAATTTAATTAATTGCCTATCTGCTATCAAGCAAAAAAACAAAGTAAAATCTTAGGTTTTGTCAGAGGAATATTTTTATGTTTTTAATAATTAATTATACAAGTTTAAAATTTTGAGTTATTTTGTTTGTCAGAAGAAATTCGATTTTATTTCTTTTATTAAAAATAAAATAAGTGAGTGTTAATTTCTAAATATCGAAAACAAAAACTTATCTTTTATAACTATCTACAAAGCCTTGTGTTATGCTTACTGGAAATATTATTAGTTTAAAAGGTAAGGTATATTGTTTCTAAGAAAGGTATTCTCAAGAACAAGCTCCCAAGGGATAAAACAAAATTAAATTAACCGTGTTCTTTCTGAGCAAATGGTTTAAAGTAAATATAGTTACTGGAAGTATTGTATAAAAAGGGGGGTACCGGCGGTTTTGGGGTGATTTAAACTGTTGAAGGAGTTATACAATCCAGGCCAGATTAATTAAAGAAGCCAAGACTTCTATTGGATCGGATAAGTAATTTCTTTTCTCGCGGAAACAGATCCTGAAAGAAAAAAAAAATATATATATATATATATATATATATATATATATAGAGAGAGAGAGAGAGAGAGAGAGAGAGAGAGAGAGAGAGAGAGAGAGAGAGAGAGAGAGAGAGAGAGAGAGAGAGAGAGAGAGAGAGAGAGAGAGAGAGAGAGAGAGAGAGAGAGAGAGAGAGAGAGAGAGAGAGAGAGAGAGAGAGAGAGAGAGAGAGAGAGAGAGAGAGAGAGAGAGAGAGAGAGAGAGAGAGAGAGAGAGAGTGAGAGAGAGATTGTTTTTCGATGTATGTAACATAAGATCCTAAGGACAACAATTAATATCCCTTGTATGAAATCACTTTTATCCCAAAATTGGCTAATAATCAGACTTTTATAATTTATAGGACACTACTTGTGTATTGAATAATTTATTCAAGGCTTAAGGCCTTTTCACACCGGCGTACTGAACGTCCTGGACGTTTGGAACGTTTGGGACGTCCGGTACGCGCCCCTTCCACACCGCCCAGCAACGTACCAAACGTCCACTTGTTCGCTCATGAGGATCAGTCAAGTGCCACCTCTCACTCAGTGTAGTTGTTACCTGTGCAAAGATGTCTTTTCCGCCAGTTCCTTGGTGTGAGACCGGGTTTTCTGTTCCGTGGATGAACGAGTAGAGTAGTGATAGTGACGACGACTTAGTATTATTATATTCGTTAACAAAAAGAAGTAAATGAAATATGAGGATGAAATGCAATTCGTACTTAAAACAATGTGTCACAGACCGTAAGTAAATTTAAATTTGCTCTTTAATTTTTAAGGGGTGGTTGTAACTATGGTTGGGTTTATATTAAAATATATTTGCTTTATCGAGAAAATACTACACTGTGTATATACATATATATATATATATATATATATATATATATATATATATATATACTCACTAGGGGTTTAAATCCCGTGTCTGATTCTCAATCCCGGGGTTTCGGGATTGTTTGATGCCAATCCCGGGACTGGTCCCGGGATTACATAAATTGACTTTTACCTAGTGAAACCATTGATTTAAAATTACATTCTAATGAATGGTGAAATGGATTGTATATCTCGCTTATTTATAAATGTATATTGATGAAACTTTGTATGTGGCTTTACCTGGTGGTGGTCTATTGATATTTGTACAAAAAACAATAGTTTGTCTATGGTTCCTGTAGCAGCAGACCTGCATACTATGTTATATATCGCTTGTTTATGCATGTACCGTATTTATTAAAAACTTGGTAATTAGCTTTTTGTGGTAGGAGACACATATACATGCGTGGGAAATTCGCCGAGTACGCAGGTTTGCTGTGATGGGGGTTTTACTTACTTTTTCTTCGAACATGATGCACTAGTAATACGCAGTAATACAACAAATATTATATAGAAGAAAGTAATAATGTCTTCCTTTTTTTAGGAGTAACAGGAATGTTCTGTTGGAAGACCTAAATGAAGATGAAGAGCACTTATCCGCAGACGCTCCTCAACAAGAGATTACACTCAGAGATACTGGCGAAGAGAGCGATGTAGATTCTGATGATCATTTACGTAGTGAGACAAACGAGGTTGAATCAACACAAAAAGCCGATCATGGAACACCTAAAGAACGGCGCCATCGGCCACCGAGGGGCGTAGACAAGATTTTAGGCTTTATGAAAGGAAAAGAGAAAATAAAACACACTAAACCCCAACCAGATGAACTTGACCATTTCTTTGCAAGTGCAGCTCAGTCAATACGGAAACTTCCTCGCATTTTGCAAATCAAATTGAAAAGAGACATTACAAATATGATATGTCAGGCTGAAGAGCAATTCGAGTGGAAAGGAACCAAAGCACTCCGTGTCTCAGCCACAATACAACACCAACTATCTCAACTTCTTACAGCTCATCAACTTCCAGACGATCTCCAGTTGGTTCTCAACCAACCCCTCAGCCGCAACAACTGGAGTTATTGCATTTCCAACAACTAAACCACTTCGCAGCATCGCAGTGGAGCTACAATACTACTCCTGACTCTCGTGGGCAACCCCAAGAGTTATCACCAGGAAATAAGCAAGATTCGTCCTTGTCGCAAACTGGATACTTGTGCTGAAATGCCAGAGATCAGTGCCAATAATTATTTTAAATATTATTTAAAAAAATATAATAATTTCAAAACTAAATAAATGAATGAAAAATGTTAAATGTAAAAAAAAAAAAAAAAAAAAAAAAAAAAAAAAAATTACTTTATTTGAAACTGTTTTTGATGATTTAAATTTATATAATACATTATTTTGTATTTTTATATTTAATTAACATAATTGGTATCTTCCAATTTATATTTCTAACATTAACAGTTGTCTATTTAAAACTACTTACATACTTATGGTCTAAATAAAATAGTATCGTTATGGTGATTACTAGATAACCTAACCTAAATTGTTATCATGTGATTTTTCTTACCTTAAAGAAATAGCGAGTCTCTCTTTGCTAGTAATTGCCTCTCTATAGTTAGTGTCGGTTTTTCTGATATCAACATCGATAATTGACAATACTTCTTCAAACTGATCGGGAGTTAATCTAAAATAAGTTCTGAACCTATCTTCATCCAGCTCCAGATCATGCATCAAGTGATGGTATTCTCCAAACCTCTTCCGTTTTTTATTTATGGGATGTATCGATTTACTTCTTTTTGTTCACGAATATAATAATACTAAGTCGTCGTCACTATCACTACTCTACTCGTTCATCCACGGAACAAAAAACCCGGTCTCACACCAAGGAACTGGCGGAAAAGACATCTTTGCACAGGTAACAACTACACTGAGTGAGAGGTGGCACTTGACTGATCCTCATGAGCGAACAAGTGGACGTTTGGTACGTTGCTAGGCGGTGTGGAAGGGGCGCGTACCGGACGTCCCAAACGTTCCAAACGTCCAGGACGTTCAGTACGCCGGCCGTTGTGAAAAGGCCTTAAGCCTTGAATAAATTATTCAATACACAAGTACTGTCCTATAAATTATAAAAGTCTGATTATTAGCCAATTTTGGGATAAAAGTGATTTCATACAAGGGATATTAATTGTTGTGCTTAGGATCTTATGTTACATACATCGAAAAACAATCTCTCTCTCTCTCTCTCTCTCTCTCTCTCTCTCTCTCTCTCTATATATATATATATATATATATATATATATATATATATATATATATATATATATATATATTTTTAAATATTAATTTCTTTCAAAATATGAATATTTTTAAAAAATTTGTCGAGTCTCATAAAATATTGAACTAGGTGTTTACTTTAAAATAGGACATTACAAAAATGCAATCATTGAACTACAACGAAAAAGAACTCAACACTTTTTTATGAGTTAAACTGTACGCTTCAACAAGATAAAGTCTCAAATCCTGAATTTTTTTTCTTTCAGGATCTGTTTCCTCGAGAAAAGAAATTAGTTATCCGATCCAATGGAAGTCTTGGCTTCTTTAATTAATCTGGCCTGGATTGTATAACTCCTTCAACAGTTTTAATCACCCCAAAACCGCCGGTACCCCCCTTTTTATACAAAACTTCCAGTAACTATATTTACTTTAAACCATTTGCTCAGAAAGAACACGGTTAATTTAATTTTTTTTTATCCCTTGGGAGCGTGTTCTTGAGAATACCTTTCTTAGAAACAATATACCTTACCTTTTAAACTAATAATATTTCCAATAAGCATAACACAAGGCTGTGTGGATAATTATAAAAGATAAGTTTTTGTTTTCGATATTTAGAAATTAACACTCATTTATATTATTTTTAATAAAAGAAATAAAATCAAATTTCTTCTGACAAACAAAATAACTCAAAACTTTAAACTTATATAATTAATTATATAAGTCCAGGACGTTCAGTACGCCGGTGTGAAAAGGCCTTTAGAGATGTACTTTATCAGCAAATATTTGAACTAAATAGGTAGTACCGCATTTTAATTTAGTCCAATGCGTTTTAGAACATCTCAAACTATATATAAGTAACGTAAAACAAATCATTTGTCCGGTTTTGACTGTGTCTTGGTTCATAAGTCTCTTTGGGAATTAAATTCTTTTGAGAAAACAGAAAAGTGAGTTATTTATTCTGATAATTTGTCAACGTTCAGTTATGGTTTTGTGCGCAATAAAACAATAGCTGTCTTGAAAACATTTATAACCACGTAGGGATGTTAATTAAACTGTTATTACTTCATGAAGATGAGTAAAAGGTTTTTATTCTAGCAATATAATGTGAAGAGCTAGCCACAATTCAAGTAAAGAGTTCCAAAACCTAAGCTTACGCCGTAAATTTATTTTATATCGTCGTAAAGTAACAAGAGCTTAACGAAGATTACGGTTGTTTGTTGTTCTAGTGAGCTGATAACTTTAACTTCTAACTATAATGTACAAGGTATTACAACGTTGTGATAATAAGACTGTAAATACTTCAAATTCCTTAAAATTTACAGCATTATCAGATCAGTAGAATCTTAAACTCATTACACAAGATATAAAATAAAATAAACAACAAGCACAATTTTTATTTATTTTCTATTTCCAAAGAAGTAGTAACTCACTTTGGTGAGATTGAAATTTTTAGAAAGTCGTAATCTTATATTTTTTCTGATGCAGTTTTTTAATGCTAATTTTGAGTTATCCAAAAATGAAAAATGTAAATTCTTACATACTAAATTTGATTATAATCATTTTATGAGTTGTAGACCACTGCACGTACGTACCAGAGGCTGCAGACAGATGTCATTCCAAAAAAAAAAAAACTTTTGAATCAGGAGAGCTTGAAATGGACATATCCCAAGTATCAATCAAATGAAGTTCCATATTATACTGGGTATATGTTTACGTTTTGTATTTATGTATATAATATGTACTTGCATGAAACAAAAGTACATAAAAGTAAAAACAAAACTACTTATGCAATATATTTAAAACCACATTATAGCTTGCATAAAACGTGCATCTACTTTTAAAAATAACATAATAATAGCATTATCTAATTAATGTATAGGCTATAAATATGCTTCATATTTTCTTATGTGGAATTGATTTTTCAACTTTGAAATTGATTATTAAAAATCTATTTATCTATAATAGTTGAATTAAAAGCTGCGTATACTGCATACGTTTATATTATAATATTTATGAATAAAAACCTAAATTTCGTGCCAAGACAAGATTTGAAACTTGGAACGTCGAACTAACCACAACCCAAACTAATTTCGAGTAATTAGCGACTTTTCTTCTGAAATGTACCTGGAGGTGTTTTTTTTGTACCTGCTGTAAATGAGCAACGATCACGTCCCCACATGTTTACTGTTTCTTAAATTTTGTTTACATATAAAACTATATATAGTATGATAGTGTGAACAGAAACAAACATACACCTCCAATACAAACGTTTATAAGTTTAAAT
Organism: Aphrophora alni; assembly: GCA_963513935.1. Taxonomy (NCBI): domain Eukaryota; kingdom Metazoa; phylum Arthropoda; class Insecta; order Hemiptera; family Aphrophoridae; genus Aphrophora; species Aphrophora alni. Next base: position 43,742,969 of record OY740772.1, read on the forward strand.
ACCATTTTTTATTCTAATAAAATATATTATTTATCTTTTTTTTAAAGCGATTAAAAACTCTTTCGAGAACAAATCCGATATGAATAAAACCCAACAGTTTATCTCTTTGTGTGTGAAATATTGAAAGTTGGGGTAATTGTTTGTCTATGTGTTTCCTAATATACATAATCCGAGTTTCATTATTCATTTCATTTATCTATAATAAAAATAAAAATATATACATTATGAAACTCTTTTAGAATATGATGATGTACCTGTGTATGATATATTAGTCCACTTTAGAATAATAAAATAGTCATAAACACGCTATTTCATAATATTATTATTAAAAACTAACATGCTAGAAACCTCAGATCCTTGGAGAAATATCTGAGATATATAACACGTTAAGCCATTGACTGGAATCCTATGTCCGGAGATTGACTTTGAAATAATTCCACCACATCTCTTAAATATTTTAAGAAATCTTTAAATTATTTTATTGAGTTCAAAATGTTATTACCAAAGAAGATAAATAACTTAACACTTGTTATATATTTTGTTTAATAATAAACAATACTATAAAAAAAGCGGGGAAAATCTTTTTTTAAATAATAAATCGTTATAATAAAATAGTGTTTCTAATTAAATCTTAATTATAACAACAACAAAAACTCAACCTAAATTTTAAAACTAATCGTGAGTAAAATAAATATATCACAAACACAACACATTAATTGGACAATAATTGATTATAAAAAAAACTTTATTGAATAAAAATATTTTTTAAAAATATTACAAAATAATATGTTTCATCGTAAATTTTGAATTATTTTTAAATATATCTCAGATATAAATGTGATAAAATGTTTTACAGTTGGAATTATGTTCTTAGTTAATAATATTTTGTCTTTTGAGAATTGAATACAACCATCATCTGTCACATAATATAATACCTTAATTCTTCTCTAAACTAGAGTTTTGATACGCTAACACCCTACCTTAATCTGTCAACGCGGTATTAGTATTTTCTCAAAGAGGATTAATACATTTATGTACTATAATCTGCCTATTGTGTTAAGATGAGGTAAATATAAACTAGACTTAGTTATTGTTAGTTGTGTTGAATAGATTACGAGTAGCCTACTTGAGAAACAGCTAAAATAATTTACAAAAATAAAGACATCTGTCTTGTTAATTGAATGAATCATTATATGTATGACAGATACAATATAATTAATAAATTAACCATACAAAATTGTTTCCTGTAGTTTCGTTATAAGTTTAAGGTTGTTGTAAACCAATATATAGTAATTAATAAGTTAGCGGTCATTGTTTATGGCTATCTACTGTCAAAGAAGAAGTGTTAAAAATTTATGATACGTTAACAACAAATATCTTATTTCTTTTTTGTATGTAAATCAAGGGTAATATTTATTAACTTTAGTAAAACCTGTTATTGATATACTAGTGCAAAATGTGTATCCACAGTGTTTAGTGAGTTATTTATTTCTTTTAATATGTTAGGGCATTTATACATTAATCCCATCAAATTTTGACATGCCATTAGAAATTTGTAATCTTGATACCAAAGACAGACTTGATCAATCTCTGCAGATCCTTTATGGAAATGTTCTAGAACATTCTGAATGTAATAAAACGAAAATAACTGTGTACAGAACTGTGCAAGAGCTCAAAGATTTTAGATGTGATACAGAGATCATTCTAAGAAGAAGAAAGATGATATTTTCACAACAGACAGATAATATAAAACTTAAAATAAATTTTTTTTTATAGTAATACCGTATAGAAACTTTTGACTCTGCGATTTCTGGTGTTAAATAAACGAAGATAATATCACCAGTATATTTAATTTAATTTCACTATTGCGAAAAAACTAATACAAAGTTGTAATAATTAAAGTGTTGGAGACTTTTATTCTGCGGGGCGAAAAACAAACAAAAACCAGATCAAATGTCCATCACTTAGGTCTTACCTCACTTGCTTTGACATAAGAAGTTGCAAATCCCCGACTTTTGTAAAAATTATTGTTGAAGGTTGTTTTTTTTTATTGTGAGATTTGTTTTAATTACATCGGTGACTTGAGTTTAATCGGCGATCTGCGTGCTTCTTACTAATTATAAAGAGAAAACTTTATGTTTCTCAGATAATCGTAAAGAAACACTGGACTGAAACTGCGTGAATATAAAAAATGACTTTGCATATGTGTGTGTTTATTTAAAAATAAAAAAATGAAGGGTGACAACAAATTACACCCATTACAAAAATTATTGTTTAACATTAACCTTGTGTTGACTAGTTAGATCGTAGGAATGACTACTAACGATGAAAACGAAGAGAAGAAATTTTACGTTTAAATGTGTTAGCTCTACTATTTCATAAGGAAAGATCACTTTAATTTCATGGGGAAGTTCGAGAAGATTTTTTTAACTACTTTGAAAGAAAATAAAAACCTGACTTTGGATTTGATACCATCAATGACAAAAGACTAAACACTTTGTCATATTGCGGACAGCAAAATAAAGAGCCAACTTTTGAAATACTATACACAAGAATAAGTATCAAATCATGTTGTCATAAAAGGTAAGATAAAACTATAAATAATGAGGATAAACCTGAATTGGGCTAGAGTGAAAAAGAAAAAGAAACAATTGCATGAATTTATTGAATAATAGAACAAAGTATGAGAAAGATTTTTGAGAAGGTTTTGAAAAAATATCGTAATTTCTTTAATTACATTTGAAATTAATTTGTATTGTACTTTATTAAGCAAACCAAACATATTACCAAATTTCTTTGTAGGTAGAATTGGCAGTGTCGGCGTTTCCATGTGGTGTTGCATTAGCCAGAACTTCTACAAAGAAATTTCTTTTTATTAAATAAAACTGAAAAAGAAACTCATTTTTTAAATTCGAGTTTATTATTTATTAGACAGATGAGATTTCCCAATCAACTTCCAATGTTGTTGGCTGGTGTCGTGGAGTGAGAAATATCTTGGGGAATAACACTTTAACGGAAATGTGGAACAACACTTAGCCATTAATAGTGAAAAAAAAAACTATAGAAAATATTTTAGAAATTGCTTAAAATATTTTAAATAATGAACACTGCATATAAATCATTATTTAAGGGTTTGCAAAGGGGATGGCATAAACATTATTTCAAGTTTTTATACAGATATTTGGCCTAGGCAGGACAAAATGCAATGCAACTTTAATAGAACTAGTCTTCATTAGGAATATGTTTATTACATAAATATGTTATTACTCGCCAGACTGTGTTTACTCAAACCACAAAAATATGTATACTTTAAACGAGTCCTTTCACTGGTCTTGATGATATTGTACTTTTTTATAAAACATTTTATTACTCAAACAGTTTTTCTTAGCTGGACCCAACCATTAAGTTTATTATTATCTTAAGAGTAACTGTTATAATAGCCCTTTTCTTACGTCCATAATGTAGTTGCTTATAGGTATGGATTGCTGTGGCACTATACTTAAAGTTCTAGGTTATTTTGATTGTGATATATAGTTTGCATTGTGATTGCAATACATTGACATTAACATTATATACATATTTATGAAGGACATTAATAAAATACATAAACATAAACATATTTTGTGGTTTTTACTACGGAACTTAATGATATTGCATTTTGTTGAAGCTGAATAATTTGATTCAATATTAATTATTTATCAATATTTCAATGTTTTATCAGTGATTGGATGGACAGTTGTGAATGATAAATGATTCCAAGAGCCAAATTTGTTGCATGGATTTTGTGTCGTAATAATGTGTATTTAAATGATGGGATTATATTTTGTTGAAGTACTTTTTGAATCAGTGTGTGTATCTACGCTCTTCTGTTATATTGGGGAAATTTGGTTTACTCAGAAACTATTTGAGTCACAAAATAACTCGTATCAGAGATTTTATCAAATTTAAATTAAAATAACTTACCTCCCCCCCTCTTCATCTCTAGTAGTATTTCTTTAAATTTTTTGTTATAGCTTTGCGAAATAATGCTTAGGTTATCATTTAAAACTTTGACTTTCATTGTATATTTTTAGTGTATTTTTATAACACTTTATTAAACTAGAAAATTTTAAGCAAATATCAAAATTATTTACAATTTAAAGTGTTCACGACTTTAGTTTTGTATATGTACATTAATATAAATGTTTTGAGGAAGTAAATGTTTGTAATTGAATTACTTGTGGTACATAGAAAATGTCTACCATTATGGATGATCTAAACAGAGACATCTAAAATGTCCTTTAATGTAAAATGTTTAATGATTTCAAAATACTTAGTATTTTTAGCTGTTACAAGTGACACGTTGTGTCTTAATCAGTTTCAGGGAGTTTAGGAGAGAAACAGAGTTCATCATGGCCAAATGGTCCTTTCCAGAGAGGTTGGGGGTGAAAGGCGTTTTAACTATATAGCTACTTGTAATATATTGAGGGTACATTTTGTACTCGCAACATACTAAATAAAAAAACTGGGGTGTAGAAATAATTACACTAGATTGAAATTAAAACATGGTCTAATCTTCTTGCTGGCTGGGAACAGAGTAGGACGCTCAAAATGGTATGTTCAGGGATGTTGCTTTGTGAGGGTGGGGGTTAGGAATAGACCAATCATTTATTTGATATATCTTTGTTACATATCCTCTACCTGTACAGACTAGATAACAAAATACGTACTTTCAACTTGACTCAAGGTCAATGTGCATTCAATACATTCCACTCCTCCCTCCAACTTTACAAATCTACCTTTTTTAAATTTTTTATTACAATAACAAATTTTATTATTTAATCCACATTACAAATCTTAATTAAAAATTTGACTATTCCACTAATCATTTAACAACATCAAAATAATTATGAGTCCTGCCAGGTAAACAAAACACTTACATACCAAAAAATACTACTTGAACAAAAACAACATTTTTAAAAAATTTTATAAACTGAATTTAACTTTTAAATTAATGAATGAAACAATTCTTTTATATCAGAAAAATAAAACTATTACTGATCTTAAAATACATAACATAACATACATTTATACATTTTAACATAATACATAACTCTACTGTGACAAATGATTACAATATTTATTTACAGGTTTCCTTTCCCTCATAGGATATCTCCGAGTAACAATTGGAGAATTAACAATTGGTGTTAATGACTTCCTTTCTACACTAGGCCTACCGTCATTTCCTCCCCTCTCATCCCTGTTAGGACTGGGAGTCTGACAGACAGCAGATCCTTGTTGATCTGTATTGTCAATTTTTAAAGTATGACCTACTGTCTCTTGTGAGACTGGTAATACCGGTTCAACAGGTTTTTCATTTATTTCTGAATTTAAACCTATCAGCTGATCAATATGTCTTTTCCATATTATGCCTGACATTAATTTAACTAAGTAAGACACGTTAGACAGTTGTTTAATTACTGTACCCTGGATCCATTTATTTTTAGTTCTGTAATCTCTTATCATTACTGTTTGATTTGGAAATAAATTTCTAGTTTTCGTACCACCAGCATATTCTACTTGTTTCTTTTGATTTTTACGTACTAATTCTGGAAAATTTGGTCTTAATAAATCTAATCTAGTCCTTAATTTCCTGTTAAACATTAGTTTAGCAGGTGACTCATTTGTTGTTAAATGGATCGAGTTACGGTAATTCAACAAAAACTGATTTATGGCTAAATCAAAGTCAATATTTTCCTTTAATGCAATTTTTAACCTATTCTTTACATGTTTTACGGCGTTTTCAGCTAAACCGTTAGTTTGAGGATGATACGGTGAAATTAATGTATGTTGTATTCCATTATTAGTTAAAAACCTTTCAAAATCATTAGATGTAAAAGGGGGATCATTATCTGAGCAAATATGTTCTACGATACCAAATCTTGCAAATAAATCTCTTAAATGTTTAATTGTTTGGTTAGCACTTGTATTATTAACTTCTAAAACTTCTAACCATTTACTGAAAGCATCTACTACAACTAAATACATTTTGTTTTTAATTGGCCATAAGAAATCTAGGTGAATGCGTTGCCAAGGTTTTTGTGGATAACTCCATACATGGAGTTCACTCTTAGGCGGATTTTGCCTTACTAAAATACATGATTCACAACTATTTGCTAAACTTTCAATATCTTGATCTAAACCAGGCCACCAAAAATACGACCTAGCTAAAGATTTCATCTTTACAATTCCTAGATGACCTACGTGTAGTTCATTTAATACATACAATCTTAATGACTTAGGAATAATTACTCTATGACCCCATAACAGAATATCCCCTTCTACTGACAATTCATCTTTTCTACGGACAAAATCATTTATATCTACTTTACATTTATTTAACATATCTGTAGACCAACCGTATTTTAAAACATTTAAAATAACCTTCAATATTGAATCTTTTTTTGTTTCTTCTCTAACATCTTTAAAATTTATAAGTATTTTATCTTCAACTATATTTTGAAGGTAAGTACCAATTACATCATTTTCATTTTCTTGGGTACTTAATTCTAAAGGTTCAGAAATAGGCAACCTAGATAAACCATCAGCGTTTCCATGATCTTGTGATCTTACATAACAAATATTAAAATTATATGCTGATAAGAAAAGAGCATACCTTTGTAGTCTACTGGCAGCCATAAGAGGTAAACCTCTCTTTGGTCCAAAATTGCTCAGCAACGGCTTATGGTCGGTTTTTAAAGTAAAATGTCTTCCCCATAAATACTGATTTAATTTTTTAATACTCCAAACAATAGCTAATGCTTCTTTATCAATTTGGGAATAATTAGTTTCAGCTTTACTAAGTGTCCTTGACACATACGCAATTGGACGTTCTATTCCTTCAGGTTGTAACTGAGATAAAACACAACCAATACCATAAGCTGATGCATCACATGCTAGTGTAAGATTCAATTCCGGGTTATAATGCGCTAATACTTTTGGTGATACTAATACATCCTTAATTTGCTTAAAAGCTATCATTTCTTTATTACCAAATTTAAATTCTACTTCATCTTTTAGTAAATTATACAACGGATACAATATATTAGTTATGTTTTTTACAAATCTTGCATAATCATTGACTAAACCAAGAAAACCCTTTAATTGTGATACATTTTCCGGAATTGGAGCTTGCACAATGGCCTTTATTTTACTTTCGGCTTTATGCAACCCATGTTTATCAATTACATAACCTAAATATTCTACACTTGGTTGAAAGAATTCACATTTATTTCTTTCAATGGTTAATCCATTTTCTTTTAACCTACCTAACACTTGTCTAAGCCTATCATAATGTTGCTTTGTGTCACATCCAGTAATTAAAATATCGTCTAAAAATACTATTACCCCTTCTATACCTAATAATATTTTTTCAATTATTTTTTGAAAAATGCCAGGGGCTGACGAAATTCCATAAGGAATTCTATTATATGCAAACAATCCCTTATGTGTACTGATTGTTACTAATTCTTTTGACTCATCGCTTAACTCTATTTGTTGATAAGCTTGTCTTAAATCTAATTTAGTAAAAGATTCCCCTTTATGTAAACTGGAAAATAATTCTTCAATTCTAGGTAAAGGATATTTTTCTAACCTTAAAGATGGATTTAATGTGACCTTATAATCCCCACAAATTCTTAGTTGTCCATTTTTCTTTAATATAGGAACTATTGGAGTTCCCCAATCTGAATTTTTAATTGGACATAAAATATTTTCAGACACTAGGCGATTTAACTCTGCCTCTACCTTAGGCTTCATAGCAAAAGGAATAGGTCTAGGTTTACAATATTTAGGAGTAACATTTTCTTTTAATTCTAGCTTGATTTTAGATTTATTATATAACCCTATTTTATCGTTCATAACTTCTGGAAATTCCTTACATAAAGAATTAATTAATTCTAACCTGTTAGTATTATTTTCACATTCAACATATTTCAATGGAATTTTTATTTCTACTTGCAACTCTTTTAGCCAATCTCTACCCATGAGTGTTGGACCTCCTTTTTTAATAACATACAAACTTAATTTTTTATTTACACCCTTATAATTGACATTAACTTTTATGATACCAAGTGGAATTATTGGTGTTTTCGTGTAAGAATGTAACCTTAACCTAGTTGCTTCTAGTGTAACATTTCTAAAATTGTTTTGATAGCAAACATCTGACATAACTGTTACTGGTGACCCTGTATCAAGTTCCATGACCACCACTCTATTGTTTATATTAACCTTTACTCTAACAGGTTCACAAACTTGAAATTTAGAATTATATAAAATCTCTACTGAATCAAAATCATTATTAATGTTACTTACATTTCTGTTAAATGAATTGTATTTTGATCCATTCTCATTATTTTCAAAAGTAGAAGTTTCAACATAATTGTGAGCATTAGGCCTGAATTTATTATTTTTATTATAAGTTTGTTTATATCTGCCCGAAATATCTGACTTAAAGGCTTTCCTAAAATTATTAGAATTTTGGTTTGTACTTACAGCATTTCTGCACACAGATTTTAAATGACCTTGTTTACCACATACAAAACATTTGAAACTTTTAAATTTACAAACACTGACATAATGACCCATTTTTCCACAACACGAACACTTCACAAAACTCTCTTCTTTCTCTCCCCTTTTTCGATTGAAAGGTTGATGATTGTACCTGGTTCCTTTCGCCATATGGTGTAGTCCTTTGTGAAAATTTCCTGTGTTGTTTCCTGTTGAGAAGGTTAGGGCGTTGTTTTCTGCTGCTTCCTGCGATGTAGCTATGTGAACAGCTTTGTCGAAAGTCAATTTCGATTCTCCCAGAAGTCGTTGTTTAATCGTTTCACTTCGTAGGCCGCTTACTAGACGATCCCTTAAATAATCAGTCAAATTTTCTTTGAACTCACAATGGGTAGACAGTTTTTTTAATTGAGCCACATATTCCGCGATATTTTCTTGTTCTAATTGGTTTCGTAAACTAAATTTATATCTTTCTGCAATAAAAGATGGACGCGGATATAACTGTTCCTGTAGTAATTTCACTATTTCGTCGTATGTTTTAGACGCCGGTTTTTCCGGTATACACAAATCTCTCAATAAATTATAAGTTTTTACACCAATCACAGTTAATAAAGTACTTACTTTCTTTTTTTCATCAATGTCGTTGCATTGAATAAACAATTCGAACCGTTCAATGTACGATTGCCAACTTTCTTCTGCACTGTTAAAATCGACCATGCGACCGACCGTCGCCATTTTGTTTTCCAAAACCAAGCAGGTTCACTAAACAATGTATGCCTTTCCACACACGTATGTACTTTTATAAAATATGTGTAACGCCTTCCCGTATACACTCTCGATATTTAACAATTTTTTGTGTTACGCCTTACCGTACACAGCTCTAAAGTAGTTAATAAAGTTTTCTAAACACTTTACTGAACACATGTGGTTTGTCGTTACAAACTCTATATTTTCTCCTTTTCACACTGCCGTTAAGTTACTTTTAATCCTCGTCGCCACTGTAATATATTGAGGGTACATTTTGTACTCGCAACATACTAAATAAAAAAACTGGGGTGTAGAAATAATTACACTAGATTGAAATTAAAACATGGTCTAATCTTCTTGCTGGCTGGGAACAGAGTAGGACGCTCAAAATGGTATGTTCAGGGATGTTGCTTTGTGAGGGTGGGGGTTAGGAATAGACCAATCATTTATTTGATATATCTTTGTTACATATCCTCTACCTGTACAGACTAGATAACAAAATACGTACTTTCAACTTGACTCAAGGTCAATGTGCATTCAATACATTCCACTACTAATCGTTCCAATTTCAGATGCAAAAGATTTAGAAACTATCCTATCGTAAACGGCTTGCCTATCTATGGTACCATGACAAGGAAATGGCTTAATATTCTCCAGCGATGAACGGGATGGCTGATTATTCTCCAGCGAGGAGCGACGAAGCTGAATATTCTCCAGCTAGGAACGGAGAGACTAAACATTCTCAAAGGAGAAACCAAGAGGAAGTATATTCTCCAGCTAGGAATGGGGAGGCTGAATATTCTCCATCTAGAAACAGGAAGGATGAATATTCTCCAGCAAGGAACGGGGAGACTAAATATTCTCCAACGAGAAACGGGGAGGATGAATATTCTCCAGCTAGGAACGGGGAGGATGAACATTTCCAGCTAGGAACGGGGAGGCTGAATGTTCTTCAGCTAGAAACGGGGAGGCTGAATATTCTCCAGTTGAGAGTGGGGAGGCGGAATATTCAAATCACTAAATATCTATACCTAAAATAGAATTAAAAATCCAAAATCCTTTTTGGAGTTCAAGGGGGATATTCTATTTACCTATCCCTTGCAATGTAATATTAACAATTTTACTATAGACCGATACTAATCCTTTATTTAGTATTCTAAGCTTATGTACTAGTGTAAAATAATTAGTATTTTTTACCCTATTTGTCCAAACAAATTTATATGAACGTATCTCCATCTTCTAACGGTGGAAGCTCGACCTGGAGTGTTTTCTGCCTTGCTATTTTTGTCTTTATATAATTTTCGGTGACGCACATGCGCAGTGGTTAAATTCGCTTATTCTGTGCCCAGCGTATAGAACGTTCATATCTATAGTCATAAAGTTTATTTCTGTAGTATTTCTCGAGCTCCCTTTTATTTTCTTTATTTTTTCTTTGGGGTTGAAAATCAGCCCGTTACAACCTTCATTAAAAGTAAGCACATGGTTTACCACATCACCTAATTACTATTATTTGTAACAATCATTAAAATTATTACTTTATTATGTTTATTTATCTTTGAATATTCAGGCCGTTTGGACATTTTACTGCAATATTAATTGGCGAATGAGGTCCACCTGACTTTATTTAAATTTACTTTTGTCACTAGGTAAATATTTTATGGCTAACGATGTTCTACATCAACGGCTGAAAATAGTATTTTTTAGTTTCATGAAGTCCATCAAAACGATATTTTGTCACACAATTTCTTGTGGATATTGTCTTTTGCATTAAAGGGATGTTTACGTTTATTATTAATTGATTGACTACATTCGAGAAAAATAAACATCTCCTCTTTCTACGTCATTATTATAAAACACATCCGTGCATAGGTCATTGTTAATAAAGTTTAGAAGTGTTTAGGTTAGCAGCAATATTTATCGTTATTATAAAGTTGTTTGTCTATGCACGACAATATGACATAGTTTAGTACTTACGTTTACAAGAATAAATCAGCAATAAAAAAATGTATTGACTATATTTCACAGTTATAAAAATAGTATTATTAAGACCATTTTCCTCGTGAGTTTTTTATTCTTTCAATTATCTTGGAATACGCCTTAAGGGCTAATGTTAGACATTTTCCACCACAAATTGTGTTGTAAATGCTACTAAATGTAATTACATATTCACCTTATTTTATGTCCTCTGTATGGTGCACACTTAAATATCTCAAACAACTTTTGTTTTTTAGTAAACATATTTTACTTTGTAATTTCAGATCTTTAAAAAAAAAAAAAAAAAAAAAAAAAAAAAAAAAAAAAAAAAACATTATAACAGTAAAATGAGAATAATTCTGTACGCCCCTTCATACATGTGAAATATTAATATTTTATTCAAATATCAATGAAAAATTATAAATTTAATAACATTTACAAATGAGCTGGAAAGCGATGTATCCCCGCGCCATGGCTTACTATTTATTAGCGTTTACTAAACATCAGTCTCTTATATTAAAGAGTCAAGGCAAGTCAGTAGTATTAACTGCTTCCTTATTGAGGATGTCTAATGCAAACATTGTGTTTCTTACCCTCCAGGCTCATTTACAAAGTGTAGGGGCGTGGCAACCCCTTGAAGGTTAACGGTCAAAACATGTCAGTCATCATCGCCTTAAACAACAAGAAAAAAATACGCGTATTATTCATAACATATACATACATTCGCATTTGCCCAGCTTTACGATTTTTTGTAGTTTTTTTTATTTTTTTTATTGTTACAATTATTTTAGTAAAGTAGATTTGAACTCATTCTGATCATTTTAACCATTCATATCCCTTTAAAACGGTAAGGATAGATTAAGGCTATATTACAACACAAAATAAATAGATACCATATTAACTTGGAAATAATTATACAACGGAAATCAAACGTCACAATGGGAATTGTTTCCTTTAGAGAAAAAAGAATTAAATAAATAGCGTGATAAGAGACGACATTTTTACATCGTACTACGTGAACCGGTAGAAAAAAAAAAGTTTAACTAAAAGAAATAAGGTTAGAGCACTTCAGAGGTGGGTAGAAAAGACATAGTGAATCTTAACAATGTCTAGTTCTTCTAACCACGAGTTAAATTATTTTTATTAATAAAACAAGGCGACATTTTAAACAGATGAATAAATCCAAACAAAAATTAAAATAGACCCTACCGTAGAGAAGCACTGATATTAAGTATAGTTAATCAATTCAAAGAATAAAACCAATCACCATCGGATTTTAAAATTTGCAAATAGATATCATTTGTAAGAATAAAATAAAATCTATCGGAAACCTAAAATCTAAAATAAATAAATTACTAGCATATGAATTTAAATAAACGTTTTAGTGCATGTAAATAAGTTTGAAGTTTCATTGTTTTTTTAATAGATATATACAAATCTTATTATTGCACTGAATTAAACAGTTGAACGAAGTGTTTGGAGAAACTTACAGTAACTGCGCAAGTATGTATTTCTATAAAAGTAAACAAATTTCAATACGAAATAACCTAATAAGAAATATTTGTTTATAAATTTAAAACTTGTTTATTTCGGAAGAAGTAAATTAAGTTTAAACGTTTAATTTAGAAGTCGTCTTGTTACTAGAGGAGTTTTACTTTTAACAATGAGTGGAATGCTTATTAAATAACGGATTCTAAACGAAAAACTTCCCTTGAGAAGAATTTTTATTTTATTTTTTTTTAATGAAACATCGAATGAAATGAATTTGGAAAATGGAGTATAATATACTCTTATGTATTAAAGATTAACTCTTATATCCAAATATTCCTTAAAAGTAAACCATGTTAAACGAGAATCGTGATTAAAGCAGACAGGCACAGGAAAAGGTTTGCGTTACCGATAATTGTTTGTCCCAAAATGAAATACCAAGTACCAATTTAAACCTCTTACTAATTTATCAAGTTAAACAGTATGTTGTGATGGGATTAAATTTAATTACAATTAATTTCCAAGGCTTCGATTCTAACACCAAGTTGAGAAAACTTCCGTTAGTCCATTTTCTACGGCATTTCGTAACAACCTAAGTAGGATATGTAATAATTATATAAAGTTTAAAAATCTGTATAGGAAAAAATCATTTGAGGTTTAAACTAAATTCAATCAACACAATTTTATACAACAACCAACCATCAACTTAAAATTGGGTTTTTACATAAATATAGATATTCTAAATAAATATTTTTTTAAATAAGTTTACTTTTATAAAAGCTAATGTAAAACAATAAAATCCCTGAGTGCCACAAAATATACTATACAGAAACATAATTAAACAGTCAAAATTACAGCGGGCCCCTTATATAAGTAATCAAACAATAAATCAATCATAACAACTGGGAAATACATAACACATTAAGATATTTAAATAACATGCTATCAATAAATATATATTAATACATTTCCGTTATCAATTAACAATTTAAGACGCCCATAAATTCAGACAAGGAATAAAAACAATTATTCTTTAAAAACAGTTGCAAAACTCTTTTAATTTGATTTTGCAAGATAGGCTTCTAATATCCACGGGAAGTCTTTCTGGAAGTTAAACCCAGTAAAATTTGACACCACTCTCAGTTTTTGCTTGGGAGTACATTTCAGGCCTAAAATTCAAACACATTGCACTAAAAAAAAAATCAAGGAAATGGCCATTTATCCAAATAGTTAAATATACCCTTAGAATGGGTATGACAGACCTCTTACCGGTCTCTTGATTCTCACAACTTTTTATCAATTGAAATACACATTATCACTAAAAACAGAATTTGCGTAAAAACTGAAGCCATATTGTACGAGAGACTTGAAGTAAACAAAATACTATACGAACAACATGAATAGAGCAACATCTATTTATTGTTCTTATAATTTAATTAAATTTTCTTCTCAACAATATCACGTGCTGCTTCCAATTCAAATGTTCATCAATTTGGACACCTAGAAAAACAGAACTGACAATGGGATTTAAAGTTTTTCCCATAATGTTAACAGTATGATTATTCTCAAAAGGTTTACCTTGAAGAGTTGTTAATTTTTACAATAGGAAAACTAACAATAGGTAATTTTATAAAGGTATCTTCATAAACAATTAGATGTTTTGATAAATTGTACAATAGAAGGAGTTAAACACAATCGTAGATATTAAACTGATTCTAAAAATAGATAAATGTATTTTATAAACAAACTTATCCATCCGAACTATCATTACAAGTTTATAATTACAAATACAGCTTGTATACAAGTTTTCACTAAAGTAAAGATATTTTAGAAAAAAACAAATATTGTCCCAATTCTCACAAAACGTAGGATTTTTTGGAAACGAAGATTTCGCCTTAATATCATTATACTAGATTTTTTCACAATCACAGATATCATATTTAGTCTGCAACAACAAAGCAATAAAAAATTCCCTACCTTAAGTATGCAATATTTGGTTTGAATCACAATGAAGGTAATTTTAATTAATTAATGTTAATCTCCTAACGTGTCTTGAGTTATTAGTAATTGGTTTAAGCGACGAGACAACTAGCGTAGGGAAATTAATTATAGAAGTATGAAGAAGCAAAACGACATATGCAAGTGTGTGTCTGGTTTAATTACGATTTCTGTTTTAATTAACGGAAATGTCAGTTTATGCAGATATTTGGTGTTAAATTGAATTCTTTAAAATGTACTAAACATTTTGTAGAAAGGTGTTCCTTTTTAATTTCATGTCATTTTATCATTCATTTAAAACAAATAATAGTTTCTATAGAAATATTTTAAGTGTACAGCAAGTAGCCGAACTTACTTTCGTCGTTAAGAAATCTGTTAAAAATAAACAAGTTGATGGGTTCATGATTGTACTTGTCCAGACCTATTATACAATGTAATATAAAGAGATTATCTAAATAATAGGCCCAAAATTGGATTTATAGACCTTGTGGGAAATGTTAAATTTTATTGTTAGATCAAGGAGTATTGATAATAGATTTTATTGAATTAAATTGAGAAGTTGTTTAACAGTTGTTACAAACGTTTTCTGAACCTCATAATTGTGCATATTACTACATTATTAGCGTCAGTATAAAGTTCAGCCCTGCCGGATTCCCATAACTCTAAGAATATCACATTTTATTTGGAAATCAGTATTCGTTACATGATCTACAATAACTTCTCTACTTGTCATCGTAAAGAGGTGGGGTTGGCACTAATACATGAAGAACTAAATTCTGAAAAAAAAGTGTATAAAATTACATTTCTAAGTATCTTAATTTTTGAACCATTATCATCGTTGTGTTAAGTATGGACGACTAGGACGAAGGACGGACGTCATGTTTAAAAACAAAATTTGAGGCAATGAAACGTTAAGATCAGTCAAAAAGATGAAATAAGATGTGCACTGGGGCTACCACTGTATACACAATGATGTTTTTTTTAACGAAGTTATTCAAAGCCTGTATAAAAGTGAGTCATCGTTTAGGTGTACATTAACCTTCTATTTCCGACCTCTATTTGAAAACCTATGTTAGGAATAACTAGCCAACCAGTGGAGTTATTCTTTGCTTCGAAGATTCTGTGACCCCTTTAAAATATGGTTTTATTTTGATAGTAGTGTTTTACCGGGGGGGTTGATTCCGACCCCTCTTAAAATGTAAGATTTCATTTTGATAATAGTTTATTACAAGAGGGGTCGGATTTCAATACCCTTATGAAAACCTATGTTTGGAAATAGATAGGTAATCAAAGTGGTATGTGGTTTTTTTACAGGATAATATGAGTTTGGTGGACCTCGTCAACAGGCTAGAAAAACTCGCCGAAGGTGCGACGAACCAGGTTTCTGTTCACATAATACTTGGAGACAAAATGTTAACTGATTTTATTTGGAAGTCGATTTGATGATTGAGCAGGTGGCATTCTCTTCGAGGAGAGGCAGGAAGATCGACTGAGTTGGAAGCTAGATGATTACTTAAAATAATACAACTTATAAAGTTAAGAAACAATGTAAGATCAGAGTCTGTCTGGTAACCAGTGAGTGAATATCATTGTTACAAGTTCTCTCCTATAATAACATTATTATTGTAATTTGTTATTGTTTTTAATAAATCAAACATTTTTTAAAAACACGTTTTTCACAAGAAAAACTATAACTTATATATATATAATAATATATAAGTTTGTATATAATAACACACGTTTGTTGCATAATAGTTTGTGTTACTAAGTTGTCGTGTTGTCTTGTAGACAACGTCAATTATTTAGGTTTGCAGACATTTTTATTGGAGAAGAGATTGTGTTTCCAAGTTTGTTGTGAATTCTTGTAGAAAATGGCAGTTAGCTACACACACGTTTGTTGCATAATAGTTTGTGTTACTAAGTTGTCGTGTTGTCTTGTAGACAACGTCAATTATTTAGCTTTGCACACATTTTTATTGGAGAAGAGATTGTGTTTCCAAGTTTGTTGTGAATTCTTGTAGAAAATGGCAGTTAGCTACACACACGTTTGTTGCATAATAGTTTGTGTTACTAAGTTGTCGTGTTGTCTTGTAGACAACGTCAATTATTTAGGTTTGCAGACATTTTTATTGGAGAAGAGATTGGGTTTCCAAGTTTGTTGTGAATTCTTGTAGAAAATGGCAGTTAGCTACACACACGTTTGTTGCATAATAGTTTGTGTTACTAAGTTGTCGTGTTGTCTTGTAGACAACGTCAATTATTTAGGTTTGCAGACATTTTTATTGGAGAAGAGATTGTGTTTCCAAGTTTGTTGTGAATTCTTGTAGAAAATGGCAGTTAGCTACACACACGTTTGTTGCATAATAGTTTGTGTTACTAAGTTGTCGTGTTGTCTTGTAGACAACGTCAATTATTTAGGTTTGCAGACATTTTTATTGGAGAAGAGATTGTGTTTCCAAGTTTGTTGTGAATTCTTGTAGAAAATGGCAGTTAGCTACACACACGTTTGTTGCATAATAGTTTGTGTTACTAAGTTGTCGTGTTGTCTTGTAGACAACGTCAATTATTTAGGTTTGCAGACATTTTTATTGGAGAAGAGATTGGGTTTCCAAGTTTGTTGTGAATTCTTGTAGAAAATGGCAGTTAGCTACACACACGTTTGTTGCATAATAGTTTGTGTTACTAAGTTGTCGTGTTGTCTTGTAGACAACGTCAATTATTTAGGTTTGCAGACATTTTTATTGGAGAAGAGATTGGGTTTCCAAGTTTGTTGTGAATTCTTGTAGAAAATGGCAGTTAGCTACACACACGTTTGTTGCATAATAGTTTGTGTTACTAAGTTGTCGTGTTGTCTTGTAGACAACGTCAATTATTTAGGTTTGCAGACATTTTTATTGGAGAAGAGATTGGGTTTCCAAGTTTGTTGTGAATTCTTGTAGAAAATGGCAGTTAGCTACACACACGTTTGTTGCATAATAGTTTGTGTTACTAAGTTGTCGTGTTGTCTTGTAGACAACGTCAATTATTTAGGTTTGCAGACATTTTTATTGGAGAAGAGATTGGGTTTCCAAGTTTGTTGTGAATTCTTGTAGAAAATGGCAGTTAGCTACACACACGTTTGTTGCATAATAGTTTGTGTTACTAAGTTGTCGTGTTGTCTTGTAGACAACGTCAATTATTTAGCTTTGCAGACATTTTTATTGGAGAAGAGATTGGGTTTCCAAGTTTGTTGTGAATTCTTGTAGAAAATGGCAGTTAGCTACACACACGTTTGTTGCATAATAGTTTGTGTTACTAAGTTGTCGTGTTGTCTTGTAGACAACGTCAATTATTTAGGTTTGCAGACATTTTTATTGGAGAAGAGATTGTGTTTCCAAGTTTGTTGTGAATTCTTGTAGAAAATGGCAGTTAGCTACACACACGTTTGTTGCATAATAGTTTGTGTTACTAAGTTGTCGTGTTGTCTTGTAGACAACGTCAATTATTTAGGTTTGCAGACATTTTTATTGGAGAAGAGATTGTGTTTCCAAGTTTGTTGTGAATTCTTGTAGAAAATGGCAGTTAGCTACACACACGTTTGTTGCATAATAGTTTGTGTTACTAAGTTGTCGTGTTGTCTTGTAGACAACGTCAATTATTTAGCTTTGCAGACATTTTTATTGGAGAAGAGATTGTGTTTCCAAGTTTGTTGTGAATTCTTGTAGAAAATGGCAGTTAGCTACACACACGTTTGTTGCATAATAGTTTGTGTTACTAAGTTGTCGTGTTGTCTTGTAGACAACGTCAATTATTTAGGTTTGCAGACATTTTTATTGGAGAAGAGATTGTGTTTCCAAGTTTGTTGTGAATTCTTGTAGAAAATGGCAGTTAGCTACACACACGTTTGTTGCATAATAGTTTGTGTTACTAAGTTGTCGTGTTGTCTTGTAGACAACGTCAATTATTTAGGTTTGCAGACATTTTTATTGGAGAAGAGATTGTGTTTCCAAGTTTGTTGTGAATTCTTGTAGAAAATGGCAGTTAGCTACACACACGTTTGTTGCATAATAGTTTGTGTTACTAAGTTGTCGTGTTGTCTTGTAGACAACGTCAATTATTTAGGTTTGCAGACATTTTTATTGGAGAAGAGATTGTGTTTCCAAGTTTGTTGTGAATTCTTGTAGAAAATGGCAGTTAGCTACACACACGTTTGTTGCATAATAGTTTGTGTTACTAAGTTGTCGTGTTGTCTTGTAGACAACGTCAATTATTTAGGTTTGCAGACATTTTTATTGGAGAAGAGATTGGGTTTCCAAGTTTGTTGTGAATGCTTGTAGAAAATGGCAGTTAGCTACACACACGTTTGTTGCATAATAGTTTGTGTTACTAAGTTGTCGTGTTGTCTTGTAGACAACGTCAATTATTTAGGTTTGCAGACATTTTTATTGGAGAAGAGATTGTGTTTCCAAGTTTGTTGTGAATTCTTGTAGAAAATGGCAGTTAGCTACACACACGTTTGTTGCATAATAGTTTGTGTTACTAAGTTGTCGTGTTGTCTTGTAGACAACGTCAATTATTTAGCTTTGCACACATTTTTATTGGAGAAGAGATTGGGTTTCCAAGTTTGTTGTGAATTCTTGTAGAAAATGGCAGTTAGCTACACACACGTTTGTTGCATAATAGTTTGTGTTACTAAGTTGTCGTGTTGTCTTGTAGACAACGTCAATTATTTAGCTTTGCAGACATTTTTATTGGAGAAGAGATTGGGTTTCCAAGTTTGTTGTGAATTCTTGTAGAAAATGGCAGTTAGCTACACACACGTTTGTTGCATAATAGTTTGTGTTACTAAGTTGTCGTGTTGTCTTGTAGACAACGTCAATTATTTAGGTTTGCAGACATTTTTATTGGAGAAGAGATTGTGTTTCCAAGTTTGTTGTGAATTCTTGTAGAAAATGGCAGTTAGCTACACACACGTTTGTTGCATAATAGTTTGTGTTACTAAGTTGTCGTGTTGTCTTGTAGACAACGTCAATTATTTAGCTTTGCACACATTTTTATTGGAGAAGAGATTGGGTTTCCAAGTTTGTTGTGAATTCTTGTAGAAAATGGCAGTTAGCTACACACACGTTTGTTGCATAATAGTTTGTGTTACTAAGTTGTCGTGTTGTCTTGTAGACAACGTCAATTATTTAGGTTTGCAGACATTTTTATTGGAGAAGAGATTGTGTTTCCAAGTTTGTTGTGAATTCTTGTAGAAAATGGCAGTTAGCTACACACACGTTTGTTGCATAATAGTTTGTGTTACTAAGTTGTCGTGTTGTCTTGTAGACAACGTCAATTATTTAGGTTTGCAGACATTTTTATTGGAGAAGAGATTGGGTTTCCAAGTTTGTTGTGAATGCTTGTAGAAAATGGCAGTTAGCTACACACACGTTTGTTGCATAATAGTTTGTGTTACTAAGTTGTCGTGTTGTCTTGTAGACAACGTCAATTATTTAGGTTTGCAGACATTTTTATTGGAGAAGAGATTGTGTTTCCAAGTTTGTTGTGAATTCTTGTAGAAAATGGCAGTTAGCTACACACACGTTTGTTGCATAATAGTTTGTGTTACTAAGTTGTCGTGTTGTCTTGTAGACAACGTCAATTATTTAGGTTTGCAGACATTTTTATTGGAGAAGAGATTGTGTTTCCAAGTTTGTTGTGAATTCTTGTAGAAAATGGCAGTTAGCTACACACACGTTTGTTGCATAATAGTTTGTGTTACTAAGTTGTCGTGTTGTCTTGTAGACAACGTCAATTATTTAGGTTTGCAGACATTTTTATTGGAGAAGAGATTGTGTTTCCAAGTTTGTTGTGAATTCTTGTAGAAAATGGCAGTTAGCTACACACACGTTTGTTGCATAATAGTTTGTGTTACTAAGTTGTCGTGTTGTCTTGTAGACAACGTCAATTATTTAGGTTTGCAGACATTTTTATTGGAGAAGAGATTGTGTTTCCAAGTTTGTTGTGAATTCTTGTAGAAAATGGCAGTTAGCTACACACACGTTTGTTGCATAATAGTTTGTGTTACTAAGTTGTCGTGTTGTCTTGTAGACAACGTCAATTATTTAGCTTTGCAGACATTTTTATTGGATAAGAGATTGTGTTTCCAAGTTTGTTGTGAACTCTTGTATAAAATCGCACTTTGCCAATGCTTACGTTTTGTTCCCGTATTTCTTACTTTCTTTTTCTTTAAAAAGTAAAGACCTCTCAGTTATAATCGGTTTATATAAAAAGGAAGAAAAGAGAATACAATAACGGACTCCAACAATGTATTAGCGCTGGTTCGGAAAATAACAGAACTTGGTCAAGAGGCCAGATAGGAATTAAGAAGAGGCATTTAACATATATTAATACACTGCCGCGGACTACCGGTATTTATGTTCAAACCCATGTTGTGGAGACGCATGACAATTAACACTGGGTTTTGAAAAAGTAAATTAATTAATTAGTTCACTTACTTTCAGACTAGCTAGTCCCCGCACACCTTATTTACCAACACCAATGCAATCTTTTTGATCTTCTAAAATGTTAATTAGTTCATTTTCTTTACTTAATCTTATTTCGTTTTTGGAAACATTTCCTGTTTACTTTGATCCTTTACAGAGTCCTTATTGGTTTTTAAAGTATACAATGCTGAATTCTTCATTTATTTGTAACTATAGAACCTTACGATCCATGTTTATTCGTGCCCTATAGTCAAATAAAATATTACATCCTCTAATTATTTTACTTTTCAATTTCAGAACTACCAAAAATAGTCCTTCTATTTCCTTTCCCGTTAATTTCATAGTGATTAATACATGATTATTAATTTTTTGTTTCTGATTTTTTTAATTGAAGGTATTCTTTCTCACTGACTTTTTTGACCTTATAGAATTAAAATTATACCTAAAACTAAAATTTATAAAATTTTATCATAATAAATTTAAATGAGAAAGTCTTCTTTATATATTGAATAATCGAATGATATGTATGGATACCATAACACTATGATAATTATAAAGTTCCTCCAGTATCTCTGATGTATTTACAGTTGATAGTTTCGTTTGACCCCTCGATTAACGTGTTTCTGGTTATTTACTTTAACGTATATAGAGGCTAGTAACTATATAAGGACCCATCTATTAACGCCCCAAACTTAGGATGTCTTTTTAATTATCTTATTAAGAACGTCCATAATTTTTAAATAAATGACATTATTTTCAATTTGCACCTTTTGTTTAAAGGTAAAAAAAAAACTTTTACGGTCATCATCGTCTTTAAAAAAAAAGGTAGGTAATATGTCAAGAAAAGGCTATTTTGAGATTGCACATTCCTTATTAAAGTCAGCTACTGTGCGCCACGGAAGAGTAGATGAATTGGTCTCAGGAAAACCACAATATCACTCCTAAAAATTAAATAGATTCAGTTAGCAACCTTCGGGATTCGAAAGCCCTTCCTCGACTCAGTGATAGCTCCAGTTCATGGATGAAATTCTTGTTTTGTGTCCAGAAACGCTGAGCATTCCAAATAATAGCAAACATTTAATCTTATAATAATACAAGATGGTTTATTGATGCCATTCTGGTCTAGTTGATAGATGTATATTTACTAGCAATGAGAAGTTTATTTATTCTTACATTTTTGTAAGTCTCATTTTTTCATTGTTTTCATGCACCAAAAACACCAAAAGTACTGAACCTTTGTAATTAATACTATCGATACATTTTTAATTAAAAATCAACATTTGTATCAATATCTGTCATAAAAAATGGGCTTGGACCATGAAGTTTGAAAAATATAATATAATATTATATAATATAATCGCAATCGCAATCTAAAACACAAACACAAACACAAACATAAACAGAACTACATATACAAATACCAATACAGATACAAATACCATTACTAATACAAATACAAATAGAAATCCAATTTGAAGTTTATATTTTTCTTGGTTTCAAAAAACATAACTTGAATAACAACCTCAACAGCAAGTTAAATATTTAATTAATGTTTTGGTCTCTTCCATTTGAAAAATATTATCTGGTGTTACCCTATAACGCCAATAGACTGCATCATGAATTTTAGTAATATTTGTACAGTTTACTGTATGAGAAGGAAATAATATTTCCCTGCACTTAAATATGGAATTATTAATGCGTGTAATATATGCAAAATATATAATGAAAATATCAAAAACTTTAATTTAAAGTGAACACACAAAATATTTACCTATTTTTTCATACCTATATGTATTTTTACTGTTTTATAAAATCGATATTTGTTCTTTTCCATAAACACAACCTCCGTGACAGTTTCTTTATTGTTTCCACTTGCCTCTTTTATTAAGCGATGAGGAAGAGCATAAGGTTGCTTAGCATTCATTCGTTTGTATCTATATTTCAATCGTCATAATATTCAATTGTCGAGATATAGAAATCACGTTTACTCCATTATAACGTCAATTATACAAAATTTCATTCTTATACAAAGAAAATATTTTGTTGAAACAAACTCTTAGAGAAACTTTTCTTCGGAGTAATATGAAACAACACTTCTTATCTGGAATTGTTTTTTTAAAGGTGAGTTATCTTTTTAAAACAATTGTTAATTAAATTTTACCGAATTAGCTCAAATTGATTGGTAGTCGAAAATGTCATGCAGATAAAGATGGCTAAGTTTTGCGATAACTGATATTTCTAATCTGTTACAAACAGTAAGAATATTATTTATTATCCATTCACAACTTTAACAATTAAAAAATAAATATCGCCGTATTAAATTAATTGTTATATTAGTCATATCTCTTATTATAGTTGGTTTTATATTATTTTATTAGTTATTACTTCTGTAATTATAGCGGTGTTATTAAGAATACGGTATAAGAATCCTAATACTAGATTTAAGCTCACAAATTATTTAAATTAAAAAAATGTTTTTTAAACAAAATTCATAAAGCGAATTTCGTTTATCAATCTCAGTGGGATAAAAATAAAACACATACAGTTAATAATAAAACACGTACAGTTAGACTTACGCCATAATGCAAATAAATTAGTGTACCAAAAATTTATTATTGCCTTCGTAAAGAATTGACTCTTATTTATGTGAATCTCGTAAGAAATTATAAATGAATAAAATCAATAATTTTATATGATATAATAGATAGATGAATAAAAATTCTCTCGAGTTTATACGAATTTTGATTAGCTTCAAGTTTATTAGTCTCGTTTCAAAGCAAATCCCTCCATATTTTACGTGTAGATAATTCATTTTGTAAAGGTTCTTTAATTCTCTTTGAGAAAGATAAGCCCTGCAGTTGAATGAGAGTCTTACCTACCGAATTATAAATTAAGCGCTTCTAAAGGGTGATAAAGTTTGCTGCTTGGAAGATGTCAACATTGTGATATTTATTTTGTTATAAGCCCTTTTATCAAACAGGATTACTTTTATCAAACAGGAGCCGAGAAAATTTAATTAAAATATAATATACAAAACGTATTTATAAAACAATTCATCTTTGACTGCTAATTGAGAAAGGTAGTTTCAAAATGTCCCTAATAAATTATTGTTGAGATTACAGCAAAAGCACGTTTCTTGATACTTATTGATTTAGTTTAGAACAACATTTGAGTTATGGTAAGATTTTTATAAAATTCAATTATATAATTATTTAAAAAACAAGATGAAATTTTACCTGTTAAATCGCCACAAGGGGTTGTAACCCGCTCTCGGGCTAGGAAGCTTAATACAACTAACAATAAGCCACTCCCCTAATAGTTTGTCACGCCTTCTGGACCACGTTACTTGTTGCTGTATCTTTGATACAACACGTATTTGACGTTAGTTATGTGTTACCGTGATTGTGTTTTTTTGACTTCTCAGTTTTAGCTCTGAGATTCATGCTTAGATATTAAGGTTGATGGTATTCTTATTTAATTTTACTTCTACATAGGCTTAGTTTCTAGTTTCATGTTTCTTTAATTTTTAGTCACTTGATAACGGGAATTGATTCTAATTCCCGAAACATCGTGTTTTGATTTTTAACACACAAATGAGGGCAAATGTCCGAATAATCTATAATAATAAAATTGAACTTCCATCATTAACAAATAACTTCAAACAGAGAATGAAAATGTCGTTTAATATTTACAAATAAAATAACAAGGTATCTAAAAAACAAAGCCAAAATTTACTAAAATCATCGTTGTAATTAGGCGTGCATAAATCTAAACTACAAAACAAATTTCTATTAGACCAATCAATTCTTAGATTGGTATATCTATAACAAACTAATCTAGTTAACTCACGCATATTCAGATCAAATCTACATAAAGCTAGTACCGCTAAACCATGTTAATGGATTGTGTTTATTAAGAAGTAAAACTTAATGTATAAACTTATTCAATAAAATTTACCAACATGAAGACTCATACATTTCAGTTAACATAGCTCTAATCTTCCAAGACAAATGATATATTTCAATCTGTAATCTATAGTTTTGGACTAATATCTTTTTCAAGAGAACGGTTTTATAATTACAATGATGTGAATACCCTAATAATTAAATGCATCATAACTGGGACTCTTCTTATCATATAAGACGATACCAGTTAAGAGAAACAATTCAGTAAACATAGATTTTTAATATAATATTAAGATAAAGCTGAAGAATATTGTACTTAAAATATAAAGCCGATTACAACTACATAATATAAACTCTTTCTATAAATTAAAATAGTTTTATGTATTCTACTATAAATACAGTTTGTTAAAGGTATTTCTAATATAATTAATTGTATCTAATGAATTATGATGATATAAATACGTGTATATGACCCTGAGTTTTTCTGAAAAGTAAGGAAAATAACAGTTATTAAAACTCAGTGGAAGGTAAATCATCAGTTTAAAACATTCAGAATATGACGGTACGATTTGATCCATTTAATCAATGAAAGTTACCATGTCTTTCATATGATACAAATATCTGATATTGCATATCTTTACTAAATATCTAATTACTAAGTAAATAATTAACCGGTCGTAATGGTTTGCCAGATAGTTTATGAAAACTTATCACAAATATTTTTACGCCAATTGTCTATTCATTTCTAATACATTTTAAAAAAAATTTAGTTTTTATCTTAAAACTGAGACTTATTAAAAAAAAATAACTATAAGTTTCTCATATGTTTTTAGTCGGTCATTCGTAAATACTATAAAAAATTAACTGGGTCAGAAGAATTTAATAATATACTGACAAACATTATGTACAAATTCAGAGTTATAAATTTAAATGCAATCACTATAATAGCAAAGCAGATAGTTTTAAAGTAGGCAAACATACAATTTTTCTTTATTATATACCTTGAAGATGCCATAAAACGTATATTTCAAATGTATTGGAGGGTTTTTGTATTTTATTAAGAAAAAGAGTAGCTATTTCAATTCAAGGCCTTATACCAATTCATAATGATCATAAAATTTCAGCTTGTTCTTATAAAAATCGGCGTACTAATAAGTTGAAAATATATAATAAGAACAATTTGTTTTATCTCCAAGCAATAACGGTTTTCCAAAATAGTATGTACCTCATTTATTTAATAATAAAATTGGTGCAATAATGTTGATGTCTTCTTATCTACCTAATAACACACTTCATAATTTTTATGGAACTCATTTATAAGTACCGGAAGTATTAATCAAATAATGACTCAAACAAAATAGTTTCGAAATTTAAAATCTCCTTTATTCAGTTTTAAAAGTACTTATGCAAAGTCGTAAACTGTTTTATTACTTAAATGGTAAAGTGTTAAACTTAATATTCCAACCTATATTTGTGTTCCAACCTATAAACTGAGTTTATGACTTAACAATTTGCATTAAACCGAAGGACCTGAATACTGGTCAAAGAAATAAATGATGAGAAACTCATTTTAAACGTAAGTTGATTTAAAACGTAACAGTTTAATTTTTTTCCATGAATGAAGTAGTCTTAAAATTATATTATTATTTAGATTTCATTAAATTATTTTTATTATTAATATTTTTTAGACTATTATCACATTTCATAATAGCTTAAAAAATATCTGTCATCTCACAAACTGGCTTTTTAAAAGTTCACCAACTTGATAGATTTTTTTTTTATTTATTTATTTATTTACTTTATTAAAATTTGCGGTTTGCCAGATTCTATCACCAAAAATCAATTCACTCTCCTTGTGGGGTTAATTATTCCTTAAGGTTAATAAAACAAAGACAAATTGTTTGAAATACTTTCTATAATGATTCAAGTTAGGTGGTTACAACAATAAAAGATACAATTTGATAATCCCAAATAATTTCCATTCATTCCCACGCGCATGTATTGATGTTGATGCTTTGGCTTCTGTAGACTGAATGTCCGTCAATTTTTTAATTTCTCCTTCTTGATTTTTTTCTATATTTTGGTTTGGCGGTAAATATTTCTTGTTTGTAAATTTTGAGGGATTTGTGGTTCTTTCCTGTTGGTTATTGCGTCTTTTGTCACTTTAACTTATTTCCTTACTTCGTGATATTTGAAACCTTGACAAAAAATGTAAATTCGTGGATTCAATTGTGAATTAGTTATTGTATTTAAATAAATAAATAATAAGGTCTATTTATTAATACATTATTACTTAATACCATACTATTTTGAGTTTTTCCTAAAACCCAATATGATTAAGTATTTATATTTATTTCTACTTTGTTTATAATTATCAAAATATAAAAATTTCGTTTCAGTCGTAGTTAAGATATCTAAGTGTGTTGATATTTATTGAAACAGAGTTATCAAGGTTTTATATACGAGTAGTATTGATTTCTTTTATTTTTAACAAATATGAAAATATGTTGATTAAAATGTTACTATATATTTAAATAACGTTTGTATTATATAGTTGAACTGCTGGAAAAAAATAATTGTAAGAAAAAACTTGTCTCAAAAAGGTTTTGATATTTGTTTACCAATAATCTCGAGTAAATTGTAAGGGTAATTCACTCGCAAAGAAGTGGATAATTCTAAATATTATGGCATTTTCATAATCAGTATCACATTGAACAATTCAAGTAAACTATTATAATGAAATAATAAATATAACTTAAGGAAAAATTAGACTCAAACCGAATCAATAATTTCCTACCTATATAAGATCTGTTTATGCCGTAAACGTAACATTACATTAATAATAATTACTATTTCACATCACATGTTTTGCTTACTAGAATTTCATTTAATTATATTTTTAATATTTATAAAGAATAATATAATATGTTTATTAGATATAAAAATGCATAGAAAAAGGCAAGGTTCAACTTTAAGTACATTTAAAGTAATGTTGCTAAATAAGTCGAAATTGCAATCTCTTTGTTGGAACTACATTCGTGTCACGTCTTGTATTAAAAGATCTAAGATTTGCGTACATGACATTTGTCCCTCATATACGTGACTTGACTAAAGCGCGGTTCTAATTTATTATTGTATGATTTTTGTTTATTTCCTAAACGGAAACAAAAGGCCATAATTAAAAAAATAGTAGTGAAATAAATTACCTTTGAAATGAAGGTAGGCCTATTAAATTAATTATTATAGAGAAAGAATTTGTGTAATAATAAAATAGCAGATTTTGAAAACAATACACTTATAAAGCCTTTAATTTGTGGGGACTGTTCACAAATTACATTATTTATAAGCAGATTTGTTGTATTTGTTAGTTTATTTCCTACTGTATATTTCCGCTATTTAAAAAAAAATGAATACTATTTAACTTACGTCTAGCAATCGTCTATATAGTCTAGTTAATAAAAGCACTCCGACTATCTAGGAGAGAAGACTGTATCTGAAAATGGGGGGGGGGGGCAAATACTTTGCAATTACTAAGGTTCTACAATACTACAAATACGGGGTAAGTTTAAGGACTAATAGTATTTTAACTGTGGGATATTTTATCGTGTCTTAAAGTAAGTAATAAAATATTCAACAAATATTTATATTAGTGTGTACATAATAATAACTGATCCTGCTGTTATAATATAATGTTTCATGAAAACACAAATTCAGATATATTATAATGGTAAATATATAGTTAAAATATGAATTCATATATACATAGATGTTGTGCCTTAGACATGAAATGCCTTAGGCACTAAGCAACGGAATAGAAATGTACATTCAAAGCCTTTGAATATAAATTCCCCTCCTTCACAATTATACAGTGAAAATGCAATGTCCCACCTACTGCTACACAGGTTTATATAGAAAATGTAATAGATCTATTATTCCGTTTAAATTAAAAACAAAATATAATTTTCAACATTATTTTATATTTAAAACATCTGTGTGCACTTCTCCATTCTCACAGCAAAGTTTTATTGCTCGCCATGTTCGTTTGTATCTGTTTTAACACACCAGATGTTCATCTATTTTGACACACCATTTGTGATTGTTTCGAATGCAGCACTAACTTGCCGCAACTGACTTTGTATTGTTGCAACAGTTTACTAATGAACATGTGTAGCAGTGGACCGGGAATGTTCCCTCACTGTACTTTGTTGAGCTGACATAACATTGTACTTCGAGCTGATATATTTAGACGGATAATTAGATATTATTAATTGAAATTACATTCATTTGATAAATCATGAAATTATAGGTCGAATAGGAGATTAAGAATGAAAAAAGGTGGGCAGTGATGTGGCACAATAGTGCAGAACATTAAATTTATACTTTGAAGGTGTTTGATTAAACCCTATTTTAAAAATTTCGGATAGTGTATAGTGAATAGATGGACAAAGGATACGTATATAATGTAAAGTACAGAATATACATATGAACAATCTACCAGTGACTTAGGAGTTGAAAACTTTTTTATTTATGAGTCACACTTTATTGATACCAATTAACAAATTTAAATCTAATAAAAATAGTAATTAAAAAATTTAATTGTCATAAATAGTATAAGGAGTCAGATATAAAATTTTGATATTAAATTGGTATTATGATAATTGTGGGGAAAAGTAGTACTTTTTGGCCATAGGGTGTAGCCTATTTGAGGACAGTTCAGAAATTAACTTCCTTTTGACCAGTAATTGAAACTAAAAACAAAGACGAAAATAATATTATGTAGAAAAATCATGTTTTGAGAAACTTTCCTGCGATCCTAAAACACTGTAACTATCATTTTCCGAGTGTCTGAATTTTATCTGTTAGTTTGGGGACTGAGGATGGATCTACTGTTTGGATTGTTATCTCGACAACGTTTACAAATCCAACCCATGAACAACCTATTATAACCAGTCAGATTACTCTATAAGTAGTTATTCTTACTTTCATTATTGACATCAAGAAAAATCAAACACATTCTTTGTTTTTATGTGTTGATCAGCCAATTCCTTAGTGATGTACCTTATCACAGATATTACGAAAAATCCAATTTGGTAGAAACATTTTCATTTTGGATAGTTATATAAATCCGAGTTAAAATTTTTCTAAACTGAGTTATTATTGAAACCCGGCATTTTATGTACAGTTTGTTCAACATTTTGATTCAATTCAACAGTAACAATTGAATAACTTCACTCCCTTTTCGTCATGCGCATGTGTACAATCATTCCTAAATTTACTACACAAATATATCACAACACAGCCACACATAACATTCTTGCCATAAACTTGACAAAAACAGCAATGAATATCAGCAGCATTTTGTACTTGTGTTTACAGTAAAAATAAATTTGCATATAAAATACTCTATTAAATCTATCAATATACGTACTGAAAAGCCTAACTCACTCATCACGAAATCCATCACTATAAAACAAAGAAACTTTAAATTTGGCAAGTATGTTCCTCTTGTCTTCTAGGTGCTTGCTGAGAAAGGGTTTTGTCAACTCTAATTCCTCGCCGATTAAAATTAATTGTGAAAAACTGTTGAAACACTACGATAACACGAAAAAAATAACCAAATCTTTTTCTATCTCTACACTTTCTAGAAATCTAATGGTAGTTTTTACTTTCCTTTAAGCTTTTAGAGAAGTTACTAGAACACTATTTTTTCATCTAACATATAACCACATAGAGGCTCGAAAATAATCGCGAAACAATTTAATTCTTCCGTTATATCTATTCAATTAGTTTAATACAAAGTAATTATTTTATAGACCTAAATACTTGAAACACCCTTTTAAGAATCTTCCTTACCTAAGAAACAAATGTTTACTGCAACAATCGCCTCGCTTATCAGCTGACTTAGCTACCGGTCGTCATCAGCACATCCCTTCCCCTCCCCCTCCCAGTGGTCTCTTATTATTATTATTTTTAATACAGTTGTTAGTTTAAATCTTAGTTAAATTCAATCAGAAAAAAATTTATTTTAATTTAAAGGAGAGTCTTTATTTCAGTTATTATTTTACAACTTGTAATATCTTTTTTATACCAAGCCCATGCTTTTCATTTTTCATTACCCTACTCTAAGCTAGGCAGAACACATACAAGAACTTTTGGTTCATTTTTTACGTTCAATTTACTAGCAATTAATTTTTAATTCAAATTAGCATAAATATTTTCGTTTATTTATTTATAGATTTATTTTTATATTTTAGTTATTTTTTGTTACTCCAGTTTTATATTTTAGTTTAATTTTTCATTCTTTTGGTATAGCATTTGTCAAACATATTATATTTTTTAACATTTTTGTTTTTGTCCGTCAACTTTATTCTATCTAATGTGTAATTATTATTGTTAACTAGTCTTAGTTTGAACATCACATATTTGTGATATTTTTTACAATGATTTTAAGTTAGTTTTACTATCATTTCATTTATTCTAGAGTGAAGTTTTATTTCATTTTTAAAAACTAAATCAAAATGAAATGTTCCTTTTTTAATGTAATTAAGCGTTAGTTCATTTTATCGATTTAAAAAGAGTAATGCCAATCATTATGGATGAGAAAATTATTGAAATAATGAAACACAAGTCTCAAACGGAATAGTATATATTTATTGCGATGGCACATACCTATTCTCCTCCATATTCAACTGCACGGCGACGTCTCTATGGCTGCTCAAGTTCGGGCTGACATTGTGGTCACGTGTCCAACAATTGGCAGATATTTAAGCCTTTCAATCAGATGAAGATACAGCTTCTTACAGTGCATACTAAGCGACGATACCTTACCGAAATGTATAGGCTTTAAATCTATAGAACTATTTACGTGCTCCAAGCGGTCGGAGAGGTATTCCTTTATTAGTGTCTGGTGTTCCAAGTTTGCATTGTTTTTATAACTTTGATGAGCCGCTACAAGGAGGCAAAATATCCTGTTCACAGGAGATTTTAAGGTAGGGCCCTTATTTGTTCTAATTATCTTTGAAGTACTTTGTTCTGGGACATCTCTATGATTCGGATATAGCATTTCTGTGTAAATCTCCAGGGTTGAACAAAGGGTCGAGGATATGCTTATAAATTATTGTGTATTTAAAATTGATATTGCCATTAAGAATGCAACACTTAAGTTCATATTCTTCTCATTTCTTTTTCACACTTACTGCCTATCAAAGTTAAGTATCTTACGTCATCCCCAGATATTTTGCCACATTGATGTGCAAACATATCTACTGTTTTTTTAACACTCTTTGGTGATAGTAGTTTCTGGTGGTAAAGTTAACTAAGGTGACATGGCATCATTTTATTTATTTCGCCGTAGCTTTGTCTAATTATTGACATTGGTTATAATAATTTGTCGTCTAATTTTATTTTCGACTTAATCTTCCAAAATTTAAATCCCATCTTTTCATACTACACTATCTAATGTTTTCCTAAAATAATGTCTGAGATTTAATTTCTACTAAGCATATTATGCATATTGAATTACAACTCCACTTGATTAAATAAACATCATTATATTAATGATTGTAATTTTCTTATATTACATTTTCCTTGGACAGTCATTGCATAATAGTTCCTGCAATAAACTATATAACTATATACAGTATATATTCCTGTTCCTTCAAATTCAATAATTTGTATCTTTTTGGAGTGGGTTATGAGACTCTAAATTTATTGGTCGTTCTGTAGGTAATTTTATATTGTTGCCTTTGGAGTACATTTCTGAACGGTTTGAACGTGTTCAAACGGATAAAAATAACTAAACACCAAGAATTCGTCTTTTTTTAGCCTATTCATATATTTTTATTTGGTTTTCCTTTCCTGTTTCAGGTATACTTTTTAGCCCTGATCATTATCAAATCCATCCTCCCTAGAAATAAGTCCCTGACGTGGGAAAGTTAATAAAGTTAAAAAGATTACTAAATAGAAATATTATAAATAAAGTAATAGACATGTTATAAACTGTTATATAGTAAAATTTTCCTTTATACTTTGATTTTCTTGTAGAGATATACACAAACTAGTTTGCACTTTTGCGTTGGGAACAATGTGATTTAAAACAATGTATTATTAATTAATTTTATTGAGTTGATAAAAGTAATCTTTTATAATTTCTCAGAACTGTTCTAACTTTCGTGATATTATAAAAAGACCATTTTCAACACAACTCATCGAATTTTTCGTTGGTGAATATTACAAATACACTTAAATATATCTTTTTTGTTTTATAAAATATTATTAAATCAATTCGATGCACTTGAAACACAAAAAGAAATGTTAATAGCAAATGAATAATTTGTATTCAGTTAATTGTTAAAGGTTGTTCAACGTACATTATATTTTAGCTAAGTTATATCGTGTTGTTAATCATGTGTAACAATCGTCTACTACGGAATTTGTAAATTAAATTAATTATAGTTTCTACTCGTATTCAAAGCACGTTTGTTCACTTGATGTATTTCCACCATTGTTTGTTGTTCTCCTTTGTTTATCACATTACGTTCTATACGGAATTGTTATATCCTCAACTTTCAACATACAATATTACAATTTACAATATGTAAATCTTTGCATTATTATGGTTTAAATATCATTGTCTAGATACATTTTCTACAGATTCTTGCGAATTACTAAAACTAACTACCAAAGATGATTGAAATAAGGAATTAAATTTGTCCGTTAAATTTTTGTTAATAGACGAAAAGTAACGCGATATGCGTTATATAAAACAACTGCTTTGGAAAATATTAACAAATGTGGAATGTACAAAAATAACGACGTTGGCTGCAACTATTACATATTATTTAAGTGATTAAAACTAATATCAATTTATAAAAATGTTAAAAAAAACGTTCATTTTAAAATCGTTAGTTGCTCCTATTCAATCAGGAAATTAAAATGAATACACTTTGAGATATAGAACTCAATTAAAATAATTTTCTCCTAAAATAATTTGAAATGTTAAATATGAAAAATTGTCATTGACGCACATTGATAAATTCATGCATATTAGGTAAACTTCATTGGTTTCGATTTTACATATAGGTAGAGTTCGTCTTACTTCAGGTCTAAATTAGAGGATCCAAGATTCTAATTATCACTAATTATCTACCAAAATGCATGGTATATGAACCTATCTAATTTTAAATGTCAATATGTTTCTATTATTTTTTAACATGGATACCTATAATTGTTTACATTAAAATATTACACTTTCAGCAGAGATAATTTCATTACTATATATCCATTCTATATTTGACAATTATGTAAGTAAACATAAGAAAAAATGTTATAAAGCAGGTAATGTATTTTTTCAAGTTACCCGACATATTTCAACAAGACAATGTTCAATGTCCCTACAATTGGAGAGTAAACTTTAATTATTTAAATTAATATATTTATCAAAATTAATTTTGTTAAAATAATGTACACTTAATTAAAAAAGAAAGATTGATGTCTGTTCCACAAAAGGTTCTAGAGTTGGTGCTCACTACATTTGTTGAATTAATAATAATTTCCAAGGTTAATATTTCAAAATTTAAAAAAATCAATAACTTAGTTTTTAAAATAAATATATTCTTCAATATGTAAAATTTATATAAAATTCAAGTGTTTAATGGCTGTCTTTATAAGGAATATGTGGTCCATATGTTGTTCTAACTGTTATGAAACTAAGTATTCTGTTATAAAAGTTTACGGAGACTCTCAAAGTCAAAATAAATTGACGAAGAATGTTTAATCAGATTTCAAAGTTCATGTATCCGTTTATACTGATTAAATGGAAATTTATATTATTCAATTTATGAAATACGTTTATTATTAATTGTTTGAAATGTATTAGCTTCATGCAAATGTCTAGTTCAGACGCTATTTATTTATACAGTAAATGTAATTCTATTAAATATTTTATTTCATAGTTATGGATATAAATAAAAGCATAAACTTTAGGAATAGCATTTAACGTTGTTTACGTTTACAGTGTGAAGGTGTATTTAAAATTAGGTTTAATTACACTCCTCGTTCCAGATACGCTATATTGGAGTGAATTATATATTTAATTGAAATATTATGTGTTTCTTTTGTCTGAATTTACAAAAAATCTCATTAATTATCTCACACAAAATAAAATTTATATCTGTTAAATTTGTCTCAAAATCACTGTTTCTAATTAAAATCACTTTTATCTTCTTGAAGAACAAATATACTTTTATTTACTAAATGGTATTCCTTTTGTCCTTAAGGTCTATTTCTCTGTCTGTCCTTATCACTTCTGGTGTGTTAATGAAATTGTTTGACAACTCCAGCTCTGTTTTTGAACTGGGGGACAGAATTTCTAGTATATCGGATGTGAAAACTTGTGTGGGTTATCGACTCAACAAAGGAAGGGGTTATTACTTGTTCAAGACGCCAGTATAGTCGATGGACGTTTACTTTGCTCAACACACTGCTGCTGAACCAGGAAAGATGGTTGGGTTCAACATTCCAATATGGCTAGACTAATAGATGACTATTGGCTCTGCACACTGGTATACTCACATGTTTTTAAGTCAGCTAAACACGATGTTACTAATATAAGAAAGGATCGATATAGGTTTAGCATGCCAGTAAATTCGATGTACGTTCATTCGGCTCAACACAAGGCTACTAAACTAGAAAAGGAAGGGTCTCGAATTAAAATATAGCAGGAGGAATGGATGACTCAACACGCCGATATAGTACTTGTAAAGATTCGGGATGGCTGACCTCCTATTTAACGAGCAATAGGTTAAATATTCAGTGGATGGCAGTTATAGAAGTTACGGTGTGGTGAGATTGATGGTTATCGCATAGCATGCTGGTATAACTCCAAGAAACAGGGGACTATCGGGTTATCACTCCGGTGTAGTGGATAAGATCTTAAGTCGTTTCGACATTCCGATACTGAAGCAGGAAAGTTTAGGTATCAGCTCAGCACGCCGATATAGCTGCGTAGGCAACAGATTTCTATCGAATCATAACGGTAATATAGTCTATGGATAATTAGTTGGCACAGCACCCCCAGTACAGGCTCAGATTGAATGGATGACTATCAGCTCAGAACGGTGATATAGTCTGCGGATAATTAGTTGGCACATCACCCCCAGTACAGGTTCGGATGGAATGGATGACTATCAGCTCAGAACGGTGATATAGTCTGCGGATAATTAGTTGGCACATCACCCCCAGTACAGGCTCGGATGGAATGGATGACTATCAGCTCAGAACGGTGATATAGTCTGTGGATAATTAGTTGGCACAGCACACCCCCCCCGTACAGGCTCGGATGGAATGGATGACTATCAGCTCAAAACAGTGATATAGTCTGCGGATAATTAGTTGGCACAGCACCCCCAGTACAGGCTCGGATGGAATGGATGACTATCAGCTCAAAACAGTGATATAGTCTGCTGATAATCAGTTGACTTAGCACCCCAGTACAGGCTCGGATGGAATGGATGACTATCAACTCAGAACGACGATATAGTCAGCGGATAATTATTTGGCACAGCACCCTCAGTACAGGCTCGGAAGGAATGGATGACTATCAACCTCAGAACAGTGATATAGTCTGCTGATAATTATTTGGCACAGCACCCTCAGTACAGACTCGGAAGGAATGGATGACTATCAGCTCAGAACGGTGATATAGTCTGCGGATAATTAGTTGGCACATCACCCCCAGTACAGGCTCGGATGGAATGGATGACTATCAGCTCAGAACGGTGATATAGTCTGTGGATAATTAGTTGGCACAGCACACCCCCCCCCCCCCGTACAGGCTCGGATGGAATGGATGACTATCAGCTCAAAACAGTGATATAGTCAGCGGAAAATTAGTTGGCACAGCACCCCCAGTACAGGCTCGGATGGAATGGATGACTATCAGCTCAAAACAGTGATATAGTCTGCTGATAATCAGTTGACTTAGCACCCCAGTACAGGCTCGGATGGAATGGATGACTATCAACTCAGAACGACGATATAGTCAGCGGATAATTATTTGGCACAGCACCCTCAGTACAGGCTCGGATGGAATGGATGACTATCAACCTCAGAACAGTGATATAGTCTGCTGATAATCAGTTGACTTAGCACCCCAGTACAGGCTCGGATGGAATGGATGACTATCAACTCAGAACGACGATATAGTCAGCGGATGTTCAATCGGCACAGCACTAGAATCAGAATACTACCTGTTCAACAGGCTGATGTAGTGTAGGTATGTTGGAAGGTAGTAGAAACAATGTACGGAAAGCTGGACTAGTACAACCCATTTTGATTAACATCTGCGCTGCAAGATCTTTCTTGACTCGCAGAGGGTAGTGGGAGTTAGTTTCAAGCACCTCTATCACTTACAGCGCATTCGTATAAATTCTAGTTTACTAGGTGTTTATTATAATATAATATACAATTTCTTTTCAATAATATAAACTTGTGTTATTTATATTAGATATCAGGCTAGATTCTGTTTTTAGTACTATAAGAAAAAAATTAATTGTGTAAAACAGGTAATTACAAGGACACTTATTACAGCGTAATGAAAATGGAAGCTTGTTTTAAGTGTTAACAAAGGCATATTTACAACGCTCAAAGAGTTTTACTTCAAACAATCTTTTGCTTGAAAGGAGGTAAATAAAATAAATGTATCTTAAAATCTCTTGGTTTTTATTTAGTAATACTGTCAATATTACGAAAATATTCTAATACGAAAGTTTTTTATTCCTAAATGAAATATATTTCATAACGTTTAATTTGGTATAAAATATATGTAACAGAAGATAAGTATATTTATGTTCCGTGAAATTCTACTTTGTTATATTACTTTACGTATAATAGTTATTGATTACTAACAAAATAACTATCGGAAATGTTAATTGACCTTCTACTGGAAGATGCAAACAATGAAATATATTTTAGTTTTCCATCTTTAGGAGTGAAATAAACATGTAAATACAACTCTTAACAACATGCGACAAGGGTTTCCTTTATTGTTATAGAACACAATAGGCAGAGTGAAGTAGAAAGACACAATAATCTTCACAGGCAGAATAATGGCATTGTGAGATAACAACAAAGATTTGTGTTAGCGTCTTAATATATCAAAACTGGAATAGAGGAGGGGATTGTCATTTTGTAAATACTACTTTTATACATATTATTTAATTTACGTTTAGAGTAATAATTATGGCTTTGTTAACCTTGCATATAGCAAAAACAATATTAATAAAATTATTGAATACAATTCTAAAAAGGAAGAAAACAAATACCTCAAGTAACTAGCTCCTAACGTAAAACTGGAAATCATATTTTCCCCCGATACTTTATCAATTGTTCGTTTGCTCAATACTCACCCCTTGCATCATCGATCAAGCCACCACTTGAAAACATTTATATCTTTTGGATATCATATCTACTTATAAGAATATACGGCGAATACCTGAGAAAAATAAAAAGTAAAGTCTATATAAAATTCAGGTGGGTACAAATTTATAAATAAATAAATAAAATTATAATTAGAACTAAATAAAATCACGGTATACATAAAGAGGTAGTCAATTTCAATCAATAGGCCTAAAAAAAAACTCAAGAATAAACTTGATTTAAGAGGCATTTGTTGTGATAATTATTATATGTTTTAACATCTACAAAATAATAATATAGTTTGTATTTTTCAATAATAAATATAGAATTTATTATGATATTTCATTTGAGTAAGTAAGTGTTAGTCGTTAATTGACTACATGGAATCTATAGATTCTCTGGGAAGTATTGAATAGTAATTATATTATATATTGTTATCTGTATAAACGTAATAGTTAGAATAATATGAAAAGTTGTCGGGAAAGGGATTATACAAAATATTTTACTCAACACTAATTGACACAACAATATTATTAGTTATATGACTAATAGGTTATGAGCAACCTGTAGGTGTCTAGAGAAATTGGTAGGAAAAGGTAG
Organism: Aphrophora alni; assembly: GCA_963513935.1. Classification (NCBI taxonomy): domain Eukaryota; kingdom Metazoa; phylum Arthropoda; class Insecta; order Hemiptera; family Aphrophoridae; genus Aphrophora; species Aphrophora alni. The sequence goes on from OY740772.1 coordinate 43,782,108, forward strand.
TAGCATAACCGTATTAATAACTATAAAACAAATTATAATTCATATGGGAATCTGAAAATACATGCTAGTCGTAGAAGGTTATAATGGAGTGGTCGGGTGGTCGTAATAATTCAAATAATTATTAGTTCAATTTGTTCTAGACAGGAGTTAGTTATTAATATGTTACTGTGAGTGAAACCTGTAGCTTCTCAAAGAAGGTTTTTGCTAAAGAAACATATTGTATTCTGTAATATAAAAGAGCAGGTTTAACAGAGCATAGCAGCATAACAGAACTCTAGACACTGGTTAGTAGAAAGTGTAATATTCCAGGAAGGTTTTCAGCCATTAATTGTACAAGAACACAATTTCATAAAGTCGTAGTATCAATCATAAAATATATATTTCCACAGACCTATTAAAACAAGAAAACATCTTTACATTAAATATCTCTAAAATTGTAGAACTAATAAAGAGAAGAAATACAAACAGAATATCTCAGTTGCCTATATTATTGATTGTTGGTAAAAAACTATTAATTTCTTTACTTTATAACTTTTTTCTGTATGTAATTGACCCGCTGATTGGCACTTTCCTTAACCGCTAGCTTTATGGCTTATCGACTTCAATACCAAATTTGTTTTTCTTATAATACTCAATCCATGAAATATACTGATTCTCTATTGTATTCTGACAATGTATTTATATAGTAATATTTGGAACGCTTATCCCTTCTATTTACCACTCAGTCATATATATTTGACAATGTATATAACTTAAACAAGCATTAAATTAGATTAATGTTCATGTTTTCAAATACGCCTCACTTCGAGAATACGTTGCGTCAACTGAAATTAATATCATGCTACATATTCTTCTTAAAAGTGTATTACTAGGTTTTTAGCAACAGACTAAATAAAGTGTAACGAATTCTAGTTTTTAATAAAATTTACTTAAACCAGAATTACAGAAATTATTCATCGTAATTATTATTGTAAGCGTTTGTTTCCTTGATATTGAGTTTGAGAGGAAATATATATGGGTCATTTGAAATTACCGTGGTATTTTTAAATTGCAAAACCGTCTCAAAAAATGTAAACACAGGATATAAAAGAATGGATAATTTACGTTTAGTTACGTGAAAAAAATAAATTTTGAAGCCATTTTAAGGTAAAATATTAATTTATCTAATCACTGTGGTCTTCCTTATGTGTAGATACACCAAACCTATTGTAAAAATGTAAATTATCCTATTAAAATAAACAGGACGCAGTGACTTGTTAGTAGCAGTTAACGCTAAAGACATTTTCTGGTGCAAAGAAGAACCCAGAATTTATGGTCCCCTTATAAGTATAGGAGTCAAAAATTGAAATAAAACAATAAAATATTCATACATTTCAACATCTTTTGTTGTTGTTTTTTATCACTATAATAATATTTCTGTTGCTTGCAAAAATTTACTGGATTTTATCAAATATTTAATAAAATTGTCAATATAACAATTCTAAATTGTTTAACAAGTTAAAAAGGTTAATGATTCGGAGAAAATTGTAAATATTTTAATTATAATTGTATGTATTTAATTTAAAATTATAATTTGAACTGAAATACCATAATTTAAAATTATTAATCATCTGTCTCTTGGTTATATAATAAAACACTGGACTAAAAATATTAAACAGTAAAAAGAAAACAGAATTTATTTGTTGAAACATTAATGGAAATTTAAGGCATTCTATGCAGGGCCAAGTAAAATTCAAGATGCGCCATGTTATAAAACGGCAGATACACGAATGGGATATTTCCTTTCTAGCCTTGAAATGAAATGTATTTTTACAGTACAGTTTTTGAAATTTGACTCATAGTGGAGTCTACTACTTGACTCATAGTGGAGTCTTGCCACGGGACCTGCAAGAAATACCTTGCGCGGTGTAGTCCGACAACGTCTCGGGCGGGATCCCACTGAGGAGGATGTGGCTGACTACCTGTCGGGGCGACTTGACGGGGAGTTTAGCCGCGATGGTGGTGACATAGCATCGGTCTGGACCGGTGCTAGAAACACCGCCCGTCGGCTACACCAACGGACAACGGATTGGCATGAGGTGGCGCTGGAGTCAGGTGCTACGAGAGTTTCAAGTTGTTGTTCCCGCGCCTGACGACCCGGTGGACCCTGTCATGGTTTCTGAGAGCGCACGTCAGGTTTTTTGTGGAGGTTGAGAGCGGCCATTAGTTCAGGGTAGACGTCTTGTGGGAACGGCAGACCAAGAGAAGGTGGTCGAGGTATCTGCTCAGAGTGATGTTTGAAATCACTTTGTTCGCTCTGGTAGGTATACTCGATTTGCCGACTGGAGGTTTGTCTTCAAAGCCCGCTTAGGTACCGTAACGCTAAATGGATGCAAGCGTTGGGTTAATGGCGAAAGGAGATGTAGGCGCTGTGATTACGTGTCGGAGAGACTGCCACATTTGCTGAACCACTGTCAACGGCACAGCGCGGCCTGGCAGGGTCGATTGTCGAAGGCAGTGCAACGGCTGGCCGGCATAGTACAAGTGAATAAGACTGTTACAGTTACCGATTCCACGTTGAGGCCCGACCTGGTGGTGATCAACGAGGGGGAGCGGCGTATTTCAATCGTCGATGTCGCTATACCATTCGAGAATCGTCACCAGGCTTTCGTTAAGTCTAGGGGGAAAAAATTGCGAAAGTAAGCACAGTTGGCGGAAGAACTCCGTGAACAGGTTTACGATGTGACCGGATGGCTTTGTGGTAGGAGCTCTCGGTGTCTGGGATAAGAAAAACGAGGGTGTTATCAAGAAATTGAGGGTTTCCCCTCGCTATGCGAATGTGATGCGACGCCTTATGGTGTCAGACACAATTCGCTGGTCACGGGACATCTACGTGACTCATGTAACCGGCCACCAATGGTGGTGATTGCCTTCGACCCTGGGTGACTTTTTATTTTTATTTTATTTTTTATTTATTGTGTTATTTAAGGCCTTATGCCAAATTGTATGGAGAGTCTATTGTAATAAAGGGAGGGTTATTTATATTTATGTTATATTGTTATTGTTGATTTGTATTTTGTTATTTTATAATTTTGTTGCTACTTTTATTTGTTTTTTTTCTTTTCTCCATATAATTTTTGGTAATCTATCACAATGTTGTACATAAATACATACGAAATTTTTACATTTTTCGAAGTTAAATTTTGTTAAATAGAAGCCGATAAATCGAACTTCTATTACATTACTTAGATTAAATTAAACATGATTTAAATCATTAAAAAGTAAATCAAATTAGGTTTTTACTGGTTTTCTTACATATTTCTCGGAATATACTTGACTATTATTTACGTTTTAGGTTGCATTTGATTGAAAAATTACAGACAAGCATATTAAGTGGTTTAAACATTTTTTTTGTCAATAAAACTCAAGGTATTGGCCATTTTTCTTACAAACTCCATTATTTATGAAAATTTAATTTTTACTCTAATGCAATATCACACACTCGTATACAAATACATTTATGAGGAAAAAGTAAATTATAACATACGTACGTCTAAGTTTTACCAAGATATAGGTACTCACAAAACCATTAAATGAGCACAAAAGGGCCAGTTTTTCAATATTTGACTATGAAGTAGGCATTATTTTATCGGATTCTAGGCAAAAAAAACCTATAATATAAAAAAATATATATATAAAAAAATAGTGTAGCTGGACTTTATGAAAAACCTGTTATTTTTTTCTAAGCCGCCTGGACTATACGGTACTCCCTATGCTGCTCGGTACATGTAGAATCACTCGAAACATAATAAATTGGACCAAAAATATCTGAAGGATGCAAAAGGTTCAATGTTTCATTGTTTCACCTACTTTTGGTGTTGCTTCTTTACACTAGAAAATAAAGGTCTGGGGAAATAATTAGTCGATGAAAAATATCTTCCATAGATATTTACAATTTCTAATTGTAGTTCTTTACAAATGAACTTTTTCTAAAATTTTCTCGCGATATTTTTTTTATATCTTTATTTCGTGCATCCTCGGATAATTGTCTAATCGGTAACAGAACTGATTCTGCAATTCGATAGCCATGGATCAAAACTTTGTGTACAGATGTAAAAATAAAATACCTCTGATATGTTTCTGTTAAAAGTCTTGCTGTTTGTAGACAATATTCATTGAACTCTTGCAAGTTTATAGCATAGCCATTTGACATAGCCTGCAAGACAACGTGAAAACGTTTCTTTAAATAATGATCCACACCCAGTATTTCAGCAGACACTGCCGAATGTTGATAAAACACCAAGCAGTATTAAATCATTTGCGCTGCCAAACCCAGGTTTCGGATGATCAATTAGTAATCCTTATCGCTGATTAAATCCTTTTTGAATTGTCTCTTTGCGATGTTTCTTAATTAACTTGTCTTACTCCTTACGTGCTTGCCATTTACGTATTCTGAATTTGTACCCGATGTGCAATAAACACAAACACTCATTCAGTCCGACATTTTGTGTTTTGTACAAAAAACATTATAATTTTGGAAATAAATTGAAAATCAAATTTAAAATTGGTATTCTCTACATATATTTTATCTGACCTTTCAACAATGTACCAAAAACCATGATATTATTTTGTACATTTTCAAAATATCAGCTGTTTAACATTTTTAACCTCGAATATCTCAAAAATTGTAAACTTTATAAAAAAATGTAGAAACAAAACGTTTTTCATTTTAATGACAATTTCTTTGTATATTTATGTAGTTCAATAGAAAGCCGAGTTATATTAAAAAAAAACTGACAGTATAATTTCTTGGCTATTGTCTACTATACCAAATATTAGCGTAAAACTAAAATATTGTTGAATTATGATGTTTTTTAGTATTAATACTGAAATCCATTATTTGATTTGCCATGTTTAATTGTCATAGTGACTCATGATATCTTTTTTCAATACAAATTAAATCCATGTAGATGCAGTGAAGAATTCAATTTTAAGTTATAAAAAAAAATAAAAATTTAAATAGTAGTTTTACTATTAAATTACGCCATGATTTTACAGACAATAGTTATAAAGTTAATTATTTAAAATGATGATCAAAGGATGGATTTTATATTAACTGAAGCGTTATTGATAATGAAAGACTTTCAATAATGACCTAGATTTGTGATTTCTTTTAACTCAATAGTTATTTTGTCTGAAGAAATTTATAAAATAACAAGATAGAGTTCTAAGTTATAAAATCACTTTTAGAAATAATTTTATGGTAATTATTAAATAAAAAGACTTTTCATATTTTATAACTCCAGTTTTATAACAATAATTAACTTACGAAAATTCACTACTAAATTCATGCAAAGAGAAAATTATGTTTTTTGTGTTGTACTAATTATTAAAGTTATATTTATTCAAGCAAATCTGATTCGTAGAAGGTGGCCCTATAACAAATCTTGAGCGACTTATTATACTGTATATTATAATTATGATAATATACATAATATAGAGGGTATTTCTCGAAGAAACGGATAGACAATCAGGAAGACTACTAATGAAAATAATGAAAACATTACATATAAATATAGGTCCGGATACACTTTGTTTTCCATCTGTCAGCCATTTTGTGTTATTAAAAAAATTAATGATAACTTTTGAAATTAGTAATATTATGAGTTTAAATTTTTTGGACTTTCAAAATATACAATGTTTTCGATTTTGAATATTTACATAGTAAACTTTTGGATTTTGGTAAACTGATGAAAAATGGTATAAACAACGCACCTACCAAATATAAACTCATAGGCCTAATCATACTAATTTCAAAAGTTACCATTATTTTTTTATAACAAAATGGCCGACTGGCGAAAAATAAATCATTTCTGGACCTACGTTCATATAAACTTGTTTATTGTTTTCAGCAGTAAGAAATAATTTCAGGAAGAGTTTATATATATATATACATAATAAAAACTATAACTCTATATATTACATAATTATGTATTATATTATTTATACATAGTACAAATGTTATATATTTCAATGTACGTCCCTCCTCCAACACTCCTCTACCCAAAGTAGTAATTCTGGAGGTCCGTTTCTGACAGCCGCTTCATCAATTTCGTCGTTATAGTCTTCTTTACCTATAAGACCTCAAAACGAGTTCCTTATCAACAAACCGAAAAATCACATTACTATGGTATATCGTCTAACACGGGATAAAATTCGTTGCCAATAATGATTGCACTGAGTGTGTTGGTACGTTGTTTTGGCTGAAAATCCATAAGAAGTTCTTCCAAGTTTGAGATAACTTTCTTCTCACCCGTTCACAAATAACTATTAATAACAATTTGTACTAGATCTTACAGTTTACATTCAGCCATCCTATGAATGCCTTAGATGTAAAAAAATAATAATAAAGAAATAAAATAAAAAAATAAATCAACGTGGTATTGAATTTGGACTTGCCCAAGGTGGTTTATTTTTGTGTGGTGACTTAGAAGTTTTCTAAAATCATCGATTGTTGTTCTATTTGTATCTATGCCCTTAGATTTATTTAATTATTAATAGATTTATATTATTTAAAAAACTGGTTGCTTAAATGCAAAAATGATATTTCTAACAAGATATGCCTAAAATGCGTTCTAGCTTACTATTTCAATATCATTTAATATATTAGAACTTCTGAGTGAATGTATTTTTTCTGTGGAAAAAATTTGAATTAATTAACACATGACATGTCATAATAAATCTGAACATGAATTTATTTTTATTATAAATTAAAGTTATCTATAGTCGAGAGAAAAACTACTGTACAATTGAATTTAATGAATGTGAAACCTATTATTGGCTATTAGAAAAGACAATTTTTAATATCTCAACGATGTGGTTATTTAACAAATTCAACAAACTTAAGGTGATTATCACTTGATAATCCGTAAGATCTTGATCGATAAAATAAACTTGATCACTTGATAAACTCTAATCGATCCAAGAGTTCATTTTATTATGTACAACCAAGAGAAATAATTACATATGAAATATTTACTACCCCTCAGAAAGTACTATGTTTTAACTTTTAAACAATGCAACTACTTTAAAAATCCTAAGGTTCCAAAATTCTGGACCTAAATTAAAAGGAGTAGATCACTACATTTTAATAACATAAAAACATGAAGCTTAAAAACTTACAAGGATTGCTCAGTTATAATTTAAGATGTATCAATTTAAAATAAGACACACTACATCTGTTTCAACACTCAATAACAATTCAATTTCAATTACATATATACCGATGTACTGTAGTTTGGAATTAAATTGTCACTTTACTTCTAAAAAAATACATACAACAGATTTATAAAACAGTAAAAAGAATAGTAGTTAAAGATTTAACAATATGAGTTGTAATAATCCATTGAAGTTAGATACGATATAAATTCTATCATTAAGAATAATTTACATTATTCATTTTATTTTGATGGCGTTGATGAAAGATTGTGTTATATCAAATGATGACGTTCAAACCCCCAATTAATTTTATTTCATCCTCTTAAAGCAATACACACCTATATTTAACCTATTACGTAAGTATGTTACACACTTCCTGATCTCCTTTAAATTTACAGTTTAATAAATAATATTGGACATCCATAAATTAAATAACCGATGACACATTTTCTTTTCATACAATTTGCGATGTAATCGTTTTTTTTATTATTTGTGTGTGTCATTGTGATCCAATTAATGGGTGTTGTGAATAGCAGACTTAAGAAACTGTTCACCCACAGAGAAATACTTGTTCGTACAGCCTAATAAAACTATACGTTTAAAGTGTTAAAATGATGAGTAAAACATTTATTTACCATAACATAGGATACTGTAGGAGGTTATTGATGCAAATATTATTATATAATCATAAGAGTTGAGGTTGTTTACATTTAGTTGCAATACAAATTTAATAAGTTTCATTTAAAACATAGGTTTACTGTCTTGAGAGAAAACTCGTATAAGTTGTAAATAATTGAACAGAAACTGATGCAATATTTACTGAATTATCTAACAGCAGAGGGGTTTATCTATAAGTGATGAGGATTAAATCCCACTGACTGACGTAGTTAGTTGTCATTGGTTGCCTTGCATTTAATGCTTCAATAGAATTTAATAGATGGAAATCTCCATCAGGAGTTGAATTCTCACTAAGCGTTTGAAACGTTTGAAAAATAACTAAAAGTAAAACACTAACAATAAATATCAAGTTTATTTAACAGTAGATTAGTAAATTATAAAAGATCCTTAAATATAAATATTTGTGCTTTTACGTAAATTTGTAATTTGTAAACGAATTAATTGTTGTTATTTAATATACAACATATAATAATATAAGTACAAAATAATCTTCAGAAAATTAAAATTAAAAAAAAATAAAATGTACTACAGCAAACTTTGAAACGCCAATCATTTTTTCGATAACACCCGAAATTCTCTATGTTTATTGCAATTTTAATTTCTTTGTCGGGACTTCAGTTATAAATAAATGGTTTTGTTATTTATAGAATATTATAATATGTTTGGGCGAATTTATACTTTCCATTATTCATATATAAATAACTTAATTTTACATGAACAGTATAATTCAAATAATAAAATTTTGAGTAACAAGTGGTTTTAAATTATTGTTTCCCATGTTTGCAATCTATAAGGACATACTTGATCAATAATAATTTGTAATCTCATAAAGAAAAATCTTTATGCTTTACACTTTTATGCTTTACAAGTGTAAAGTATATTTCGTTTAAACAGGTAATAATTGTGTTACAAATACATAATTGCCTCATAATTTTTTTATTTTATTTTCCTTGTTTAAAGGAGACAATCTCGCTGTCATCATCGTTATAAGAACATAGCTTAACATAAAGATGCTCAGTCCTCGAATTCTGTAATAACATCAGGGTCGGTAATGAACGAAAGTTGGTCAAGAGAGACCTAATAGAGAAGATTAAAGAAAAGGATATAACATGAGACAAGACGAATATAAGCGTAGTTACCTCGGGATTGCCATACTTACTAAAATAAGGGTGTGCTATAATAAGGTACCCGCTTTGTGTATAACCTATTTCGCGGCTATGTATGAAGTTTTAGTTTATAATTTAAAAGTTTAGAATATACTAAAACACATTACTCGGTGTTTAAATATTCATAAGGCATAAAGTTAACAATATTTATATTTCATACCATTATCATTTTCTTTAAACAAATTGATTGCTTACGTTAATTATTTAATTATATTCAAAATTATAGAACCTAACTTATATACATACACTAATAGTCTATAACACCAATAATCTATCATAATAAATAATACGGTGGCATTTTAAATTAATTGTATATATCATAAAATTTATGACAGAATAAAAGTGATTTCCAACTAATAATAATAAATTGTTCGATTCACAACATTGTCTATCTTATTGTCTACAAATCTCAACAAATTTCTTTATTTGGATTTATAAAAGATATTTTCATAAACAGTAAAATTTGAAATAAGAATAAATATTATTCCCCTTCAACGTGAAACTTTAATCCATTAAACACCATTATTATCATTTTATCATACAATTATTATTACTTGTCTGTTGGGTTTTTTATTCACAGAATTCCAAAGTGTTACATTTTAATTTTCTGTCCTTTTCTATTTAAATTAGTTACACTACAATAAGTCGTAAGTAGGAATCAGACACAATCAAAAGTAATGTGTTGAATTATACTTTTTTTTTAATTCATTGAGTATTTGCAAGTATTATTGTCTTCATATGTTTTATGTAAGTGTATTTTTAGTGAACTTTCAAGATTTTAGGGAATAAAACTCTTTTCAAATATTTTATTGAGTCCAAAGTCTCTTTTTTTTCTTTTTTCTTAACATATAGCAACCTGTTGTATCGACATAGGGTAAAACTGTTTCATTAGTCACGTTTCCTTCCTTGTAAATTATTTTCATTCAGACAAAATGTTTTGTCCGTTTTAGCACACTCTAACAAACTTAATACCAACTCAAACACCAAAACAAACCTTACCCGCCGTTAAATTATGTACGCGCCAGAGTTTAGTATGTTTTGTTATTTTCTTTCTCGAAGTTGGATAATTCATGTTTTTTTTTCCATTAACATTGAATATAATAAGCAATATAACGTGCTATATACTACCATAATATGTTTTTATTAGTTTTAATAAGTATATTAGAATATTTTTATGAACCTGAGTGGTTATGTAATACTAGATCCTAGTATACAGCACAATTAACACATCATATATTACAGGGACATAAATTAGAGTAAAATTAATCCTTTCATTAAGTTTTAATATCTCAATAACTACCTGGTTTTTGAATATCAAATACAATTATTGTATTACTTGGTCATGTCAGGTCTTTGGATACGTCTTAGTAAAATCAAATATATATAATAAAAAGGTAATAACATATTCTTCTTTATACGTTATGCAGATCGTATCTACCTATAATACATTATTGTATAAATATATATTTTTATTTATTTTTCAACTGCTATTACTTGAAGATTGAAGTAATATCTAAATTATTTACTCTCATATGAAATAAGTTTATGTTATTGTTACTACATCCCCAGAACTGAAACATTTAAATGACATTTGATATTTTCAAGTCATTAAATTTTACAACTCGTAGTCGGGCAACAATGTACAGGCATCACTTTTGTAACTGAGTTTTCATATTATTTATATATGTTTATGAATATAATGTAACTTCATTATTTATACACCGTATATGGAGTTTATTGTTCATTTGTTATAGTTCATTTTACGGACGACAGGTGTACAAATTACGACAATAGTTCAAATTTTTAATACAAAAATGCACTCATTTTTAATATTGTTCTGAGTAGGTAAATGTTTATATGAGGATATTATATTCCCTCATAATAAATCCATCTCTAATTTATTAGTAAAAACATATACTATATCATACACTTAATACAAAACAAGTAATATAAATTTTACGAGTGTGAAGTGCTACAATTGACACAATTTCTTACAAACATTTCGCTTATTTAATCAAACGCGTTTCAATGAAAACATCGCCATCTTCAGTGACACTTGAGGTACAATATTTAAACTATAACTAACAGTATTTGTAAGTTAATTCTAATTTAATTGTTGTAGCTCATACACCAGTGGAAATGGTAACATTGTTGTTGAAAACTGGTTTATTTAATTAATTTGGGAGATATCACGTTCAAGCTTTATTTTAATTTCAAGCAATATATTCTTGTATTGTATAAACAGCAAGTCATTATTAACTTCATGATTAGCAAAATAATATATTTCTTAATTGTCTGTGGTATTTTTATAATAATTTTCTTTTGGAAAAGTTATTTATTTAACGTTGGTTATGTATAAAGGAAAAGATTTACCCCTAAACCACAACAAAAAAAAAACACTCTTATAACACAAAAACTGTATAGTTATGTTTATTCTACCTTATGTACATTACAGTAACATAGTTACCATCCTCAGAGGTTGAGTATTAAACTAACACTTATTAAACACAGGTTAGTTTAATTTCCCAACCTCTGAGGATGGTAACTATGTTACTGAAATGTACATAAGGTAGAATAAACATAACTATACAGTTTTTGTGTTGTTAGAGTGTTTTTTTTCTTGTGTGGTTTTGGGGTTAATCCTTTCCTTTATTGTATATTCACCACTGTGCTCTAGTGATTCTTAGATACGTATCTTTTGTATGGAAGATTTTAATTAAACACTTTAAGTAAACTAATCAAGTCATGTGACAAAGACATGTCTTTAATAAGTGTCATTGGCTTTAACTATGGTATTAAACTTTACACTCATTACGCAGTAAGTTTACTAATTAAAAGTATAATTAAAAGAGGATTCTTATCAACTGGTTTAGGTATATTTATATTTATTACACCAATAAACATTTCATAGGTTAAAATAAAGAATATTTTATTTCAGTATTACTAAGCACCTACAAAACAATCCAAATCTAGCACTGCTTAAATATGATAAGAAGAAAAGTAATATTTAAACTGTGTCAAAGAATTCATTAATTTACGTTTTAGAGATATATGAATACCTATATTTTTAATAAAATTTTAAATTGTGCCCAAAACTATGAACACGTAAATACGAATATGAAGACTTTTAATGTGTCATAGAAAATATCAAAAACTACTGTTAAATTTAGTTTTCTGTAGAAATTCGATGCTTCTTGCGACTGCTTAAACTAAATAGTGGAGAGGATATAAAATCCGTATTGTTCCTACTTAAATTTTAAACTATAAATTCGCAAAGTTTTATTTAGGAATGATACAACTCACGTGATTTCAATATAGAACATAAGTAAAACATACTACTTTTGATTAGCGTACCTCATTTACGTTACATATGTGAAACAAACCAAAGAGAAACATTCATTACATTCCTTTTTAAAACATTTTCTAGTCATAAAGAAATTTCTGTATACATTTTCATAATGAACACAAGTAAAAACACATTTGTTACCATGACAACAACGTGTCGTTATAAATGACTTTTAAGAACAATACGACAATAAATTTAACATCACGAAGTTTAGAGCAGTTTTACTCTTGTATTTATAGTAACATTAACAAAGTAGATCCGATGATAAAAATCTTGAATTAAAGAAATATACATTGGGAGAGTTTATGTAATAATCTACAGAGATCAAAGAGTTACGTAAGTAGAAAAATAATTGAAGTATGACATTTTTTGTTACAGAAAATTATAATAAATTCGTACAGGAAATACGAATAACTGTAAGTACAATTTGTAATGTATGGGTAAAATTTCAGTTTGATAAAATATTCCCATTATTAGGTAGGTGATGTATTTATTTTACTATTGGGGTATAGTATATAAGTTAATGTCTGTTAAAGTTTGTGAGTTTGTTTAAAATTATTATTGGCAGCAGGGTTTGATGCACTGGTTTGTTGTTTAGTATTGAAGGTACAATGTTAGAATAATAAGTAAAGTGTTTCTAAACTCTCCCTATAAACTTCGGGTTTATGTTCGTTGTGTAAAAAGAACCCAAAAAATTAATTCAACTAGGGTTCTATCTCGCTTCGTTGTTCATCTGTCCTTATGTGTTTCTTACATAACAATTTGTTTTAACAAAATCCGCTGTACAGAATTGAACCAAATTTTGAGAACTTTTTGCTATTGATGCTATTGTTAGTTTCAGCTAATGTGTTAAGTTAAGTTTATTGCAACCAAACTCGTGTCAAAATGGCGGCTATTCAAAGTTTTAAATTGAAATAACTCTAAAACTAGTTATTTTACAAAAACAAATATCAACAATTTTTGGTAAATTTTATACAATAAACGGTAGCTTTTTTTCCTTTTTTTTTTTTTTTTAATAGGGAGAAAAATGGACGATATTTGAAATTTCTTGTACCCCGTTCATGGACATGGAACAAAAAAGGAATGAAAAAATGAAATTGTTTGTTTCGTATAATATTTAATTAGAGTTTCATTCATATTAATCTATTGACAGTAACTGTTTATTAACTGAGATACAAGGAGTTCCACTTAAACATCTTATATGGAATTAAATAAGTATGAGAACTGATGTAGTTACATATTGGTAGGAAAAATTTAACAAAACATCTTTTATTGTTACAAATAATAGATCAGGTGACCAGTCTGATGTTAATTTATTAACAATGAAACCAGCTGTTTTTGCAGAACAATAATCAACATTTCTAAATAAACACTTTGGAGCACAAGGACATAGCAATGCACGGCGGGACAGTAAATTCAAAATCTCGTTTATATTTACTCATTTTTTAAGTAAAACAACTATGGATGTGTCATAAAATTTACAAAAAAAGTTGTTCTCCAACTTTTTTGGTTGTAAAATGGCTAGTTTTAGAGTTATTCAATTTAAAAGCTACAAACGTCAGCTATTTTTATACTAATTGGGTTACAATAATGCAATTTAAGTACTAATTGAAACTAACAATAGGCACAATGCACCCTATTATGATTGATTGGTGGAGCGGTTAATAAAAACAAGCTGTTTTGTGAAAACACAAAAGAATTGACGGACAGACAACAAAACAAGTTACTTCGCGGGTTGGATTAATTGTTGACATCCTTTTAAACCTTTCAAATAAGGAACTAAGCCTAGAAGTTTGTAGGGAGAGTTCAGAAAACCCTGTATACTTATTATTAGAATGGGTTAATAGTTTAACAATTTTTATCCATGTTCGTAAATATAACTAGTTCTTGAATATCAGAAGGAGATGAAATTTTGCGTGTTCACCCGTCACAAACACTTAACGTTTATGGGAATCTGTTGTGGGAAAAATAAATATTATGATCAGTCTCTGATTGCCTGAAATGACAACCAACAGATGCAATCAGAAAACGAATTCTGATGCTGGAGACACAACCAACAGACATCAATGGAACCTAAATGTTTTGAAAGGACGACCAACAGGTCACAGTTAGTGGGTTGGAACTTATAGCTGAAGGGATAACCAACAGAGATTAAGTAGAAACCTAGAGCGGAAAGGACAACCAACAGACCACGAGGGTGAGGGTTGGGTCGATAGTAAATGAGTGGAACAGGATGCGAGGGATTCCAAATGCTCGGTGCGAGAGCTGGTAGAACTCTCCTGTATGTATTTTTACTGAGGATAAAACGTATTTATGCAGATATCACAACTGAGAGACACTGTAGGACTTACTCCACGACAAGCGAGAGGTACTACCACTAAAAAACCATCCCTATTCCCCACTGGCGTGAAATGGGGAGAACGGTAGTAGCATCTAGGGAACTCCCTAATGGCTCCAAGCTCGAAACTGGTATCTCAATAGAAGAGAAATTTGGTTAGAAGTTTACACACAATTTATAGGTAGCACATTGGACAAATAAATTAAGTTGCAACAGAGATGAATATTAAAGATGTACAAGAATACACATTGCCATACAACCTCCAACTTGAGCCTGTAATCAGAAATAAAACAGGTTACAAAGAAAGCATGTTTAAAGCATGTAACAATGCAACTTTGAATCGCTGGCTGCCAAGCACACCTACTCCTGGGACGCTGATGTGATCCACTCAAATGACCAGCAGTAATGTCACTACGGGTGGGAAATAGCTTGGATTACCTTGCATCTGGCTTTTATTGTTTACACTTTGTTCAAAATTGAGCATATAAAAACGTATATGAAATGATACATAAATAAGGAATTCATGCCTCAATGTAGGACGTGTCAAACAAAAAGTAGTTGTACATCAACAATTTCTGTGTGATTATTACGTTTAATTAATTATCCCTTGTAAAATGTGCGGAGCAGCGGGGGTTTGAACAAAAAGAAAAATAAATAAATCAAAAAGTAGTAGAAATTTTGTTTCTTTTGAGGATTTAAAGACAAGATCATTTTCTAATGTGTGATTGACCTACACATTTCATCCCTAGCATTGTACACATTTTCTTGTTTCAATATGCAAATGGAATATTAAATGTTTATAACATAGAACTGGTTATTATCATAGTAAATATATGCTTTAACTATCTTACACGTGTGAAGCCACTAATACAAACAAAAATAAAAGTTAATGTTAAGGAATGCCATTTAAAAATTTAACACATATAATTAAAAAGGATTAAGGCAAAACTTGGTGTCTATTTACGAACACAAAATGATAACAAAGGGAAACTTGCATTGTAATTTAAAAACATTTTTTAACTCTTGTTACATTCAATAACGAATCACCGGAGGCTTGGGGAAAATATAAAGTTGTAATGGGATATGTAATGTTTGCAGGAATGTCATTAGCAACGCTCTTGTCGTTTATGCCTTTTGATGTTGTTGGCAGTGCAAAAGTGTATAAAAAATGTACATTGCAATAATGTGTTTGTAATGTCTACTTTAGAAACCAAAACTACTGTAACTGATTTGTGACAACCTAAAGTCGTCTATGTCTTGCTTAGTTTTAACTTTAACCTGGATATGTGGAATGTTTTATGAGATATTAATTTTGACAGGAGCTATTACGTTACAGGAGGTGAGTTACAATATTTAACCTATTTTTGTCAGTTTAGTGTGAAAATGTACTTTAATATCAACGTGGACCTCATTGAGTTGTGTACTTCATATTTTGATAATAATATCCTGTTTAATATAACATTGTTAATGTATCAACACAACCAATATTCTAAGTTTTCTGAAAGTTGTATTTTTTAATTCAATAAAAGGTGGCTTTATTTATTCAGTTGTTCTATCAATTCTACTCTAAATTTGACTCACTTGCAACCGTTTTAAAGTGACTAGTAATATATGTATCGGCATATCATCGTAGCGCCTATCAACCTCAGTAATTTTTTATTCGCCAAAAATTTTTTTTTTTAAGTATCAAGTTGGTATATAAAATTATAGTTTATATCACAATTTGTAAATTGAAGTTTAAAAAATATATATAACTTTAATGTTTTAGTATATTGTTAACTAAAGCATATTATCAGAATTTTTACAAGTAAAACAGAATAAAATCCAATTCCGTTCATTTGACGTGGTTGATGTTTGATAACATAAGATTAATTTTAAAACTTTTCTAGATAATTCTTGTATAACTTTTCAACGCAACAGGTTAAATATATGAAACGGACGCATAACAATAGGGGATTTTACACAATATCAACAAAATTAATTGTCTACGTGTAGTTTCAAGCATTCAAAATAATAGCAAGAACAACAATGTCTGCATGATTTAATGGGATATATTCTGACAAACTGTTAAAGTATTAATACAGTATATCAAAGCATTTCAATTGTAAATGTTATGTCATGCGGCAGATGATTGTCACTTTCCTACTTGTAAAAGTTAAACATTTAGCCTTGAATTTACTTCTTATGAAATACTAATAATTATGTTATATACTACAACGAATTTCATGCTATTTATATCTTTATTATACAAAAACTATTGATTAGGTACTTACCTGTTATCATACATTATCGGCATGGATTATTAAAATCCTTTTTATTCTTTTTTTTTATTGGATTAAAATTATTTCCTTATTAATAAATTTCTATTCGCCTCGAATAAAAATTTTGCGTATAAATTTATTCTTTTTTGAAAATGTAGCTATACATATTTTTGCATTTCACGAAAGACTTCTGCAAGCAAAGCGCACTTCCACATTTATGTAACATAATACTTTCCAACACTAACTAAATTATTTATTAATGATATTTTCGATACACGTTATATGAATATGAAAGTTTTTTAATAATTGTATTCTGATATATTTATACGTAATAAATATAATTAATATTTATTTCGAGATGTACGCTTTAAAAACTAATATTCATTTTTTTTAATGGTATTAATGTAAATCATTGTTCAAAGGCTAAAATATTTAACATTACTTAAAATATCATTACTCGCTAAATTTTCGTTAAGAAAATTTAATATTGCGATTTTTTAAATATACTAGTCCTATATTTTAAAATATTTTTATTATAAAATATGAATTACTAAAAAATATAAAAATCGTGTATAATTGCAATTATTTTCACTCCAAACTGTGAGATAATTTTGTAAAATTTGTATTAATATGTTCTCAATAAATCATAATAATTGCCAAAAATTCCCAACCTTAAAGAAATTGCTTTTATTTATTCTTATAAAGGATAATCATTTGAACACATTACTCTAATAAAAAATAACCAAAATTTATCTTAATTACAATAAAAGCTTCCTTTTAATAAATAATAAATTTAATTATTATTAAGAATCTATTTTTACTAAAAATCAAATTGCTTTAATATTTCATTATTTTACAACCTATTGGATGAATATTATAAATTATTAAAATGACAAGACATATTGCAATTATGTACAATTTGTTAAATTATTTAAACATGTCATATATATATATATATATATATATATATATATATATATATATAAAGAATCTGTTCAACACGTTATTCATAGAACAATATAGAGTGACGTTATATTCTAAACACACTGCGTGTTAATAATAATACTATTTTCAAACTTGGCACATAATCTGCAAAAATAAAGAAAGAGTTTATATTCTATGGATGTTATTTTTTTTGAACCAAACCAATAATGTTTTGGGTAACAAACAAAGGGCTTTAGATCTAATGTATGTGACGTTGAAATGCATACTGGCATCTAATTAGAAAATTAGGCTGATCATTAAAAATATAAGGAATAAATCACCCGTCAATATGTTATGAGAAAAGAGAAAAACTATTATAATCTACAACACTAAATTAAAATACAAGAAATATTTAGCACTTATAAAAACAATTTATAGTAGTGGTTAGATGCACATAGTCGACTAGAGACGAAGACATAGTGAAAGTTTTTAAGGTGGAATATAAGGTGAATATTTTTCCTTTTTTTCACAAGTAAAGAGTAATTAATGTTTTGTTATTCTTAATCGTATTGTATTTGATAAGAAGTGACAAAATAAGGTAAAAAGTTAACAAATAGACTAAAATTACTTCACACAATAAAATATACTCAAGTTAAAGAGAACACTATTTTTTATACCCTTAGGTTATAAAATTCATCTGGTATGAAAAACATGATTTCAGTTATGATTACAAAAATAACAAATCTTCAATAAAATAGGATCTGCAGTCAACCGAGTTCATACCAATTACACTCTATTATTCCCACACAAGAATATGTTATACATTTATTTTAAATATTGTTAGATGTTAGAATAAAACGCATTTATTAGTTATTCATGAGTATAAATAAATAGAAGGCATAGTTACAAATGTATCATAACACTGAATTTAATGTATTTACACAAATGTATTGCTTGCGTTAGTAAACCTATTTACCCATTTTCAAATATATTATTGTGATGAATGTATATGAATATGAATATATGTATTATATTATTGTAGAAATATCTTTGATAATGTTTTTGTTTAATCTGTTAGTTTAAATAAAATTAAAATATGTATCCTTATCTGAATAGATTTGTAAAATATGTGTTGTTTATGCATTGGACCTGGGAAGGTGCACAATAGAATCCAGAATCCTATAAAGAAATTAAAGAAAGCAGTTTTATCCCTGCCATTTAAATTATGATGTATGGAAAACAGTGTTTTATCTCATTTTCACTAGAAATATGAGTTACTGAATTATTTAGATTTCAGAATAGTAACAGAAAATAATTTTTGTGATTTTAAACGTATAGTGTGGTTTGAAATAACGAAATTAAGACAGTAGACCGCAATTGTAAGTAAATAATACGGTCTTATTACATTAAATTACTACAATTACGATATGTATTAACTGTTTCAAAATATTAATAAATAATTAAGGTATGACATGATGAGTTTATCCTTCTTAAAATAATTTGATCTTCATATATTGACGGTGGTACAGACAATACTAAATAAAATGATTTAATACAAACACGTTAACATATATTTTTCACTTAATAACTTGAAACTTAATAAATTACTACACATAATGTTAATTATTTAGCCAAATTAAGTGCAAAACATTTTAAAAATAGTTTTAAATAATTTTAATTAGTAATTAATTACGTTTGAATTATTAATAAAGTTGTTATTCTAATAGTAATTAATGTATTTTAAATTCAGACTACATGATACTTATTAGGAAAAGCTACATATTGAACAATAACTAGGATAAAAACATTATAAATCGAAGTTATTGTAGAGTTCCTTTGACTACTAATAACGCTCATGTAATTCAGATTTAGTGATAATTTCAATATTTAGCGTCTATGTATTATGTTAAAAATGTTTAAGAAATATAATTTAATATAAAAGAAAAGTAAACAATGTAAATTGGTTGATTGTTTGTAGTTTTTGTTCAAATCTACTTAATAGTAATTTTGTTTTTATAATAAATAAGGTTTGGGAACGAGAATATCAAACAAATAACCCTTAATAAAATTATTCTGAGTCTAAAAGATTACAAAATAAACTACTTTGATTAAAACTTTAAAAAACATACACACAGTTCTGTACAAAATCTCTCTCTCTCTCTCACTCACTCACTCTCTCTCTCCCCTCCCCCCTCTATAATTTACTATATATATATATATATATATATATATATATATATATATATATATATATATGGAGACTATCTATATCTCTATCTATTGATTTATATATCTATATAGTTAAAGGATTCAATTCAGGTGGGAAATAAAGAGTTAACTTATTGTTTGCTGTAGCTTACACTAGTTTATGACAGTAATATAAGAGAAGAAAACTATAATAAATACACCATATATGAATAAAATTCAGTGTGAGACTGCATTTCTTTATTTGATTTATTTAATAAAAAAGGAATGTTATTTTTATTACAACTAATATACATTGGGTGAGCTAAGGAGAAAATAACCAACACGTGTATTTTTATTAGATTAAGTAATAATATCCTATAACAAAGTTTGTATTACCATTTGATTATTCAACGGATGTCATTTACAAAAATAATTTAATAATTAAATGTACACATATATACTATACCAAATTAATAGAATCTACTTGAACAATAACAAAACACCATACAAAAATATTCCTGACAAAACAATTTATTTTTTAAGTGGCAAATAAAACTACAATGATGGGCAAATAGTTGTGTGTGAAATTTAATCTGTAATAGCAAGGATTTTTATCTAAAATTCCAAATTTTGTTTTCCCTGTTTTAATCAGTCAGTCCACGTTTCTACACACAAACTATTTCAAGATATTGTAGCCTATTTCAAATAAAATCAAATCATAGAATGTTTTGTATTCCGCACATACAGTAATTCTGATATCTTATCCTCAGTCCTCATATTTAAATTTCACTATGAAATATTGATCGAATTGAATTAATAATACAATAAACTCTAAGTAAACATAAATTTTTATTTGTGCCTGTTAAAAAATATGTAGGTGATGTGAATTTCAATATATATTTTAACAATTGTGTCAATAATCAAGAAAGGAGTTTAAATAAGTTTAAGGGAACAAAATTATGACAGAACCATTACTGAACTTTACATATAGAATAGAGAAAGTCTATTCAAATCGTACACGCTTCTTCAAACCATTCTTTTCAAAGGATTTTATTTAAATATTTTTTTCAAATAAAATAGTATCAGGAAATTGTTTTTTTTATTGTTCACACAAAAAATAATTGTTTTTATGAATATTCTTTTAAAATAATGTTTTTTTATGATTCATTACTGTGAAGACTGATTAAAGGAAAGTGTTAAAATCAAGTTTTTACTGTTACATCTACGAACTACTGAGTTACCCTTACGTTTACATATGTTTATAAATAAATGTAAAATCGTATTAAATCAGTAACTAATTTTTGTAAAAAGAAATACTAATTTTTTGTGTGCCTATTAACAACTTTTAAGGAAAAGATATTAACATTATTTTTTTTATTGATGTCCTTGTTTCCTATTTGTATAACTTTGGAGACTCTAGTTGATTGACATTTCAATAATTAGAATATTAAGCAACATTACTTTATGATTTAGTGAAGTTGTGATTGATGCTTAAAATCAAGGTCATTGAACAAAACTCAATAGATACATTACTGTATAATTAAAAATTCAATTGAATTTGGATACAATTTAAAACGTATTTCTTAACTCTCTTACTATCATAGAACACAAATGAGTAACATTTTGATTTTTTTTTTAAACAAATATTTGTATATACGTATGGTTTTGTACAACATTTAATTATTGTTAGTACAAAGTTAATGTCAATAATAACTTTTTAATTTCAGAATGAATTTATTTAAAATTATTTCCAGATATTATGTAAAGAAAGTGCGTTTAGATTATGATAATTTAAATTGATAAATACTACACTTTCACACTTTGTAAGGTTTATTCAATACAGAGCCAATAGCAATAAATTTAGTAAAATGTTTTACTTCATTCTATTAATTAATTATTTGTATTTTATTGAGTATAAGAGCTAAACACAAGTTTATTTGAATCTAATAGGATCGTTGCACTGCAAGTATAAAGTCAACTGTGACAATTGTAATTTAAAATTATTACTTTATTTCATGTAATGCCGATTAATGAACTCAGTCATTAAATAACGAGAAAGTTTATGTATAGTTTATACATAGTTTACTTTTTATTTTTCTCTGGTTGAAGCAGATATAAATACATTTAAGTAGTTATTATACACTGAAAGATATAAACATTTCTTTATACTAGTATTTAAAATCCCACTTTGTGTAATGCAGTGATTGCTTCTGCATGGGTAAGAAAATCACAATTATTGGTACAGTTTTGCTGAATAATGTATCTTGGGAACACCTGCTTTTCTGAATTACAATGTAGGCTAATAAATTGTATTTTTATTTTTGTACTAAATAATATCTTTTTAAATTCTATATTATCCACCATAATTGTCATTAATTTATAGGTAAATTAAACAATATGTATAAAAGTGGTATTTACAAAATACAATTTCCCCCACCATTCCAACTTGATCTAATTTAGACGACATTACAAATCTTTGTTTTGCAAAGCCATAATTTCATCTGAGAAAAATTATTGTTTCTCCTTACTTCAATCCTACTGCCTATTGTGTTTATAACAATAAAGGAAAACCCTTTTAGCCTGTAGTAAGACTTCTGTTACATATTTTGAATACACTGGTAATGAATGAAAAGCTCAAAAAATTTCATTTTGTGTATCTTTTAGTATACAGTCAGTTAAATTACTTATAGTTATTTTATTCAAAATCACTAATTATTTTAGGTGTTATATTTTAATTTGTAAATTATACAAAAATTATTGTATGTTTAATTTATAAATCGGCTTTGAACCTTTCCAATTTCGGTAACAAATATATTACAATTACATAAAATTTGATTGTTTTATATTCTTGGGTAATAGGAAATCTTAAAATTTTAAAATTTATAATTTTTTTTTTTACTGAAAATCGTATAATCTGACTTTTTATATGAACACATTGTTCAGGATATTAAATTATTAAAACCAGAGCCAGTAACTTACTGTAATTTAATAAATAAAAAACTATAAATATATGAAACGCTAGTAAAATGAAGTCATAAAATACCTGATTTATTACATTCAACTTGAAAAACCTTAATATACATGCCATGATTGTTATCTTGTTAAGAGGATATGTTGACATATTTACGATAATGGAGATATAGTAGTTAACTTTGAGTGTAAGAGCAAAGATCAAAACTTTTTAGTTTTTATTTTAGTTGTAATTTAGTTATTAGAAGTTTTGTTAGCGTTGATATACGAAAGAATATATGTCTTAGAGGAATAGAGTAATCAAACTGTGCAATATAATATGGTAATTCCTCTCTTACACAACCATACACAAAAAAAAACACTTCTGCCTAAAAAATCTATTTATACTATGAGGGAGTTTTCTCAATAATTTTGTACACAACAGAACTTATAAACATGTGTATGTGTGTGTTAATTTTTAACACGGTTTCACTTTAATATTAAAGTGACATAGTGCCACGCTACCCTTCGGTCCTGACGGTCGTTAGTTCGTGCCCCACGTTGGAACGCTACTTACCACGCTCTCTCTTTCGCGAAATTTAATAATTCGCTGTACGATCGCCACCGATGGGGCGAACCACCTTTCTGCTCAGAACTAACGCGGACAAGGCCAAGATGCTCACTTTTACCTTTTAAGCAATCAAAGATATTGCAAAACTTGGCTCTAGTAAGTATGAGCTTGTCCTCATAAACTTACCAATTTTTAATCTTCGCAAAATTCCCTGAATTTTATCTCAATGCTCGATTATTTGACTCTTTGTTTTAAAATAACACTCTCTCTCTCTCTCTGGGGAAGTGCCTTTTGGGAGAAATCGGCTCTTAAGTTCTGATGATAACTTTTAAAATTTTCAAATTATATTTCCAGAGCACACATAAAATATTTATATTTAGACAAGGTTATTAGCATATACAGAATGGATATATATAGAAAACACAACAAAATTTAGAAATGAATTATGTATATATTCTTTTCTTTTCAGCACAGTTAAAATGGTGAATTCAAAAAAATTTATAACAACAAAGTTGATTAAACAACAACACAACAATTTAAATATTTAACAAAAATTACAAATGGAATATTTTCTATATTCTAAACAAAAATAAAAAACGCTAGACTTTTCAGACAGAACCACAGACAGTTTTTCCTGTACTGAAAAAGTCCTATTTAATTATTAATTATCTATAACACCAAAGCAGAAGTATAAAAATGAATTTAATTTTTAATAATTCCCCTAATGACGTCATATTTGAAATGAAGTTAATATTTGCGAATTATTCCTTAAGTATATGATACCTTCACACTTTATTAGAAGTTCTAGTTGGTTTTGGAATTTGTTGTTTAATTTGGCTGATGCTGAAATGATGTTTTCGGTCCAGATTCTGTAAACTGCTAGGTAGTTGAATGCTGGTCTCGAATTCTTTTAAGTTGCCTTGAAGTTCGAAATGAGTAGAAATTATTCTAAGTCCAATTAAGTAGAGTGACAATTGTAGTGTCCTCGCCGCTCGGAGTCTGTTGCCAAAATTACGTCTTCCTTGCGTCGATTCCAAAACAAGAGTATCCGTCTTTCGATGGATAAATTATGGTCTCCCTTTCTGTGGGAATTCTCCCACTACCTGGAGCCAATTTTTCTCCCTTTTAAAGAGAAAAGTATCTTCTTCTTTTTACGTGTTTTCAGGCCCTTTTGGTCTGAAATATTCACACTATATATTTTATTAATCATATTTTTCGACTAATGAATAGTTTTCTTCCTTTATTCTTAATTAAACTACTTTTAAATAATAATTTATTGTATTTATTATTTAGTGTTATCTGTGATCCATGTTGGCAATGCAAGGTTCAGACTCCGGATTCTCACTGAGGGTGCGCGCGTCGCTCTACAGGATTTTTCATGAAAATCTCATCTTTTGTCGTTTTTTCGTTCAACTCGCTATAACTTTCGAACGCCCGAACCGATTTTCAAGTTCCTTTCGGATTCTTCTTCCTTTCCATCTTGTGGGTCTTGTGGAACTTGATTCGTCGTTCTAGTACGCTTCGTTCGCGACTTATCGCCCTTTTCCCGAAATTCGGGTTTTCTTCTTTTGAAATTTTGAGATAAGTCCTTTCTCAAAATTCTTTTGACGAAATTTTGTTCCTCTTCTACTATGACGAAAAAATCTGTTTGTACTTTTTACGTAGCTCGCTTGGTTCTCGAGTTATACGTCCTTGAAGTCCCAAAGTTTTTATCGTATAGTTTTTTGTTCATAAAACCCCCCCCCCATTATATATTATCATTTCTGCTTTGATGTTTTACACTTTTACACACTAGATATTTATAATTACAATGTTATTTCTCCCCTTTAACTTCAAATTTAACCGCTTTTGGGCTTTAAAGTTTTACTTTTTGTAATTATTATATCTCCCTTATTTTATTTTCAAATTTGAATCTAAGTACATATTATTGTGCCCTATTGTGGTCTCTTCAATTGTACTTATTATTATTTTTTAATTAATCCCCCCTTCAACTCAAAAATTCCAAAAAACTCCCCAAGAATGACTTTCTAAGTCCATTCTCACCTGTTTATTATTATTAATTCATATTTTTTATTTATGATTATTGTTAGTTCCCTTCTTAGTTATAACTCTACGTTTCTTGAATTTTGAATTTAACTTTTTTCCAAATTTTAGGTTTTTGAGCCCCTATAAAAATTTGAATAACTTTTTTGTTTTAAATGATTCTAAATTTATTTGTTGATATTATTGATCGGTTGATTCTCCTGAACATTTATTTATAATAATAATTTAGTATTTTAATAGAATAAGAAACGAGGCAAAGTGACTTTTCAAGTTCCAGCACGCAGATCTTGCACCTGGCTGGCGTGACGTCATCTTCCCTCCTCGCCTCCTCTCTACATGGTTTTTATCGCGGGAATTTAAACTGCTTTAAATTGACTTGAAACTTTTGACTCTCAGCAAACCGTTTCAATAGGTCAATAAAATAAAGTTATCTTATAAAACAAAGTGTTGTAGAATTAAATTAATCATTTCACATGACGAAGAAGATAATTTGTAAAATATAATCAAAATTAAATCCAACAAAATGAAGTTTATTGACACAGTATTTACTACAGAGCATATGCTGCTTTTAAAGTTTTAAAATTATACTTTCAAGCTAACACCAATAGTAATTTATTGTAGGAGTACTTGATTTTTGTCAATATCAATGCAGTAATATTACTAAGAATAAATACCAAGGAGTCTTGATACTATAGTCACCGTAAATTCCCTCAATAACGTATTATTGGAAATGTTTAATTTGTAAGGCGTAAATAATAAAGAAAATAAACCTTATATTGCATTCAACATACTTTGCTGTGCAGGTGAGCTAATTTTCTGTTCCTTAGCTTTAATTAATTTCAACTTTTTCCTTATTGAACAAATATCAGATAAATTTTGGTAATAAAACTTTCGAAGAATAAAAATGACTATCCAAAATTAACGGTTTAAATCATTTTAAAGGATGAAGAGTTTTCGATTTTTTTAAATGTAAACTTTGTAACTAAAATTCAGTCTAAGGTATGTAAAGGATCTAAAGTCTGAACAACAACAATCACCTGTCGCCATTAATGATATCCATTTTATATATTACTACACAATTGTTTCTGTTTTCTTATATTCTTACAGATCACTCTTTGTGTGATATAATCTTTTACTTTCAAAAAGCAGTTTCTTTTTTCTTTGTCATTAAATGTCAACACTTTCTCATAATTCGATTGGGTTGTCCGTTGATTAATAACAGTGAAACATTAGAGATAATATTTTAATTTTCCACGAAATTTTTTTTGACGAAAACATACTAAACGAAACCAAAAAGAGGTGTTGGATATTAGGAAACTAAATTTTCAACCAAAGAAAAATTAAAGAAGCAAATGCGGTTTAAAATGTTTTTAGTCTATGAATAAAAATTGTTGTTTATGGATTGCATTAGGTCTGAAAGACAAGTTACAATAATTTGATTTCGTTTCAAAGTTTTGATTTTAATATATTCACTTAATAGAGTAGTAATAGCAACTAAAAATGATTTTATACTAAGTCGCAAAACTTATTATCTCTAAATAAAATATAAATATTTAAATCATTCCATATATATTATTCT
Source organism: Aphrophora alni (assembly GCA_963513935.1). NCBI lineage: Eukaryota > Metazoa > Arthropoda > Insecta > Hemiptera > Aphrophoridae > Aphrophora > Aphrophora alni. The sequence continues at coordinate 43,809,347 of OY740772.1, forward strand.
TAAATTTCAAGTAGAGCCTACCTATATATCTAGAGTAATTTGAGTGGTGTTTAACGTTGGATCCATTGTATAAATAGATTGGAAATTTAACCAATTTGGTACTAAAACTATAGATATATCTAAAGGGGGCTATTTGACTTACTTGACTTATTTCCTTTTATCTCCTATTGGAGCATAGGGCGTCCAGAAGAGCTCTCCATCTGTCCCTGTCTCCAGCAAGTGCTTTCACTTCTCTCCAAGTCTTATTACCTCTTTTGCTTCTTCAATAACGGTCCAAGTTTCTCGGGGTCGACCTCTTCTTTTGACATCTTGCGGGTTCCAATCTAGGGCCTCTTTCTCAATAGTTGCGTCTGGCTTCCTCAGTGTATGAAAGGGGGCTATTAGACATTAAAATTGTTGAAAGACATGTGGTAGCCATTTTTGTTTATGAATTATACAAAAATTGTCATCGGTTTAGGGAGTATATATTTATAGTTTTTAACAACATATTTGGAAACATAAATGTAATTTGTTTTTGCTACTCATTGAAATTTAATCACCCTGAAATAAAACACTGAATAATATTTATTGAAAAAAAAAGAAAGAAAAAAAAAGAAAAAAAATTATAATTTACAATTTTGTGTACAACAGTGTTGTAGCATACGTTAGTGCGCTTTGCAATTACAACTGATTATCAATGAATATGTTGTACAATACAATAAATTTATTTAGCATTTTAGGTTTTTTATGTATATATATATATATATTATTGCATCATGATTTTTTTTTCTATTAAATTATGACTATTTGAAAGCCGGTATTTATAAAGTTAACGTGAATACATATGTACGAAAAGTTACTTATGCTTATAATAATTTCCATTTTACCTAATACAGGGTATCCAGAACCTAGAAATGAAAAATTTATGATTATCAATAATAACAAAACGATACCATATAGGTGAACCAATTATAGTGATAAAAACTAAGTATATAATATCTTCCTATATATAATGTAACGAATACGCTATGGAAAATAACAAAGGAAAGACGGAAAGTCATAAAAAATTTAACAAACGTGCATTGAATATGAGAATTTAATTTAAAGTATAATTAAATTTGAGAATAACTGAGCAGACATTTCTTACGTAATATAATAACGAGTTGTATTTTAGCTCAAATGTAATTTATTTTCCACAGCCAAAAGGTCTGAGCTGAATAGGAATGGAGTAGCAATAGATGTAACAATTGTTCGTAGAATTACGGAGTGACATAGGTTTATTTAATTAAATTAAATTTCTTTAAAACCCCATTTCAAGATTAATTTCCGGCAACACAATATCCCTCTAAAAACAAATCGTTGTTTAAAAGTTAACTTTGTTGTTCTTTATGTAATATGTTCTCAGATAGAAAAGATTGTATGAGTTGAATTAAAATGGTTTCATTTTATTATTAGAGACGGTATTATTTATAAATAGATCTATTTGTAATAATAAAGTAATATACAATTAAATAATGACGCTTATTTTCATATATTTTACAGAGTTTTCTGTTTAGTATAAAGTGTAAACGAGTTATTGAGTTATTTTAAAAAGAACAACTTCGTAAACCAATAAAATTGTAATACATTTGTTTTGAACTTTTTTTATTGTTTCTGATTATGTTTTTTATAATAACACTTTATATTGAGTGTTTTATATTTGAGTTTCATGAATTTGTATTTAATAATTAAATATGAATATATTATTTTTAAATTAGTTCATTTAAATAGAACTAATCAATACATAATATCAACGAGGTGTCGTATTGATTCATTTTCATTATATATATATATATATATATATATATATATATATATATATATATATATATATAAATTCGGTTTGTCCATTAGAGTAACTTTTTTATGGTTTTTTTTTCCTTTTATTGGAGATTTATACTTTTCTAATGAAAAAGAAACAGATATAAAATTATCATTAAAAACTTGTTTTTTATAAATAAACACTTGGTGGTAGCTGCCTTTTAAAAAGAAAACGATATTCTCAAAATCGGCTCTATCGATTTTGATCAAATTTTAATTAATCGTAGCCTCTAAGGACCAAATCAAAATGTAATTAATGTCACTTGTACAAAAATGACAGTTCATAAGTATCATTAAAAAAACAAAACTCTCTATTACGTTATGAGAGACGTAATTACTCAATATCGCTTATACCAAATTCATTCTTCGTTTAGTGAAACGTGAAGATTGATGACCCAACCCGTGTGAAAACTCACAAGTAAAAAACATTACGTTTTAGCAATAATTGGGAAACACAACAACGAAAATTGACTACTGTTAACATCATGTTCAGCTGCCTCGGTAATGCTGTAACAGACGAAATAATGTTCACCAAGAATGAATAAATTTTATAAGTTCAAAAATATTGTGTACGTTTTTTATGTAATAGCGAAGGTATTTAAAATGAAGATTTTATTCACTCGAGTGTGACTTAACAATTTTATAATGTAATTTCTACCTTTAAGCTATATTTTCCAGGACATTTAGTTTTTATTAATATGCTGTACAAGAGATCAGAGAATATAATAAAGAGTTTACTGTTCTGAAACAACACATGAATACAAAGTGTTCCACTTACAGTTAGTAACTACAAATTCAGTTATAGTTTTACAGGGTATTTAAAATTTTATTTATTTATTTTAGTAATGTCACTTGTTCGTGTTGGAAGAGGAATAATGCACTAGATTGAACGTCATTTTTGGTTTATGTTTAGCATGCTGAATATATAAATACGGAATATTCAATTTACTGTATCCTTGAACAAAGAAAGTACTATATAAGGACATTCGTTGAACAAAAAACACTAACTGTAGGTCTAATAAATTGTCATTGAAGTAGTAAACTGTCAAATATAGTCTTTGGTAAAGCTAAACACTTAAACTTTAATTGTATTAACTAATTTCCTATTAAACGGATTTGTAACGAAGTATGAGGAAATGTATATTGGTTAATGAAACGTATTCCCTAGTATAAATATACCTTACCTAGTGAAATTTTGTCAAATGTTATAAAATGTGTAATCTCTTCTATTAGGTATTGAGACCTCTAATAATTACTGTACACTGTAGCAAATTTAAAAATCAAAGATTAGCACAAAAAGTAATCGTATACGATAAAACAATATTAGGCACGGTGCATTTATAAATGATATCAGAAAGGTAAAAACCTAAACAATCACTCCAGTTCTGTCCGTCTGTATATTTATATTAGGATGAGATATTAAATTTATATTGTCATTAAAAAAAATTATAGAATTTAAACATAAACAGACAGACAGAACTAGAATGAATATTCTATTTCTTTTTTCATTTTCCAATCAGATTACATGCCATTAAACTAAAATTTGGGACTCTTTTTTTTAATTCAGATCCCTCCGATGATGGTAACTTGGTTACCGAAATGTGCATCAGGGAACTATAGTAACATAAGGCAAGTAATTTTTTTTTTATTTGTGTGTGTTTTATTGTACCAACCTTGTAGTAGGGGTTTTAGTGTTTTATATTATTCACATTCACCACAGTGCCCATTGAACATCTTTTAAAATCAAAATTTGTGTCGATTTTAGACAATTCAAATAATACGTCCTTTTAAACCCTTGCAACTAACATTTCGTTGTTATAAACGTTAAAATCAACCATAGTTTTTCCCCTTTGAGCCTCTTCAATCCAATACTTAGGCATGTTCTTTGTGTTCCTGTAATTTTGGGTCTTTTAAACCCAAATGAGTTACATTTTTGACCAAAAAATATCCGTTAAAAGGGCGTTAAATTGCCCAAAAGGTAGTGAAATCCATCTACCCAAATGATAGAATTTTATAGACCATCTACAAGTTTCATATTTATTATTTTTTTTTACTTTGTAGTTATAGAAGATTTGTTTTTACTGATACGCTAAGTTGTAACAAAAATAGTGTTACACGGAACAGTAGACTTGCATTTTAAAATTACTCTGAACTTCAAAGCATTTTGTAATTGTCTTCTTTTTCAACGGAATAAATATTATTTAATTAGTCCACCCTAATAAAGAATGAGCAATACGAATTTTACGTCATTTAATAACCTATGTCTATCTGTTGTACTCGTATGTTCTAGGTTTAAAGAGTTGATAACGAGAGTTGTTTTAAACTAACAAAATCTCGAGTGTTTGTTATTGTGGTGATATAGCCTTGATATAATATGATTTTAATTAAATATATTATAATATAAACAAATATTTTTAAACGAAACCTTCACTCAGGTCCACCTTCAACTAGAGATCAAAATAGTTTAACGACAAAATTACAGGAACTGTTTTGTTGTTCTGACTTATTAAATCTCAGCAAACAGAGAGATTCCGTTCATATAACATAAATTAATACCAATAATATATATATATATATATATATATATATATATATATATATATATATATATAAGAAAAATTAAGATTTGTATTTAGAATGAACGTTACGAACAGTTTTTCAGCTTGTAGAGGTATTTTATTCTTGTTAAAGTCGGGATATGGATCGCATAGCAATGCTCAAATAAGTTCAATTTAAACACATACTAAAGTAGGCGAAAGAATAAACATATAATAATATTTTATAAAAACAACTAAAATGTAAATTAGATTAGTTTGTGACACAAAATGTGTATAATACGACCATCGTAAGCTGTATCTTCGGAAAAAAGTCTAAAATCTGATTTTAATGAATTTTGAAGTATAATTATAAAAATAATTTCCAAAGAAGGACATATAATTGATAAGACGTTAACACAGACACAAAGTTATACATATACTCGTACATGTATAGCGCTGTACATCTGTGATGTAGGCTACAATATGAACACTCCATTACAAACTTAGCCAAATTATACAATTATTTCTTAATTTCGATAACTTACCCATTACCAAATCCTTTTCTATAGATAATTATTTTATTTGATATGTACAAAGATGGTAACTGTATATGCTGATTATAAAAATGAAAAATAAAATAATAACTTGTACATTTTGGATTTTACTTGAGTTTGCCAATATATCTTAATCTTTTGTTAAAGACAAAGTAATGCAGTAAAGATGGTTTACTCAGAACGTTTTTTGGAGACATAACAAAGCACCTCGCAATGACAATAACTTAATTAAAAAAGTCTAACAATGTATTGCTAACTTAGCCATTGTATGAAGACAATGCAGATACGACTCTTTTATATAGTTTAAGAAATGTTTCTTTTGATTTTTAATTTTTTTAATTTTCTTGGCTACACTTGTATTAGACTACTTAAGAACCTTCACAAACAAATTTCTTGATTCAGTGAGAAGTGTTTCCTTTTTTATTAGATTGTAACTAATTTTTAAACTTTCTTCTTCTTCCTCAGTTTATTAGAGAAACAATAAAAAGATATATACTAGTTGAGATATTAGAAATTATTTTAACATATAGCTAAACATTATTTACAAATATATTTTAATTAAATGTTTAGTAATCAATATTAAATAATAATAAAAACTATTCTGAATGAATTCTGAACAGAGTAATAATATAACGTTTTTTATTACATTATTATTTGGAACACTCATGGACTATCTGTGATCATGATTTGTTCTAATGATTTGAAATGAGGTTGGAATTTAAGCTCTATCCTATTTGAATTTAAATAATGTTGCAGATGGTCGAATGATGTAATTTCTATTAATGAAGTGAATTTTAAATTACAGAAATATACTGATGATATCACCTCCCCTAAGGAAAGCTTCTCTACAGAAAATGACTACCAACTTATGTGAATCATAAGAAGTCTCAAAATGTTGTCTGAAATAAAGGAAGACATTCAATGTACGTAAAGTATTAGATAATAATTACAAGTATTCCAGAGTATTCTAACTTGGTTAAATCTCTCTTTTTCAAATTCCTCATCAGGTCTCTCTCTCGTAACCAATTCTTCATAACTTTGATCCTGAATCTAATAGAGTAATCTAGAGTTAGGTTTTTTTATTTTATACTCTTTTCCTTTTCTTTATTATATAAGGCAATGATGACAGAGAGGTTTTTCACCTTAAAAATAAAGGAGAAGACACGCACGAAATGTAAATATTACGTCAATGATATTCTTTTGGGAACATTTCCAGGAAAACCTCTTAAAGCTAAATTTTCCTTTAATGCGTTTAATTATAATGTAAGTTTAATGTTAGTAATATTTTTCTGTATCATAAAAATATTTTAGGCTGCTTTAAGAGAAATTTTATGCTTATCTGGTGATGTGTTGGTTCGATGTTCAATAGTTGTTTATAAAAACAAAATGTTTTCAAATTGCTAAGAAAATTTCCTGATTACTGCCAGTATTAGACAATAATTATTTCCTGTAGTTTTGTACTCGGTTGTATCCTTTTTAGTCCCAAAATATTACTTTTTTCTTGTAATAGAAAAGGAAATAAATAAGAAGATTTATTTTTATGATGAATGGAGAAATTTATGTCATTCACTTCAATTATATATGTGAACTCTTCTAAAAATTAATTTAATTCAAGTGTTATTGTTGACATATGAGAAATTAATTTTTTTAATAAATATAAAATGGATAGTTAGAACAGTTTATACACAGGTTATTGTATAAAAACTTTTTTTTTTAATATTTGTAATACGTCTGTAATAATATAGCCTGCTTTTATATACTGGTTAATCAATACAATTGCAAATCTAATAAAATTCTACAAATTTTATTTGGTTGCATTGAGGTTATTCTCGTTATTTAATTTCAAGGAAGAAAGTTTATGTTCGTTTTGAAACTTTTATAGTTAATGTTCCATTTGAGAAATATGTTTTATATATGTAAATAAAATTGCAATAAGTTTAAAGAAACGAAATACCTATTAAAATGGTATAATTTTTTTTTTTTTTTTACTGCATCATGGTTGTGATCGAGATACACGAATTAAAAAATTAATGTTTTTTTAAATATTAGGACGTATTAAATTGTGTATTTTTTTGAAATAAGAATGGTGCAATGAAAAAACTAGAACACAATTTCTCACAAATACTATCATTATATCAAACACGATTCAACAACAATGCCACCATCTTATATACATAAGCTACAATAATCAAAATATAACTAACTTTATCACTGATAGTGGGGACATTGCCGTTGAAACGCATTTAGTTTAACAAACGTATTGCAGAGAAATTGTGTTCCGGTTTTATTTTTATTTAAAACATCTCTCACGTCAATCTCAAAATTTATTTACAATATTTATCGGGATCGTTTTCAATTATAAAACTAAATATCGGACGGTCTGAGACTACAAGTAATGTTTGGTAAAGTTTTATTTAATGTATTTAGTTTCTTTATTCATAACAAAGTATTTGTTATTATTATTAATAATCACAATGAAATCATATATTTTCCCCTCTTTTTCCTTATTTTTTTTTAAATTTGGTATCCAAGGACTTATTGTAATAACTTTACACCTGACAGTTATATCTTATAAAGTCTTCAGAACACATTGTTTTACATTATTTTAAATTTAACTTAGGTTGCTTACAACACGAGTGGTAAAGGATGCGGTCTAAGTAACCTATCTGTCATGACAACTCAAGATACGGAAACGCTATTTTTCAAGACTTTAAGGAGAAGCACTTTAACTTGACGCTTTTAGTTAACGCTTTCCTTTTTTAAGAAAGTTTGTTGATGGACTCTTCAAAATAGGAAATCGTTCCGTAACAAGCCAATCCTTCATGTTTTTTTTTTAAATCCATCGCTCGAGTTTCGAAAAATATTATTGACTTTTACAAATCTTCAGAAGTTTTATTTTGAATACGCAAAACTATGATGTTGATTATAATTAATTATCCTTTATATAAACTAAAGTTTTTGATAAAATGTGTACTCGTACTTTTTCTTTTTCTCTGTCTATGTTCTTAGGGTGTAATTGTAGAGATAACAGAGTCATAAGCGATTAAAGATAATTTAATATTAAAAAAAGAGGAACATCAAAACCTTTTGAGTGCACTACTAAAATACGTATTATTTATGCATCCTGAGATTTGATGAAACATATATAAGATTGTTTCTGAATTGATGTCGTCTCTGTTATTGAATAAATAATATTGTTAGTATTACCATATTAATTTTAATTCATAGAGAAAGCACTTCTAAGAATTTGGACAATAAATAAAAGATCTAGTTAATACATCGTTATAATTAACATATTAAATTACTTCAATAATGAAATAAAAATATGCGAAAATTATTGAATTGTTTTGATTGATAAGACAAATTATTAAAGATCAATCAATAGAACATATATAGATATTTCATCCACTTGAATTTCGTGTGGTATTTAAAAGTCCTGAAATGACAAGAGACGCACGATTTTGGTAGTGAATATATATTTTAGAAAATGTATTTAAAATAATGCATCTGTCAGTAAACCATTTTATTTTATTTAAAAAACATAGATTTTGTTTCATAGATCAAGAAATAATATAAATTTAAAAATCGAAGAGTCTTTTACTAATAAATATGTTTTGAAACATGGTACAAGTATGAATATGCTATGATTTAAGTTTTTAGGTTAAGTTAAATTCAAACTAGTTAGTAAAAATATTCTAAATCCCATTGGTAGGTACCAGAACATAAACTATCATTAGAAAAAGTTAGGTAATTGGTTGGCTTGCAAACCTTCTAAAGCGTCATAAATAACTAATGAAGTATATAAGCACCTGTTGGAAAGAAAACGAGGTCAATGGATCAACAGAGGGATTTTATCTAGGGTGGAGTGGTGATGAAACACATTAGTGAAGAGGATCTACTAAATAGTATTAAGGCACAGAATTACGATAGCACAAATAATAGAATGTGAGCAAGTCTCGTGTATAAAGACATTTTTAGTAAATCTTTGGAAGTAATTTCGAATTCATGAATTGTCAAAACTATTAGGACAGTTCTGAATTGACAAACTTAAAAAAAAATTTGTTAGATTAGTACCTGAACGACTTCAGTAAAACATGACAAGAGTAACGCTGTAACAAATTGAATACTTATAAAACTGAAATATGTGTGACTAGTATGCATTTTTACAAATCAGATATCTTAAGTTTCCAACTTCTCAGAATATTATAAATTATATTATTGCGTTGTCTTATTTTGTTCAAAAATAACATCAATAATTTTAATAGAATGATGGAATAAAATTGTACTAGTGTGATTTTTTGAAGACACTGGTGGTGGTTTAGTAAATTTGAAAGTTATTAAATTTTCTGTAAATATTACTTCATGATCTTTTATACCAGGATGGTGAGACGAGGATAGTAATAATAAATACTAAACTTGATGGATAGAAAAGATTAGAAAATAATGCCGACTAAAATAATAATCAGTTTTTGAATGTGTTGTTAGATAAATGAATTTAATATATATATATATATATATATATATATATATATATATATATATATATATATATATATAACAGTTTCCCCAACAATGTAAACTATTAGTTCAAATAAAACAGTAAAATAACCTCAAACTCTGTGGTACGTCCACACGTTTTATGAAATATAAACATATATAAAGATACAATTTAACATTTTTGAATACTAATAAATTACAGAAGAAGTAAGCAATGTGTTGAAATGTAATAAAATAATTTCTAAATATAATGGTTTTGTGTGATTTCAAATTCTCATTAACAGCGAGAAATTGTGTAATCGTAAACTGTGTGAAAATATTCACCGAAAATATATATCAACTTTTTATTTCGCATAAAATGTATCTAAAATATTTAGGACCAATCTAGTTTTTTTCATTTAAAATATATTACTTCTTTGTTGTATCTACTTTACAATTTGAGTAGATTGAATTTCTCTAATGTAGTGCAGATTTCCACATATTTCCCATGGGTAACTTCCCCTTAGAACTCCTATGCATGTATCACAAATGTTTCTATATCTTGATCTGTGACAAATATATCCTAACTTAAATATATCCAGATTTAATTTACTTTATTTAAACTAGAGTACAATATTTACATACATTGTAGGAATAACTTATGTTTTATATTATTAATGATTTCCTACTCTACTGATATGTGAATCAAAACGTTTTTATCATGTTTTTAATTAAGTTAAAGAATTTTAAATTTATTTTGGTCTTACCTAAACATTTAAATTTTTTACTAGGCTTTATGCCTTACTCAGGAATCGTTTATTAAATTACATTTAAAATATTCATATTTACATATAATAATGTCTTAAGTAGAATTAAAGCAATAATACATATCAATTTGAGTCGTTTAAATAATAAAATGGTGAAAATATTTCTTTTTAATTTGGGATGTATTTCCTTCTAAATTTTTTAACAAAACATTAATACTGATAACTTGGATCCTCGACAAAGATGTTCGATTACTAGGACGTGCTTGAGCCATAATATTATATTAGCTCTCAATTCCTTTGATCAGAAATCAAATAGTAGAGTGAACGGCTGTAGTGGTTTCATGGCGACAAGTCACCAGAATAAAGAATAAAACATATTCTTTTCTGGAATACTGTTTTTAACACTTCTATTTCTATAGCGGCTCTCGCTTCATACTATAAACAAACCTAACAAAGAATACTTCTGACTTACAAGCTGAATTAACCCTCATCTTACTCACTATAAATTTGTGTACGTGGATCGTATCTAATACAGTTCTCAATTGGTTCGGAGATGCATGTGCTATTCGGCCTAATGTTTTATGAAAGACTATATAAACGAACTACATCGTTTTTATTTAATTTTTTATTATTATTTTTGACAAATCAAACGTTCCATCGTACTGTTGCAAATCAAAAACATTTGTTTAGAGTAAAGGTATACATTACATTTAACAAACATTTAACAAAGTCGTTCATTTTGACTTCACTGTTGAAAACATAGTATTACTTATGCATAGGTAATTGTTCATTAAACAAGTTTCGAAGTATTTAGGTTAGCATAAATATGTATAGTTGCCATCAACGATAATCAAACTTAATTATCTATACACATCAATATGACGTGGTCTAATATTTGTATAGTTATTATGTTATTTACCTTTTCATTAGGCGTAGAAAAATCCTTCAATAACCCAATTTGACTTCCGGTTTCAACATGTCAGGCATATATCCTTGTCCGTATTCTATCACACAAGTGAACGTCGCCATGATATTGAATGAGGTCTGTACAGTTACATGATACACTAATACGTATGATGACATTTTATATTTTTATAAAAACTTTATAAAAGAAACACTTAAAAACATTTTAAAAATATATTTAGACAGACCCATAAACAAGAACCTAGAAATTATTCTTTATACATTATTATTAAATGTCATTTTAAATCTTATTGCATAGGATAGAATGAGACCAAGAATCCCTAACATGTTGAAACCGGAAATCCTGTTGGGTTATTAAATTATTGTTCGACGAATATTGAAACAACAATAACCTAATAACTAGATGAATATTAGATTATGTCGATCGCATGTCATATTGATGTGCATAGTTAAATAATTTTGCGCTAACGATACATATTGGTACTAACCTACATACTTCAATACTTGTTTAATTAACAATAACCTATGCACTGGTGTGTCTTATAATATTTATGTGAGAAAGGGCAGATGTTTTTTTCTGTCTAATGTAGTCACGAACTTGCATATTCTTTTATAAATAATAACTAAATATTTTGTTGTAGAAAGCTCAGTTTAATTAGACACCAAATACTACAGATAGTAGAGTATAATTACTGATTAACTAGCATGATGTTTTCTGTTAACAATTTTGATGTTATTTCAACTGATCAGTCGTAGAAATCGCTACTGATTAGTTAAATAAATTGTGAAGGAAATTTATTCTTTAAACTTAGTTTTTAATCAAATATTTTCTCCTTTGATGTAGAAGACAATTTTATAAGTTACTTTCTTGCAAGTAGGGGTCAATACATTATTATGAATCTGGTTTCACTGAAAAACAAATTAGTATGATATATAAATATGGTCAATTTCCTTCATTATTTCAAGTATTTGTTGCAACAAATTCTTAACAATGTCTAATATTATAACTTATTTATTTATGAAGTAATTTTACGCTTTAAACTTTTTATCAAATATTTCTCCTTTTTGTAGAAGACAATTTTATTACTTTGTACCATTCGTAGGGGAAAATTTTAACAATAAACGAAGGAGCGCTTTGGAACCAAAGGAATGGTGATGTCAAGAGGAGAAATTTAGTTATTTAGTTCGCTCGGTAACTTTGACCTCTTTTAAATCTAGCAGTATCTGAGTTAACCATTTACAGAAAAACAAATTAACACATAACATTAGTTTCCTCTTTTGAAATAAAAAAAAAACAATTCGTAATGAAACAATTGATTATTTATGCATACTTATATATATATATATATATATATATATATATATATATATATATATATATATATATATATATATATCCATACATGTGTAAAATGCATACGCCCTTAAAACAAAATAATTACATAACGTTAAACAAATTCCCCCCCATATGTTTTAAATTAAAAAATATTTTGATGAACAAAGATAATGGTAACAATTTGTTAATAGTACTTAAGTTACAAAAATGACTTAAGTTACTAGTAATTGACGTCAATATTTTATAAATTTAGAAAATCAACCCCTTTGGGGTCGTGAGGTCCGAAATTGCTAGCTTGTCCCTTCCAATTAAACATTTATTTTAGTTTTGCATTTTAAAAGATAAAATATTGTTATTATAGTTTTAAAAAAGAAAAAAAAAACTTAAAGCATCATCTAAACCAATTTCACAACAAGTCCTCAATTAATGAAATACATAAACTCAAGTTATTTGCTTATTTTTGGTTTTCACTTTTGCATTTTAAACAAAGCTGAAATGTCCTTCGGATGAAATGTCTGGACTTGAATTTGAACTTGAAGTTATGGCTGTAAATCCAGCTTGAACCAGCGTGAGCTGAGAAATATACATGTTAAAATTAGGAAATGAACAGAGACCTTTTACAAGTTTAAACACTTCTGTTCTAGATTTATAAGTAATATATTTCTCTGTAACTAAGCTCTGAAACTGCAATTTCTTTGAAAATAAAATGTTATATATATGTTAAATAAGTCAATTGATGATTTCACTTAATAATAACTAGAAATAAAAGGAATTGCTATTCGTTTTAAAAAGGCTGTTTGAATTTATACTCTTATAATTTTCTGACAAGCTAAAAATTAGTTATAATTGAAAACAGATTTTAAATTTTTACATTTATAAAGACAGTACATATTTTAACATAGTTAACTCAGTAAAATAAAACTAACTTTCTTTTACACGGTTCAAGAGTTGCCAAAAGATGTTTTATGACGAGCCATGATGAATGAAGACGAAGTCATGATGTTTTTTACAAATTAAAAAAAAGAACTACCCACTATTTAGTGAAGCTTCTGTATTGACTATTCTTACATTTTTCTATAAGGAAGATAGATCAACATGATGACCGTTAAAGCAAAAAATAATTTTATTTAAACTTTTCGAGCGAATGTGTTCAATGCAAAACTCAGATCCGAACTAATTTCTTATCTGCGTGTTGGTCCCGTTAGTTAGCCTACGGCAAAAAATCACCTGACGCTGTTTTCGGACCTGAACACTAGGGTACAGCACCTCCCGGCAGTAAGTTCAATTTACTTCAAAAAGAAAAATACGTAGGCCTATGTCGGTACAACTTACTTTCATGAAAGTAGGTGTCACTACGTATAAATTATTAAGAATCTTGTTTCCCTGTAAAATCAAAAGGCATCTGATGTAAGGCAATATTATAGAAAGAAAAAATATTGAAGTCACTATACAGATGGTACTTACAGGAGTATTTTCACAAAATTGCTATTTTCTTTGAAAGAAAATTTAAATAAACTGTAGTTCTTGTTGTGAGACAAGAATATGACTGTTATTCAAGCTATTTAGAAGTTTACGTTTTTTAGGAGAAATCGTTCTTGGAACAATTGCACTGTTGGGGTTATATCAAAATAAAGTCCAATTATATGTCTTGCATATCCTGAATATGAAAGCAATTATTAAAATTTAAAAAGGAAGCCATGACGGAACCAACAGTATAGTAAGTTTAACACATTAGAAATTGATACCAATTTCGACGTTATCCCTAAATTAAATGTAATTTGTTTTGCAAAACTGATAAATGTATATACTGAATAACGTTTCCTAAATGTATAGGGTTATAAGTTATTAATAAGAATATAAATGAACTATTATCTAAACTAAATACATTATAAATAGTTCAAGTGGGTTTGGTAATATAGATGTATATATAAAATAAAACTTTAAACTGTGAAAGAAAACAGGACGACGTATGAAATAACAACTCAAAAAAAATTAATTGATTTCTTGCTTTCGAATGTAGGTTAAAAAAATCTAAATTTAATTGATTTTAAAATACATACATTTTAATTTTTGTTTACTTTCACAGTATACATTTTTTTAAGGTCGTTGAATAGAAACAATATTTCCTGTATGTCTGTCATTATTTTATAATATTATAAATATACTAATACGTCAATACATCAACACGAGACAGTAAATATAACACTTATATGATCATTTTCATCTCAAAATTGGTAATATAATACTTGATTGTTCTGGTTATTATTATTATTATTATTATTTCACAAAATGATAACTATGAATATTTTATTTTATTTATTTTGCGGGTATTATTAAATCATGTGGTGATTTATAAGTACATGTTTCTAGCTTACGACTACACTCAAACCCATAAATTCCCTACCCAACAAAGTTGAATGGAATCTATATTGACGTCCTTTTTGTAGGAGGACTGATACATACAAACAGACATCTTGTAAATATAGTTCCTATGCAACGATCCTAAAAGTGCATACATAATAATAATAGACATTTTATAATTTTTAAAAATCCTATTCCACTAGTTATACCAGAAAGCAAGTAACAATATTTTTTTATTATGTTTTATATTATATATGGTACAGTTTTGTTAAACAATTTAAGGGTTAATAAAATATATAGCGTAGGTAAATTTTTATTTATAATTTCTAATACAAACACAATCATGCATATGCTGTCATGTTTCTTTTCTATAATTTTTACTATTTAGAAAATAATACTTCCAGTTCTAGTATTTATATAATTATTAATTAATATCTTATATATGTCCTCCATAGAATGAATTATGCATTTTCAAAACTTCGAATTACCAATTAAATCAGTAAATATCATTTTACTTTTACTTGCATACCAAACTAACTGGAACAAAGAAAATATAATAAGAGAAATTTTCTCATCTTAAATGTTTACGTGAAATGTAATTTTAAAGAAACAAAATACGCTAAATGATATCTTGGTAATAAGAAAAACGTAATATATTTTAAAAGTAATAGCTTGTTTATATTCAGTTCAGACTTTTAGGTTATGAAAATAAATTATATTTGCAACTTAAATTATCTGCGTAGAGAACAAAAACATGTACAGTTATTTTTCCTAATAAAATAAACACTTTAGATATTAATTACGTTTTCCCTGAAGATTACCTCACTAGAATGCAATGAGGAAAATATTATATTTAATAATAGTTTTGCATTTGTAATTAAATTGTATCTACATAAAAGAATAGATATTTATATTTTTATTTTGATATCACTGTTATGAATTCTAGATCAAAAAGGTTTGTCTTCCAAAACGTCAAAGCGCTCACACTTTAATAACTAAGATATTACCCACTGTGTTCAAAATGTGATTTAATTAATTAATTATTTTTAACACATAAAAAGTAATTATTACTTTTTTTAAGCACAAATAATTGAAATAGTAGCAAAGGAGAGTTTTGATATGTGCAATATGAGATTGCTGTATTGGATCTTGGCTAATGCTGAAGGCCTTAAATGAAAGATACCTTTGATGTTTTATATTATAAAGAACCGGGACTTTGTAGTCTATCCTGAAATGTTCGTAGGATGTGGGAGAGCTTGGATTGTTGGTGTTTATTTATTTAAAATAATTAATTAGTTACGTCTTTATTGATAATTAGATAAAATAAGTTTCAAAGTTTAACTACTTCATGGGGGATCGAACACTTAGCGCAGATGTCTGTTTTTGCACTCTTGAGGTAAATCGGGTCTGTTACTATTGATGAGAGTTGTGCATGGGACGAATCATTCCCTTGAGATATCAGTTTTTCAAGAGTTTTTCAATGACATAGTAGTATGTGGGGCTTTAAGAGTATTGTGTACAATGGGGAATCATTAAACTTTATGAGTGTGAACAATTTCTTTTTGACATAATTATAAATGTCTGTCATATATGATAACAAGATATCTTACTGGTGATTTCCAAGATATGGGGTCCTGCTGAAGCGAAGTTATCGGTGTTGGAGTCAAATATAGTTTGACTCACCAAACAGAGTGTTAATACCACAAATGAGTTTTTAAATGAACATATATCTTTAACCAGTTATAAAATGGTTCACATACCTCCGGGTGATAGTAAACAGGGTAGATTAATCGGTATATTCACGGTAGAAATAATTCTTTCTTACGGTGGAACCCGACCTCACATGAGAAAGCGCAATGCTGTTTGTAAGTGTATAGTCGGCTCAATGAAGGTTGAAGAACGTTAACTTTGATAAAAACCTCTTTATCCAGACTAAGCAGTGAAAAATTAAATAATAATAAAAACAGTGGAATGAATACGCTATAAAATGAACCATACAGAGTCTATCCTTTCGGAATCTGTTGAAGCTAGTATGAGTAGCTCTCTACCAATATTTAGATTATATGAACGTTAATAAATTGTATTCTGAATTACTATACATCTGTCAATACCATTTTAAATGAAAATAAATAACATGAAATATCATTTTAATTCTCAAAACATATATCAGCGTAATAAAATAATATTTAAAGATTTTATAAATAAATTTAAGTTGAGATTGTGACTTCAGGATTATTAAATAGTAGATTATGTGTAGTTCAAAAATTTAACAATATATTAACCAGGAGTATTAATATTCCCTCCTGAAAATATACACTTTTTAGGAAATATTGAATTCACAATTTTAATTATTGTATTTACTTACAATATAATATTTAATAATATATAATATATTATTATTTATATTGCAAACATTTATTGTTATTATAGAATTTTTGAATGGTGTAAAAATATAAGATATAGCACAAATTGGAAAAAAAAAATTAATGTAGGCCTACAGTATACATTTCTTGTATGTTTGAAAGTAGATAATGACAAAATCCTTTATAAACTGTAATGTTTTCATACGAGGTTAAAACTGAAAAAAAAAAATCTTTATCCAGTCCTTTAGCTATTTTAATAGTGTTGAAGTACATATTTAGCATGCAGATAATTGTGTCGTTCTTGCACTCGCTCTTTTATTCATACAATGAATGTTATTCAACCTCACAGAGTTGACTTTAATAAAGCTCTACGTTTAGAAAATAATAGCTTTTTCTCTTACATTTCTGTTGAGCTTTTGGTTAGATTCACAACTTAAATACACATAGTTTTGTTATTAAATTCATTTAAGAGATCTAGATTTATGAACACACTTCAACTGAGGATTTCTCTTTGCGTAATTTAATTATAATGAGCTATTAATATTAAGAAAGAATTATTAAAATATTAAATTACCCTGATGTTTAATGAACCGTTCTGTAAAGGGTAAATTAATTGAATATTTTGAAAAAGTTTAAATGTCTGAAATTACTTAAATAAAATTTTCCCTTTACAATTAGATTTTTCAATTGTTTTCCTTACATGTGATTACAACCAGAGTAATTCAATATTTATATCACAGAAAAGATAAAGTCTTTTGAAAACTTAAAAGAACGAATTTAAATTGAAATAACACTACAGTAATTACAAACCATTTTTAAATATAAGTTGAGATTATGTTTTCTGAATATAAACTTATCTGATCCAATCCACTTTGGTGTCAAACAAATCCCAGTCATGATTATTTTACATAAACAAAGCTACAGTAAAATGGAAAAAAAAAAGAAGAAGAAGAAGAAGAAGAAGAAGAAGAAGAAGAAGAAGAAGAAGAAGAAGAAGAAGAAGAAGTAGAAGAAAAAGAAAAAGAAATCTTAATTAATTCATGTCATGCATATAAGTCATTTATTTCTGAAATGTGTCTGTCAGATATTCTATTTCTCACTAATTTAAGATTAGCGTTTTATACGTACTACATGACATTTAGTCATCAATGGTCAAAAATTACCACAAAATTATATTTATTCGTTTGGTGTCAAAAATAGGAATATTAAATAAGGGGAGTGTAGATATAAAATTTGTTAGAAAATTAGAGACAGTTGACATATATCTTTTGAGTAAATTTTACCTATTCTTATCCCTTTAAAATTCTAATAATAAATGTATATATTTGTAGCAATCTTTTCCTAAAATCTTAAAATACTTGTTATGTGAATCCGTTTAAAAGACAAACTATAGATTCAGGTTTATTATTGATGTAAATTAATCATTTTCAAATCCTTGACCTAAATGTTGAGGAAAGTAAATTGGTGTGTCATAATAATATGTACTGAGGTTCTTCAAAGGTTACTTCCCTGCTTTCAACTATTGGGATAACTATAAATAATAACAACCTCATTTAAACGTTACAGATCAATAGTCATTTCCGCAAAAATTTATATTATATAGTTTAAAACAACAATTTTATTATTAAAACCCTCAATATTGTTGAATTATAGTTGTTTTTAGATTTTGTTTAATTCACAAGTCTTTTCTTAGTAATTGAATATTAGGACATTTGTAGTTTAGTAATTGAGAAAGGACACATAAATGCATGTGAGAGTTTTCAAACAAATACAAAGTTTGACTCTCACTGAGTATTAAAAAAAAAGTAAATGTTTTTAGAAGTTATAGTAATATATTTAGTCGATATATTTTGTAAATTTAGAAACATTGTATATTAATAAAAATGTGTCATTTTATAAAATTAGTTTCATACTAAATCGAATTGTAAAATAATCCATTCGAATGATTTGTCTTTCATCCTCACTATATTGTGACACAAAGTTGTAAATAAAGATAATATTTTAATAATGTGGTAAATATGAGCAACATAAGGAACCACTTACTTATAGTTAAGTGAAACATTTTCTGATTAGATGACAACACGTCCTGGTGTTAAAGGTTGTGATGATTAGTGCTTACATTCATAAGTAAATCAGTCATTAAAATTATTATTATCTTATTATAGATCTACTCCATGCTATGATGAACACACACACACACACAAAAGGTTTTATTACAAACATAATGCTATTTATATAAAATGTATTTGTGAAAGACGTTTAAGAATAAAAATATGTTAAGTGATTTTTTGGGAATACAAATAACCAACAATGTTTCCTATTATTTATTTATATTCCGCTCAGTTTTTAATTATGAAAGATAAATTACAGTAGCAGCTTACTTTGTTTATATTAAGTAATAAATGTCTACTGTGCATATTTAAAATAAATGTTATATTCACTTCAGATTCCCTGAAACTTCATTCATCCTTTTATGTACTTATGTGGTTCGTTTGTTATCTCCGAAATTAATGTATTAGTTTATGAATGAAATTTTTATTACTTGGACTTTTGATATTACCGAATGTTATTTTATTAAACATTCTCAGTAACTAATAACTGAAATATTAGTCGTCATTAAATAAACAATAAGTGTAGAGAAAATTTTGGAAAGATTTGTATTTTAACGGTTCTATATTTTTTTAATGTAACATTTGCAAATAATAGGTAAGAGTATTGTATTCTCATTGGGATATAATCTCAAACGAAATTTTAAAAAAATCTTTTTTTATTTTATATTGATTCAAAACACAAAATAATGTTGCTACCAAATTCCACTATGCACTATGCATTTATTATCTATATATAGTTGAGATTTGCATACAGATAATAATTATTGTACATAGTGGTATAATTTGGTAGCAACATTATTTTGTGTTTTGAATTAATATAAAATTTAAAAAAAGATTTTTTTTTTAATTTCGTAAAATTTCGTATATATATATATATATATATATATATATATATATATATATATATATTTAAAGTTTATAATATAGCCTATATTATAAATAATTTAGAAACCGTTTATATATATATATTTTTATTATTTTTTTTAATGAAAATATTTATTTCACAAACAAAAACAACAGTACACTTCAATAATACATATAAAAATGAAAATAATATGATACATATAAAACTTAAAAAATAAACTTCAGTAATAATAACATTAAAAAAAACTATAATTACATACACGTCAACAGTTAATTTTAATGTTTGTAAAATAAATTAAGCACCCCAGAGGCAATGCCTGTGTTGGGGTTGCTATCAGTTCAAAAAACAAACAGAAAGAGTCATGAGCTGACCAGCTGTGCATCAATATAAAATAAAAAGAAATAATATAATCTACTTTTATTAAAATAGTAATAACAATCAAAGCCAAAATACATATATATATACATATATATACTTACACATACACACACACACACACACACACACACATATATACACATACATACACACATATACACATACATAAATACATACATACATACATACACACATACATACATATACATACATTTTTTTTTAATGTCGCATACATATACAAATCTATACCTACATACCCAAATCAAAATACATATACTCAAAACACCTCATAATAACAGGTACAAACATACAAACATACACGCCACACACACACATGTAATATATATAAACCTTTGCAAGTTTGTTACGAAAGAGGTTTATAAAGAGCATGTAATTCAGGCTATACAAAGTTAACAAATATTCATCTCGAAAAAGCTTCTATTCTTAATAAGAAAATAGATGAAACCATACCAGATGTTCTTTCCCGTAATAATTCTGCACGAGACTATTCTAAGTATTTTAAAAGTATTTGCACACACGATTGTGATTTAGATAATAAAGAGGTGATGTGTTTATTGGTTTTTTTAATTGAAAATATTATCGTAGATAAATAAACTAACGTATATTTACATTTTGATTTACACAAGATATAAAGACTCGTTTCGGAGTAACATAGTGTGTTGGACACTTATAGCACCATTTGCAGGCAATCTCGGTCACGTTCTACACTTAATAGTATTTCCAGAAGCAATTCCTACCAAGCTAAACCTTTTCGCTAAACCTTTTCGCTAAACCTTCTCGCATCCTGTAGGCTTCTGCATACGATTCATCACTATTCCTAGAAAGACTTAATTGTTATTTGATTCTTCACGTCTTTTGCTCACTTCAAATACAGAACGATAACTGTGTCTGCCAAACCCTATATAAAAATTTATCTCACTATATAGGCTACTATTATACTAATTATATTTTTTTATTACTTTTTTGTATTATCGTGATTATAATACTAAAAAGGATAATTATAAATTTTAAAGCATTTTAATACTTCTGCAAAATTTTGATTTAATGATATAGATTATGTATTTATAGTATACTTAGTAATGCAGTAAACCACTGTTTTTAAACTGAGGTGAAATCCTTACTAGCAAGTTTGGAAAACATTCTTGATTCCGGCAACACGGGTATAGAAGTGATTGACACGTAGCCATTGAGGGGTTAAGACCATCAGTCTCCCAAAACAACTTAGAAGTTGGTATTGAGACGGTTTGGGAAAAGCCAAACGTCTCAAGTCAATTTAAAGCAGTTTAAATTCCCGCGATAAAACCATATAGATAGGGGGCGAGGAGGGACGATGACGTCACGCCAACAGGTGCGGAAGATTGCATGTTGGTACGTGAAAAGTCACTTTGCCTCGTTTCTTATTGTATTAAATACTAAATTATTAAAATAAATAAATGTTCAGTAGAATCAACCGATAAATAATATCAAAAAATAAATTTAGAATCATTTAAAACAAAAAAGTTATTCAAGTTTTTATAGGGGCTCAAAAACCTAAAATTTGGAAAAAACTTAAATTCAAAATTCAAAAAACGTAGAGTAATAACTCAGAGGGGAACTAACAATAATCATAAATAAAAAATATGAATTAATAATAATAAACAGGTGAGAATGGACTTAGAAAGTCATTCTTGGGGAGTTTTTTGGAATTTTTGAGTTGAAGGGGGGATTAATTAAAAAATAATAATAAGGACTATTGAAGAGACCACAATAGAGCACAATAATATGTACTTAGATTCAAATTTGAAAATAAAATAAGGGAGATATAATAATTACAAAAAGTAAAACTTTAAAGCCCAAAAGCGGTTAAATTTGAAGTTAAAGGGGAGAAATAACATTGATATTATAGATATCTATTATGTAAAAGTGTGAAACATCAAAGCAGAAATGATAATATATAATGGGGGGGGGGTTATGAACAAAAAACTATACGACAAAAACGTTGGGACTTCAAGGACGTATAACTCGAGAACCAAGCGAGCTACGTGAAAAGTACAAACAGAGTTTTTCGTCATAGTAGAAGAGGAACAAGACTTCGTCAAAAGAATTTTGAGAAAGGACTTATCTCAAAATTTGAAAAGAAGAAAAATCGAATTTCGGGAAAAGGGCGATAACTCGCGAACGATGCGCAGTAGAACGATGAATCAAGTTTCACAAGACCCAAAAGATGGAGAGGAAGAAGAATCCGAAAGGAACTTTAAAATCGGTTCGTGCGTTCGAAAGTTATACCGAGTTGAACGAAAAAATGACAAAAGCTGAGATTTTCATGAAAAATCCTGTAAAGTGGCGCGCGCACCCTCAGTAGGAATCTGGAGTCTGAACCTCATAGTGCCAACTTGGATCACAGATAACACTAAATAATAAATACAATAAATTATTATTTAAAAGGTGTTTTAATTGAGAATAAAGGAAGAAAACTATTCATTAGTCAAAAAATATGACTAATAAAATATATAGTGTAAATATTTCAGACCAAAAGGGCCTGAAAACACGTAAAAAGAAGAAAATACCTTTCTCTGTAAAAGGGAGAAAAATTGGAATAATTCCCACTAAAAGGGAGACCATAATTTATCCATCGAAAGACGGATACTTTTGTTTTGGAATCGAGGCAAGGAAGACGTTTCTTCAGCAGCAGACTCCGACCTGAGAGGAAAATTCAACTGTCACTCTACTTAACTGGACTTAGAATAATTTCTACTCCTATCGAACTTCAAGGCAACTTAGAAGAATTCGAGACCAGCATTCAACTACATAGCAGTTTACAGACTCTGGACCGAAAACATCATATCAACATCAGCCTAATTATACAACAAATTCCAAAACCAACTAGAACTTCTAATAAAGTGTGAAGGTATCATATACTTAAGGAATAATTCGCAAATATTAACTTCATTTCAAATATAACGTCATTAGGGGAATTATTAAAAATTAAATTCATTTTTATACTTCTGCTTTGGTGTTATAAATAATTAATAATTAAATACGACTTTTTCAGTAGAGGAAAAACTGTTTGTGGTTCTGTCTGAAAAGTCTAGCGTTTTTTATTTTTGTTTAGAATATAGAAAATATTCCATTTGTAAATTTTGTCAAATATTTAAATCTTTGTGTTGTTGTTTAATCAATTTTGTTGTTATTAAAAAAGTTTATGAATTCAACATTTTAACTGTGCTAAAAAGAAAAGAATATATAAAAAATTCATTTCTAAATTTTGTTGTGTTTTCTATATATATCCATTCTGTATATGCTATTAACCTTGTTTAAATATAAATATTATATGTGTGCTCTGGTAATATAATTTGAAAATTTTAAAAGTTATCATCAGAACTTAAGAGCCGATTTCTCCCAAAAGGCACGACCTCAGAGAGAGAGAGTGTTATTTTAAAATAAAGAGTCAAATAATCGAGCATTGAGATAAAATTCAGGGAATTTTGGGTAAATTAAAAGTTAGTAAGTTTATGAGGACAAGCTCACACTTACTAGAGCCAAGTTTTGCAATATCTTTGATTGCATAAAAGGTAAAAGTGAGCATCTTGGCCTTGCCCGCGCTTGCTCTGAGCAGAAAGGTGGTTCGCCCTATCGGTGGTGATCGTACAGCGAGTTTAAGAGTTCGTGGTAAGTAGCGTTCCAAAAAGGGACGTAAGAATCTTAAAATCGCGAGAGTAGAGTGGTAAGTGGTGTTCCAGCGTGGGGAAAGAAGAACCCTACGACCTCGAGCGTAGCGTGGCAGTCTGTCAGTTCCAAACGCTGCTACATCAACACTTGTCACGTAGGCAGGTGATACTCATTAAGATTCAATGCAATGTAGGGATAAAGGGAAATAGTACAGCTGATAATTCCGTAAGAAATGGAACTGGAAAACCATCAATGAACCCCTGAGAAGTGTATGGGATCATAAAAAGATGTGGTAAATGAAAGTTGTGAAACATTTTTGAAACTTGAACACTATTACATATGGATAAACTGAGTCAAGTAAGATTTGTTTGACTATTTGTTTGTCAGAAAATAACTGTTGTGAGTTGTTAAACCAGAAGTGAATATGGTGGTTTGCCATATGACTGGGCATAACACGCTCAGAAAACATAATACATTTTTGTGTTTGCTGGATGATATGCGCTGAAACCTTTTTGTGAAGGATATGGAGACACTCAATCTTTAGAGTTAGACCTTAGACAACTCTAAGTGAAGGTTATCCCGAAGCTAATACATCTAATGGAAGGTCTCGGGACCTTCTACAGCTCGTTAGAAGCACGAACTTGATATGTATTATAATTATTTCAATTCAGGTACCTCATTAATTATGCTATAAAATACAGTGTAAAACAAATATATCAAAAACTCTAAATAATATTAGATAAACAAGGTCTATTGGATTATTGTTATGCAAATAATAAGAGAGTAACACTTCTGATGGTTGAAGCTCTGTAGGTTAGATGATTAACTCATTATACACTCAATCTTATAAGCAATACTTATTGACTACACTAAAAATTATCAGAAATTTTGTCTTAATATGTGTAATATGAACATAGTGTGAAAGCTAGTTTATAAATTGTCTCTCTATTAATATTTAACTATTATCGGTATACGATGATCTCGGCATCTTGGAGCCTACATCTTGATACTTGTAATATTTTTGATCAAATTTTAGTATGTGGTGAATAATGTGATTTAAGAAGTGTTGAACTTATAAGTTCTTTTTGCGGACTGATCAGTGCACATGATTCCGTGCTTAATAATCTCTTTGACGATGGCTACAGCATTAAAACATTGCAGCAAATCTATTTGTTGGTAAACGAACACATCCAAATTGCTGTACTTATAAAATTTAACTAGTGTCTTCATGAATTTACCATTATATATTGTAACGATATCACCTCAATCAAACCAGTTAACATGATTAAAGTGATATCAGAAAAAACAAATAAAATAAAATAAATTAGGAATAAGAAATAAATCTTCACGTGAAAAAATTAAATTAGAGATTGAAAATTAAAAAGGGTTTACAAGGGATTGTTAAGAAAGGAGTGGAGGCATAGGCGCTGCAGATGTCCAGAACGAATGGTAAAATTATTAGGTTTGAAAAAGGGAAAGCGACGCTACGATTTCTCCTTCAGAAGGGTTAGAAGGGTTCAACAGACTAGGAGAAACCGAAACTTTCCCAAAAATAACGACAAATTCTATATCAACCAATAGGAAGGACGAAATCTTTTTTTTTTTTGGATTTGTGAAAGTTAGTGTGGCGTTGCCGCTGAACTGAGGAACAAGAAGGAAAAAAAGGGGGAAGTCTTCTACGAGCAGCGAGGGAGTAAGGTGCGACTCTAGAAACTGGTTGTCTCCAAGTCACCAACATAGTATCTGCGTTTTAATAAAATTTAGTAAAGTATAACTTCTAGCCTTCAGCGAAAGTATTGAGTATTATCTTCCAAAATAAATCATAATTAAATCCTAAATAAATAAATAAAAAAAAGTAAAGACAAGGTTTTTTTTTATATAACATAAGATAAGCGTAGTGAGTTGAATGTTATAATATTTAGAATGTTCTCTGAAAATAACGGAATGAAATACAATGGTTTGATCACTGTCAAGTGATAATTGATTGTCAAGTGATTGCACATTTATTCTTGTTATTACATTTTAATTAATTTAAAGAACTGCATTTAATGTAAATTTTATTATGTCTACTTTCATACAAATTTCATTTATACATTGTAAATACACCAATTATGTTACATATCAGTGTAATAAAACTCTAAAAATAAACAGAAAGAATTTATTTACTAGTAAATAAAAATATTATTTCATAAAATTAAATTTTGTAACGGACCGTTTGTGTAAAATTAGTTGATTTATTAACTTAGTTTAGTATAAATATAAATGTAAGGCTGAACAAAACTAAAACCCTTGTAAACGAACAGTTTTACCTTTTTACAAAATTAATTTTGTAAATGAACAGGTTTTGTATAAATTATAATGAGACTAATTACATTATATTTTATTATTGAGAAGTAACTAAGACTAATTCTAGCCTGTAAAGAAACATATAAAAACCATGAATCAATAAACGTAGCCACTTAATAACACGAGGTATACTTGTGGGCGTAACAGATTCATAAGTCCTTTCTGAAACAGTTGAAGATAATCTAATATTAAGTAGAAAACAACCAAGTTCGTTAAAACGCATTCATAAAATATGTATGCTTTGATTTATTCATTCTCTCTGAAGTATATAAAATTGCACGAGTTTTTCATTTTAAAATCATTTCTTGATTTGAATTTAGTCTATTAAGCTTGGAATGTATAAGTAAAATAGATTATAGTGAAATCTGTATTATAATGGCAATTCGTAAGATGTCGGAGTTTTATTCAGTTTTCAAATGGAATTTAATTGCTAACGTAGTGTCAGGATTTCCTATTATTACACATGAACTGCTGGCATACAAAACTTGCATCATATCTATCGCTGTTGGATCACTAATTTTGATCTTATCTCAATGTATTCTTTTAATTTTTTCAAATGTTGCTCAGCAAAATTTAACACAGAAAATAACAGCTGTAATTGATTTAATACAAATCTCTTTCACTTCTTTTTACTACATAATTTGGAGACATGAAATTATAATTATAATTTCAAGAATTAACGATTTAATGAAATTTTTTGAAAATGTTCCAACAATGAAAGAATTCTATTTTGATACATTGAATAAACATTACAATATTATTAAAAAGTACACAACTTGCTGCTTGTTTTTCTTGCCATTTCTACCAATTGTATGGTTCATATCAAGAATAACATCACGGGCTTTAGGTTTATGTGAAGGGAACTATTGTTTATGTTATGCAGCCCCATACGATACTTCTTACTCACCTGTATATGAGTTAACGATGATAGTTCAAGGTATTACCAGTATATTTTTAGTGTTAAAACAACTTCTAGCAATTTGTTTTATTTTAGCTCTATTTTCATTGAAGAAAGCCTTCTTTATATATCTTCAAAAATATTTGGTTTTGGTTTTTAGTTCAGAATATATTTTATATGACAACAGAAGAGATAAATACAATAACATTGATATAAATAAATTTGAATTCATCACCAAAAGGACTACTAATGCTAGGATCGGCCAAAATTTCGAAAACAATGCCGGAAAATTTAATACTTTTAAAAATGTATCTTTGATTGAAACTGGTAATAAATTAGAAAGATTTGATCCAGTCATGAATAGATTACGAATATGGGTTATATGTCACCAAGAAGTATTAAGGTAATGTATTTATATCTGGTTATATTTTCTATATTAATGAGTTTCAGTGTGATCGCCTTTGCAAATATTTCATATAATACATGCATTTGAATCAAAAGTTTTGTTGTATAAAATTTTAATCCTCGACTACAATTTATATTTTTATTAGGTTGTATGTGAATTCATAACAAAAAATATAGACTTTATTCATTTCAAAATATCAACCAATTCATGATCTTAAGTAAACATCTAAACTTTTTTTTTTTGATAAAAATTTCTACATTTGTAAAGGTTGTTCGTGAAATAATTAAACGAAGCAGTGTGTTTAATAACTAGTAAATATATTTATTGGAGCAAGAGAAATTGTTACTTAGGGTTTTATACCTGAATCACAAATTATTCTCCTTA
This sequence comes from Aphrophora alni, assembly GCA_963513935.1. NCBI lineage: Eukaryota > Metazoa > Arthropoda > Insecta > Hemiptera > Aphrophoridae > Aphrophora > Aphrophora alni. The sequence goes on from OY740772.1 coordinate 43,837,561, forward strand.
GAATAGCGTAGTAAATGATAAAGTAAGTGATAAAGAACATTCAAATCATATGTTTTGGTGAACTGAGACTATAGTATTCCTAGTGTCAAACTAAAGGGAATAGATATTGATTTTTGATTGTAAACGTATTTGATTTAATGTATTTATTTTCTCTTTTTCCAAAAAACATAATTAACAATGGAGACAAACCTTTTGCTTCATTTTTACTTGCACTTAAACAGGTATTTACTTGAACTAAATAAAAGTACGCAAGGTTAAGTAAATTGCATTAAAACCTTTGGTATAATATATTTATTTTCGTACCCTATAATATATTTCACTGCTGTTACCGTATTTCCTTGTGATCTATGGATTTTACATATCAATCAATTATTACTTTGTTAACTTGTTTAATCTGTTGAATATAATAACAATTTAATAAGTAAATGTTTATTGTTCTCTAGAATTAAAAAAATATATACTATCGAATAAATAAATACCGAATTGTCAACAAAAATTTCTGTTATGAACCAATTCATAGTTTCTAATTTAACACTTACTCTGCTTTGTATTTCGATTTTTAATTAAAAGACTATTTCTTAAATAAATTAATGAATTCTTTAGATTAAGAATAGTTTATTAACATTTTTTATTGTTTTCACCCTTGCATTTTTTTAGATTGTACAAAGGTTTTGCAACAATTTCAAACATCTTTTTTGTCTAAAATAAGTTTATGGAAACGACTCTAACCTGAAAATACTGAAAATGTTTTAAAAGTTTCAATTCTGGCAATAATTAAAATTGGCTATATAGGTCTCTCAAGATATCTGCATGTGAGGTAGTTTTATTCTAGTTTTTAGAAATATAGATATTATATTTTATTTCAACAATTTATTTTTGATATTGTTTGGTTTCAGCATTTGTAATAAGTTGATACACATATTATCTCCCCTACTGCTGGTTGTGTACATTTCACTGTATACTTCAATCTCATTTCAAACATTCGCTGCCACAATGGTAAGTAGCTTTTTATTTGTTATTTGTAGTTATTTGGCAATGAGGAGTTAATTAAACACAAGAATAAATAGTTCTTGTACGCTATAAGCGCTGATTAATATTACAGTATCTTGAATGATTGCCGTGACACTGGTATACAAGTGTACTCAGATGAAGGGAAATAGTTGAAACTAAGGGATTAATGCTATGTCATCATATGTTCTTTTAACAATTATAAAGTAACAGCAGGTTTTTATTATGATGATTGACTTACACTCTATTTACAACTTGAAGTTATTTCTTGGTTTCTTTAATGGCTGTGAATCTGAGTTTTGAGTAACCAAAGTGGATCCTAGTAATCTAAATTTTGTTTATTCTTATGACAATTAGAAATCTATTATATTTATTTACTTTGTTACAGCATGCGGAAGTACATGGTATTACAGAAGTCATTCTCATACATTCTTACAGCGTTGGACATATTTTTGGTTTCATGTTACTTTGTTCTCTTGGAGATGAAATTACTCGAATGGTAAAGATGGATTGAATGGTTTAAAGTACATTACATTAATTGGAATGAATATTTGATAGTAAATATGGAATAATATTCTGTATCATGACTGTTTCATTAATTAATTTTAAGTTAATGAGTTTTGAAATTTGTTCAACAGCCAAAAATTTCTAATCCATATACATATGTATATAATGACACTTACCAGCTTCTTTTCACTCGAATATATCAGATTTAACATTTATTAAAAAATTGTCTACATAATACATATTATAATGGGAATAGAAATTGTCCCAAAAAAAATATAATTTTCGAGAATAATTTTAGTTTTTTTGTGCAAATTTTATACACATCTATATAAGATATATAATGATACAAAAACTCTTTTACAGTTACACATGCACGCATGGACACAAACAACCATGCATGTATATTTGTATCTGAAGCGGTTCCTTGTAGACAACATTTTGTGTATTGCCTTACAACACATACTGTCCATGAGAAAAACATTGACTTCTTAAATCTACGCCAGCTATGTCTGCTCTTGTGATTTGTTAATAGTCATTGGGAATCAAACATTTTCTGGAAATTGGAATCTTTTATATTGAAAAGAAAAAATTGTATATGATTGGAATTCATAGGATAAATACTGTTTCTTCTCTAGCGCAGCTTGTCGATATAATCGCCTCAATAATGTGACTATTTAATTATTTACCTTTTACCGTGTACCCCTGCATAACTGTGGTGGCTTCAAATTTCTAATAAGTAGGATTTGATAACCTAGCTTTATATATATTGCATGGATTGGTAAACCTGATACTGACAGATTATTTAAAATATTTGTGGATTGCTACACTGTGATGTAGAGTGGGGGTGAGTCTCAAGGAGATGGGGTTCAGGGTACGAGGGATTGGTCCTGAAATACTCTTAGTCGGGCCGGGAGGCGACTGGTAGAAAAAGGAAGAGGAAGGGTGATCGACTCGGGATGGTCGAGATGATTTAGAGCGTAAAATGGCGATGAAGGGTTCAGCCGGCTGAAGACCTATTGTTGGCTCTGAAAAGGGCCAGTCGCTCTCAGGTGAAGTCGAGAAGATAGGTGAGATGCGATTTTGGCCGCATTGATGAAGTGTCCACCCACTATTGCTGGCGCCAAAGCACCTAAAATGTTCTTTTCAGGAGGCGAGGCGGGTGATGCAATATGCTGCTGTTGCCCTGATTTCTCCGTTTAATTTCCCTTACGGGAGGCCACGGGGTGCGTCTTGGAGAAGGCGACGTTCTTGACAGTGACGAGCAGGAGTCAGGTGTTTTGAAGAAACAAAACTTAGATGGGTTGAACAGCAAGCTGGTAGGCGGCAGGGTTAAAGCAGCAATTGGGTGAGTGTGAACGAAGAGCAAGTGTAGAACCAGTGAAGATGGCTAGTCTTCCTGAAGGGTAGAGGTGAAGTGATGATGTGATCTACTGGTCGCTAGGTTGCCAGGAAGAATAGTGAGAGGTGTTCACTGAAGGTCTCCAGGAGGAGAAGTGAAGATGTGGAAGCAAGTGTTTTCTTGGTCTCCCGGAGGAAAAGTGTTGGTCTCTCTGGTATGTCTCCCGGAAGAGAAGTGGGATGAAGTTGAATGGTCTCTTGGTCTCTCGGAGGAGAATTGTGGAAGGTCACTATTGGTCTCCCGTAGGAGAAGTGTAGATGGTCACTCTTGGTCTCCCAAAGGAGAAGTGAATTTTTGGATTTTTTGTGCGGGTACTTATACAAATTTCAGCTCTGCCAGCTTGCAGCTTTGCTGGCCTAGAATTGGCTGTGTCCCAGACAATGAGCTGTCCATTGTATAAGTTCAACGTGAAGCGAACTAATTGATGAACGAGATGGTTGTGATTGGTTCGGAATCGTGTGGCTGAGCGCCATTGTTTGAAGCCGCAGAATTTTAAGCGCTCGACGTGAGCTGTCGACCAATCAGAGACAAGTTGCGAGTGCAGGGTTTGTAAGGTGAGATTGGCCGAAGCAAAGCCGTTGAAGGCCGTGGAATTGATGTGTGTGTTGGCAGGTTTTGCCGTGTGAGTGTCGGGCAACTTGTCAGGTCAACTAGTTCCCTGTTGTGGTGACGTTTACAACTGGATATTCTTCAAACAATACTGTATTATTAGAACTTGTAACTATAACCTCATATCACCTGGTTATTTAAAAATTTTGTACCACAGGTGTTTAGATCAAACGTTAGGCAATATTAAACTAATTAGAAATGATTTGAAAATTAAAGGTAATTTTTATTCCTATAACTGATTTTTTTTCCTAGGTGAGATAAAAAATTGTTAAGCACTATAAAATACGAAATTTCATTAAATCCGCCCTTAAGTTTCCGAGATTACACCAAAGAGTCGGGTGTGTTAAGGAAACACGTTCTAACTGAAAACAATATGAAAATGTAGATGGTTTTTCGTTGAATCTTATTTGTATTGTTAATATCATAGCCTAAAATCAAGTAAATAACACTTTTAAAAATGTTACAGATATATGTAAGCTAGACCTAACCTACTTTGTGTTAAATGATTAAAACTGATGGACCAAATCAACTGTTTTAATATTGTATTATATTGGTTGATATGTTAACTAAATTTGTATGTAAAAATTAAATTAAAAAGTCTTTATAAATTATACCACACTGGTATAGACTAAGCCCAAACAATCTTTGTGTTGAACTATTAAAACTAATGAACCTAATTAGCTGTTATTGGCTATAAGTATTTGTTAATTATTATCTGCTCATTTGACAGCTAAAGATTTGTATATATTTTTTAATAACTGTTTTTAAAGATATCATTAGGAATAAAAGTCTAAGGCCATCTTTAAAAATAATACTAATAGTTTCAAAATTACCATTCTAATCGATCTAGTATATTGCGAACTTTTGAGGCTGACATTTCTTTAAAGTAAAAATACATGACATACCTTTTTATTGCCATAACTCTAATTGAGATATCGATGACATTAAACGTTAAACCTTCTTCTGAGTAAAAATTCGATGTTACCAAAATTCTCATTGAAATCGGTTCAACAGGTTTTATGGCCTCAGAGGTCAAAATTAGAGATAATAGACACCCATACAGATTTATCAGTATAATATATATATATATATATATATATATATATACTTAATTAGCTCTTTTTTCTGATTTATTAGCCTACTTAAAACTACATATAGCCTGAATCAGTATGTGTAAGATATGTAATATAAAACCTAAATATCCCTCATTTTACTTGGTGAGATTACAATAGAAACAATGTGTTTCGGTTAAATCACCGAAGAAAAAACCAATACTATATTTAAAAAAACTGTCAAAACGGCTTTTTAGCAGAAAACGGTGGGTATGATTTATGGTTACATGAAACCAAATCACTTATTGCAAAGATATTTCGGGAGGGAATATGGAAGACCTTCACCTTTATAAGCATTAATTACTGGTATACAAATGTTCAAGGGGACTGGAAGTATTGGTTGATTTCAATGTTCATATAATAGGCCTAGTTTGACAGAAAATGTGTTGTTTTGTTAGAATGTTTTACTTGTAGTTCCCGTAAATGGCAAAGTACTGATTTAAGAGAACTTTAAATTCTGGGAACCAAAATTTGTTTTCTTAGTGTGGCTTTTTGGTTTTTTTACCAATGGCTTAAAGTCTATGCATACAAAGTTAAACTATGGATACTTTAGAGCCAAATTATTACCTTCTACATACATTGTTTAGTATTAAATAGTTAGACTTTATCGAATACAATTACTACAATCGTTTGTGTTTTCATATGAGGCTAGTTGTCACATATCTGGCATTGTAAACAGGCAGAATGTTCGAATATTGTTAAAGGAAAATCATAAATTTGTTTTAAAAAGAGATAGAAATATTCCAAAATTGAATGTATGATATTGGCTAATACACTACAACATCACTCTCCTTTTTTTCTGAACCAGCGGTAACAACAAATACTTATCTGGTTCATGATATAAGTGTATGCTGTGCCTCAACTAGAAAAGTTGTAGACTTGAATAGTGTTCCAGCAAGACGGGGAACCACTTCATTGGGCATTGTTTGCGAAATAATTTCTCAAAGACACTTATCCCAAACATAGGATTTGTAGATATGGGCTATGTGGTGGAGTCCCCCCTCTCCAGACCGCTCGAATTTTTCCCATGGGGATTACAATAAGGATGAAGTTATACTCTTAGCCGATTCCTCATATTGACAACTGTAAGATAACAATGAGAGACTCAATTAGAATCATAATAGAAAAGATGTTAAACAAGACTTGGGAAGAAATTAAATACCGCCTTAAAATTTTAAATCCCTTAAAAATTAAATAAGTGTTATATAGTCTATATTATTAAAATAATAAACTTTTAACTTCTTGATTAAATAATTATTAAAACCGGGAATATTCTAACCTAACCTAACCTAACCTAACCTAACCGAACCTAGGACCTTTGGTTTCACACGCCAACTCTCTACGCTTGGTAAAATATTGAATAAGCGTTAAAATCAATAAATTAATCTAATTAAATACATACGTACAGGCTGCAACCCGGGTATACAGATTAGTTTCAATGTCGTTTGTAACGAGGTAATTTATCTGTCATAACTAAAAAAAAAAATGCAGCAACAACAAATTCAAGTGTTGACTCGTAAAGCCAAAGGTCCTGGGTAAGCGTTAAAATCAATAATTAAATTTTTAACTTCTATTATATTTTATTATATCATGTTTTTATTAGGAAGCTTTTCTTTTTGATTTGGTGACCTAACCAACAAAGATGATTTCTATTGCTAACTTAGCTATTAAAAACTTTTACATTTATATGATATACTACACAGATGTTCATTCTTAAAATATATAGTGTTAATTATGGCTTTAAATCAGGGAAATACTTTGTGGTACCAGGTCATAAATGTACAATGCAATTTCATAGAACATTAATTATTTCTTAATAATAAGTAGACCTAAATAATGAAACATTAGACTTATATGTAATGGCAACGAATTCCTCTGAAATGATACCAAAGGGTGAATTATCGGTCAAAAATAAAACAACCTTTGTGGTTGGTACGCATGTTGGTATTTCTTAAACCGGGCGTAGTCATTTTAACCGGGCGATTATTTTGTCAAATGTAAGTAAAATTCACGGGTTACGAGTAATTTAAAACGTATCAAAATATATCATATGCATGGCCAATATCTTCTACAATATATAAACATCAATATTTTCTTCATTTTACATGTTACTTGGTGTTATTGTTTTAATCACTGAGTTTCATATTTCCTAAATCACTTTCTACATCTACTATTCTGTTTCTTTTTTTCATGTTTTTATTTAATTGGATAAGATTTTATATTGTATTGTTTAATTATTTTAGGGTGAAGCAGTCGATAAGGAGGCTTTCAGTATCGCTAAATGGTATGACTGCAGTCTGGCTGTGAAGAATAGTGTTAAAATAATATTCCAGGCAGTACAGACTCCTACAAGATTTTCCATTTACAAATCCAAAATGTTCAGATTGTCTAACCACACTTTTGTTACAGTAAGTATATACAATCATTTTTATATATATATTCAATTTAGCCAGCACGCTGAGGTGCCTAATTTATAATAAAATAATTGATGTCTATATCTCCTTCCTAAATAATATTCCTCCTTCTACTTAGTATAAGTTTTCATAATTTTTTATGTTGTCAATGATTAATTTTATCTCCTCCTCTCCTGTTGTTGAATATCTAAAGCCCTTAAATCTTGTATAAATTTTGGTCTACGATTCTTTCCAAATAAGCTTTTATAATTTTTGGATTTTCTTTTTCTAAATTTCTAATATTTGTATCACATGGATTTCGGCTTAATGTATCACTTACTATGTTATCAACTCCCTTACAGTGTTCTATCTCAAAATCATATTCTTGAATTAAAAGAATCCACCAGGACAATCTAGAATTTAGTAGTCTACATTTCTTAATAAATGTTAATGCCTGATGGTCCGTAATTATCTTTATTCTATGACCTAAAATCAATGGTCTTGCCTTCTGTAAACAAAACAAGTTGGCTACAGATGGTCGGTTGACGTCCGGTAGCCAGAAGGTGAACACCAAATATAACTTTTATGTGATATGTGTGTTTTATGAATAATTTTAGTGTTTGACGACCTCGGTCGGGTAATTTAAATTAATATACCTGTGTCTGAAGATGGGATAAAAGTCCCGAAACGCGTCACGATTGCAAAAAAGAGGTCACTTGACGGAAACAAAGGTAATAAATATTTTAAAGTTAATATTTAGTATTGGTAGAGAATGTTAATGAAATACCAATTATAGGTATAGATGCTATATATTATTGCACTTATTATTCATTAAAACATTTTATTGAACTGTGTGTAAATCTAGAAATGCACCATAAAACCTATTCAAAATTATTTCTTTTATATTAAATAATATAACTGAAATTGTTAGTTATTCACGGAAATAATAATCCTTTTTTATTTTTAATAAATTAATTACAATTTCCAAAATAAAAATGAAACTTTTATAAATATAGGTTTATATTTACAGTGTTTGATAATGTTTTTAACAATATATTAATAATTTAAATAATATATTATGTTAATTAATAAGGGCGTGTTCATTTTTAAATATATTTTTTTAATTTTACTAATAGGAAACACTGTAATATTTTTAATAAATTAATTGTTTTTTAATACCATTTTAAACATATTTAATTTGACTTTATTTTAACACTTCGCTTTTTATGACCTCTGTATATTAACATTATCTGTATAATATTATCAGAATATTTACTTAAAACTCATATATTCTTTTTCATTTTATTGCGAAATTTTTATTAAAACATATACGTAAATATAATATATATATATATATATATATATATATATATATGTATATTTTTTTTAAAATAAAACGTTTTTTAGATATAAATCAATGAAAATTTATTTACTGCTAAAGTTATGAATTTTACTTTAATAATAAACCCAATTTAGTAGATTAAAAAAGTATAATTATCTTTTGACAGAGTAATATATATTATATTGATTAAATAGAATTGAAAAATCTGATAATATACAATTGTTGTTTTTAAATAATTACGAGGCGTACTTTCACTACAGTAATAATGCAATGAAAATGTATTTATCTTAAACTTCTCATTCTGTTTTAGTAAAAATCGAAACTTTTTAGGGTAATAATAGTTTTTCGTACACACAACCTCTTATACCAATATATATATATATATATATATATATATATATATATATATATATATATATATATATTAACAGATTCATGTGCACTTTCTATAGTATTTGATAATATTGTTTGTTCTGCCATTTGGAATTTCAATGAAGTACAATTAATTGATAAAGATGAGATTAAATACTAGACTAAAATCTGTACACATGGTTAAAGTGTCATCAAAAATATATTTTCTCAATGTTTATGTCGAAGATGTACAATGTATGGGACGAAATCTTTTAAATTTATTAAAGTACATAAGTTTCCATATTTGTTTTTATGTTCAGTTACAAAATTTACATTATTAACTTGATATTATAAGAAATTTAATGTTTTAATCTGTTAAAATATGTTTGTTTCAGGTAATAAGATCTATGGTGTCATTTTACATTGCTTTAGTTCAAATCAAAGCATTACGACAAAAATAGAACGAAACTATTAAATTATTTTAGCTAAATATGATAGAATAGTTCTGCGTATCGTTTCACCTTGTAATACTATGCACATCAAATTGGATTGTTTTACTTTTGCGTTTAATTACTTTAATCTTTATAGGCCGTTGTTAAGAGTTATTAATTTTAAACAAATTTTATTTTAATTTCATGATAAGGATAGTAATTAGGAACACATTTGTTCATAACCGACCACTTACACCAAATCCTCCGGCCCATTCAGATGTTTACTTATTAATTTTCACAGGGATATTAAAACAACTTTGTCGCTTTAAATAACATTCTTCTTTATATTACACTTATCAATCTTTCAGTTGCTACATTTCCTAATGTAATTATTGACTTCGACTTTTTGAGCGACTTAAGTTCGCTAATTGCAACTGCTCTGAGACCAACTCGCATTTGCCTACTCCATTTGTTAATATTATTATTATTACATTTCGATATATATATATATATATATATATATATATATATATATATATATATATAAAGTAATGTTGTTTACAGTCTAAATTCGTAAACCGGTTTTTTTTATTATATTCGGTATGTGGGAATTTTTATTTCGCAAACTGGAGTAGCTGGTAGAGGAGACAAAAACAAAAATAATTGAGTTGGGATTTTCTAAACAATGGTTATATTATAGATATTGAACATCTGTAGCCTTCTTAGAGCAAAACAACATGTATTAGTCACAAAACCACCAAACATATCGGCTAGCTATCAAAACAGTGTCACGTGACTGGTATAAAGTAAGCATTTATTTTCAAATTTAGTGAAACATGAAGGTTCAAACCCGAAACATAATCCAACCGTTCGAAAATTATAAAAGTATAATAAATTATTGGTAAAAAGAATAGTCATTGGGATAAAAACAAATGAAACTTGACCTCCGTCATTAAAAGTTCTGTTGTAATCTAATATCATTTATGCTGAGGGCGTGTTTATGGCAAAAGAAAATAAACTTTAGGACCAATTTAAATATATCTCTTAAAGACAGATTCCATTGTTTATTTTCACTTTTTTTTACTGACAAATACTTAGCAGATATATCTGAGATGAATAATTTTATGGGAATGAGTGTGTGAGAAAAGTTATGTACTAGTAATGCTTTATAACCTACAGAGAAACTCAACGCAAACAAACATGTATATAGATCCAAGCTCTGCAAAAGCTTCGAATTTGACAGATTGTATTACAGATTATGTTAAGCATGTTGCATACTTCTTCTTTAAATTTAAAACACCTCAAGTCATCATAGTCTTAAAAAAAGAAGGAAAAGGCATTCAAATGACGATCCATAACCGTCGATTGCTCTATTGGGTGTTGTTGTTACCCGAGAACAAGGTTTGGCCAAGAGAGACTGTTAAGGAAGAGGAAAGGGACGAACCTAACACGATTCCATATTTCAACATTAATTAACTAGAAAAGGAGTTCTACCGTTCAATAATCTTAGCCTTAGTCAGAAGTTTGAAAACTACTCAATTCAAACCGAACTACCTGTTGAAAAGAGAATTTATATGATAATGAAACAACAGAGGGGAATGTTGGAGTTAGGTCTTGAATAAAATTCGCTTAGCATTTCAGAGAGGGCATAGTTGTCCATCTAACAGGCGATTTTATGCATTCGTGTTAGATATATTTTAAAACTAAACTTTCGGTAATAACATCCCTAACTGTTCTCTTTTTATAATATGATAATGATGGATTCTTCCTATTAATAATACGTTTAGTAGATCAATTGCACTCCCGAAACGTTTTTGTCCACACAAATGGCGGTAATCAAATGAAGTTTATAATATCAAATTAAATTTTATAAAAAGAATCTACATGTTTGTTATTGAGTGACTGACTATATTCGACATAAAGAACGTTTGTTCTTTCCCGCATCAATATTATAAGACACGACCATGTATTGTTCAAAAAGTTTAGATCTATTTAGGTTATTCCCAATAATTATACTTGACACAAAATTATTTATTTATACACAAAAATATTAAGTATAATAGACATAGTCTAATATTTATGTTTAGAATATTAATTCAGCAATAAAAATAATATTAGATGTATTCAGGATTAGAAAAGTAATAAACACTATTTTACTCTTGTTGATTTTTTCTCTCCCTATTTTCAAGTAAAAAATGATACTTTAGGAAGGAACACACGGTGGTGGCACAAACTGTGTTTTATATCCAATTGCTTTAAATATTTTAAAGAGTGTTTTTGTTAAATTATACTTTATTTTTGTTTTTATATCTGTAAAAAATAGTGTAATAACAGTTGTTCTTCTGTAAGCCTCATAAAGCCTCCGTAAAATTAGTATTTTTATTATATTGTAATGACAAAAATAAATGTGTTTACTTTTGATATTAATTTAGTGTGAGCCGTATGCCCGTCAAGTTGTATTCAGTTCCATCGTGTAGTTGACTAATTAATACTATATTTTATCCTAAATTTCAATTAATCGACTCAAAATCGTAATAATAATTTTGTAAATATGTCAACTTCTTTCGTGAATATATAGACGTATGATGTTCCTATGGATTGCTTTACCTCTATTTATTCAATAAAGAGTTTAGTTTAGCTTTCCTTTTTTTAAATATTGGTTCTTGTTATCGAAAATTAAAGTAGCCTAATTATAAAACACATTCTTCTCCAAAATTACAATGGTGAAGGAGATCACGGAAGCGAAACGTCAAAAAATAGAAATATTTTGTTTACATTAAACAAAAATAAGTAAACCTTTTTCTAACGGAATAAAGTTGAAATTACAATATTATTCTTTAGTAAACCATTACACTAATGGAGGAAGAGGAAACAGTTCATAAATCGGTTCAGCTATTTGGGGTGTAAAGACATGTAATTACATTTAAAATGTCGAAATTATTAATAATTCGTGGTTTTAACTTTCAGTTTAAATTAAAAGTAATTAATTAGATGAACTTAAATGTATTGATTTAATGTCGATTAAAACGCTTTTGTTAGTGAGTGGTGCTTTGTTATTTAGTTATTGTGATCTAAAGTAATCAGCATGTATTGGAAATTACATATCTGTACTGGGTGAAAAACTAAAAAAATAGGTGTGCATATTTCTTAATTACACAAATTACTACAACGAAATTTTATTTTAGCTTACTTTTTGTTATTCAACAATATACGTTTTAATGAATTTCGGTAACCAAACTAGCATATCAATTGAAAGACCTAAATAGCATAACTAAATACATATAGTGTGAAAAAATAATTTTCCTTGTACAGTATGACAAAAATTTATGATTTTCCTTACCTCAGAGTCTTACAATGAATGTTCAAAATTCTTTCTTTGTGCAGTTTGGATATGTACTAATCTTTTATTGCAACGTCATCTAATTGTCTATCACTTCAGTAGCAATTAGAGCAGGTTTTCTAATTTATCAGGTTTATCAATTCATTAGTCAGATAAATATATTGCTTTTAAAAAACCAAAAGAAAAAATAAGTTGTAAGATATTTGGTAACCTAACAACCCATCAAATTTTCTCCTTGCTAACTATCCATCGTTGTGAAAATGTATAGGCCGAAAAGTTACCGTATATGTAGTGCATGATGAGTCTGTGCTCCGTCTTTGAAACCACAAATTTTTTAATATTGGCCCAAAAATATTTTGAATTTCGGTTAACATTGTGCAACTAATAAGATGTGATAGGAATTTATTCATAAATTTCCGTATATTATAAAGTGTACATTTTCTTTACTGCAACTGATCACTGCCCAAACTGTAACTTTCTAGAGTTGCTGCGTGTTAGTCTAAATCATTCATCAGGGATTTCCATCGGATCAGTATTGACTGTTATCCTTATTAATTTGTTCATTTAGGATGAACTTTGATTTATGTATAAAAACACTGAAATATTGAAATTTAAATGTAAAACAAATATCAAGTCAACCTGTAGCTCCATCATGATTTTTCAGTACTCAACATGACGATCAAAATCTTCTTCTGACAATTCTTGAACCACATGTATTTTGAACGAATTATTATTATTATGTTTTTTTTTCAGAATTTTATCAATATAAGAAGTTTTTTCTGATGGTATGCTTAGCAACAGCTTTCTTCACTGAAATGGGGGATCTCTACGAATGACTGTAGCACGTTCAAAGACTTCATTGCTTGCGAAATTTTCCCTACCATAGCGATACTGGTCCTTTGAATTTCGAGTTTCTTGAAAATGGTACATTTGACTATTGGAAGTTGGAGAGAGAAGTTTTCTTTAAACAGATCGCTTACTACTTGAAACTTACGTCCCTTATCAGCAAATCATCTCATCATGAGGAAAGTAGTCCTATCAGTTTCATTCAACTTAAATATCAACAGCTTAAATAACTTTATTTTCACGTTCCGGTAGTTAACAGAATTAAGATTTACTCATTCATTTAATTTATTAATAGATCATATACTATTTCAAAAAGGTATTAAGAGCTATTTATAGCAAACAAGAATTAACATGCTTTATCATTATAAGCCAAAGTCCAAACCTTAATAACTACAATAATATTTCAAGTGAAAAATATACGACCTAGACTGGGAATCGAACCCAGAACCTTTGGCTTTACACGCCAATGCTCTACCAACAGAGCTATCCTAGTAAATCCAAAGGTCCTGGGTTCGATTCCCAGTCTAGGTCGTATATTTTCCACTTGAAATTATATTGTATTTTCAATTCCTGTTAAGTAAAAAATCGTATAAGCGGAAAAATTAATAAATAAACTTAATAACTAGTTTTAAATTTTCACTTCACTAGTTTCTGGTTATCTACGCCTTTATTAGTGAACTGAAAAATATTTGACTTATTTAAATAAATTACAATAATGATGTTTTTAAATAATACATTTTTTTAAAGTTTTCATTCGAAAAGTGTGAATAGTAATATGAAGTTAGTATACTGATAAGACCTTAACGCACGTAATATTTTTGTAAAATGTTAGGTACAGTAATAGATTTTAAAATATATATTTTGTAAAACCTCCCCGTAAAGGAAAAATTATGTTTACAGCTTATGTTTATTTATTTATATCCTGGACTTTCAATTGGTTTTTAGTTTGATTAGTGAAGTACATTGAAACTGAATATCATTGAACAGCAAAAGTAACGTTTAGTTGCAATAATTTGTGTAATTAAGACATTATTTCCCTTTAAACCTTTTAGATATGTAATTTCCAACACATAGTGGCTTACTTTATATCACCATAATCAAATAATAATTCATTATTGCCTCAGAGCTCCATTGAAGGTTTAATATTGTGTTTATAAAATTACAAATTTTAAAATCTCTCAGCTCGGTTGTTATTAAAGTTAAATACAAAACTCCCTTTTAAGTATTTTCAGTTGAACTATTAGATTATGTTAAAATAATAATTTTGTTACCTTTTAAAATTTGAGAAAAATCACTTTATTTAATTTTTATAATACTCTGTATATCCTGCTCAACTTTTGATATGAGGTAAAACATCTGTCTATCTAAAGCAGTTCTTGAAATATTAATCACCCTGATGAACTCATATATAATTTAATATAGTTAATTACCTTAGAGGTTGTCCTCAGTCCTTATTATTGGTTATAGCTACAGCGCTGTTTCGCCGAACACTGTAGTCTTCTAAGTTCATTGGCGTGTTAATAGCACGGTGTACGAAGCTGTTGTATGCTGCCAATTTGTGTGAAATAGGGTGGTTAGAAGTATTGTGTATTGTGTGGTTGGTTTGTGACGGTTTTCTGAAAATTTTAAATTCATGTTTATTATTAACTCTGGTGATGGTCAGGTCAAGAAAGTTGAGCCTCAACGAAATATCTACAATAAAACATATAGCTTTATCCAATGGATATGACCCCTCTTTAATAGACAAAATAATAAATAAACATAGAAAGAAATCCAAAAAATATACTTCAAACACCGAAAAACCAAAATACATCTCTTTGAAATTCAACCGTATTCTAGATCGTCCTATCAGCAATACTTTCCACAGACATGGCTACAAAATTGCTCATCGAGCTTCAAATAATTTAAGCAACTTCCTCCAAATCAAGCCAAACAAGAACCAAGACCAATTCACGAATAGTGGAATCTATAAACTTTCTTGTAACAACTGTGACAAGATATATATAGGACAAACAGGGCGCTCGTTCAAGACTAGATTCAAGGAACATTTACCTAGCCATAAAAAAACAACAACAGACAGACAAAAATCAAATTATGCTGAACACCTAATTAATGAGGACCACACTTACACAGACATAAACACAAATTTGCAAATATTATACAAAACCAATAAAGGTACAACAATGAATATATTAGAAGAATTCCAAATATATACAGAATATAAGAAGAACCCAGACAACATGTTAAATGACAAACTGAACTTTTCTTCCAACCCTATATATGATATAATAACAAAAATTAAAATTAAATAAACATAGCAAACATGTTTACATTTCATTTCAACCAAACTTAATTATCAGTATCATACTGATAACTGCTGTATAGATCCAGTACCATACCTGCAGCTGGACAAGTAAGACATATAATGTGGCCACAAACAATTTTATTATTTATATACGACGAGTCATACTCCGATTTTATATGTGTTAGTGTTGTGTTGTGTTACGTGTCTATGTGTTAGTGCGGGCCTGATGAAGCCGACAGTGTTCGGCGAAACAGCGCTGTAGCTATAACCAAGGACTGAGGACAACCTCTAAGGTAATTAACTATATTAGATATTAAACAGTCCAAGGCAACACATTATACTTTATAAAATAAATAATTTACTTGAGTTCTCTACAGAGTTAGGAGTGTGAATATAATTAATATATATTAATTTATATAAACATTAATGAGGACGTTAGAACCCTTAAGCTAATCACTTTAGATATTAAAATAAGGCAGAGATGAAATTGTCACTTTACCTGTATCTTCAACTTTGTAATAAGTTTACCTGTATATATTGTCAAGAATTATATATACTCTTTTTAAAGTTTTGGTATATGAACCCATATTGCTTCTTCCGGGTTTGGTGGTATGACAGAGCTGATACCCAAATGTCCTCTATTGGCTTAGGTCGTAAGGATTCAGGTAAGTTGAATTTATGAGAAAAATTCAAAACAATTTATTGTATTTTCGCTTTTGACTTTATTATTATATTAAGAATAGAGCATGGGATTCTGAGGGAGGATCCTTTCGTTACAACTGGGCTTTTGTGGTGTGCGATGTGACTAAACAAGCGTCACAACTGTACCAAATTGTCTTTGTATACCTTCGAAAAGGATATCTTGTCTTGGTAAAGGATATCCTGGTACCATAGAAGGGCACTTATTAATGTGTTTATCTTTACATATGTTATATTTATTTTGAATGACACAATTTGGAAAGTTTAGTATATTTTCTACACATTGAATTGTGTGAATTGTGTTCTGTTTCTTTATTATCATTTATATTCAGTTCTGATTTTAGATTATGAAAAGTAAATTACAGTTGCAGCTTACTCTATTTATATTAATTAATTAATGTCTACTGTGCATGATTAAATTAAAATGTGTTTTCATTGCATATATCCTGAAAGTTCATTCAAATTTTATATTCTTCTACGGTTAGATTATTATTTCCGTAGATACCGCTATTGTATTAGTTTACAAATGTAGTTATTTTCTAAAACTACAAATGTAAATGTCCTACATGGACCGATTTAATTTAAAAATCTCCGTACCAAAACATTAATAATTAAAATATATATATATATATATATATATATATATATATATATATATTGGTAGTTATTGAATAAACAATAACTGTAGAAACAATTTTGGAATAGTTTGTATTTTAACCATTTTATTTTGTTGTAACTCAATTTTATAAAATAACATGTTGCAGTATTGTATTAGAATTCGAATTATCAAATAAAATTACAAAAATTCACTTTTATTTTATACGTATTCATTACACAATATAATAATAATAATAGGTTTATTGGATTATCGTTAAGCAAATAATAAGGAGTACCACTTTTATTCTGGTGGTTGTAGATCTGTAGGTTAGATGATTAACTAATTTTATCGAAATACACTCAAAGCCATAAGCAATAAACATATTTGGCATATCATAAATATTGTTTTAATATCTTTTATATAAACATAATGATAAAGCTAACCCATTATCAAATGTCTCTTACCATCTGAGTTGTTGACTACTATCGGTATACAGATAGTCTCGTCCTACTGGATACCATATTTTGATAATTGTAATAGTAGACATTAATTTGTATTATATGATTTAAGCAGTGTTTAACTTAAAATGTTCTCTGTGCGGACTGATTGTACCACATGATTCCGTACTTAATAAACGGATTGTCGATGGCTGGAACATTAAAACATCGAAACAAACCAAATTGTTCCTGAACAAACACAACCAAATTGCTGTACTTGTGAATTTTAACATGTCCATTCATGGATTTACAATTTTATATTTATTATGGTCTCTGAAAAGAACGGAATGAAATACAATGGTTTAATCCTTGATAACTGATCATCGCACATTATTATTATTATTATTATTAGTATTATTATGTTTTTAATTAATTCAATAAAACCTACATTTTACATAAATTGAGTACGTTCACGCAAATTATATTTGTTTATGTCTATAACAAATAAGTCATCAGATACAAAGTATTACAGTTTTTAACAATTAAATTTTGCAAACGAGTAGAGCTGTAACTTAGCCTTGCCAATATCTTAATAATATTAAATATCATTAAAATGGAAACTCCAAAGATAAATAGAACAAAATTCCCCCATAAAAAAAAATAACCATTCTTAAAAAATTTTTTTTTTTAATGACATCTTGTGTAAAGTTAGCTAATTTAATAACTTAGTTTATCATAAATAAAATTGCAAGGATGAACAAACACAAAACCCTCGCCAACAAACAAATTAATTTTGAAAATTAACTGGTTTGTATTAAATGAGAAATTACTGATACTTATTGCAAGTATATTTTATCATTCACGGGTAAATACAATATTACTTCCGCTCTGTAAACAAATTTATAAAACTCAAGGATCAATAAAGGTAACCATAGGTAGTTCGATGTTTTAAAATGGTAAAGTTGGACAGGTGTGTTATATTTGAAAGCTTTCAGTGAAATGTAAAGGATATCAAATAAATATTCCAGATCGAAAAAGGAAGAAAAGTTTAAACAAATGAATATTTAATTTCAAATTCAATTATTTAAATTGCTGATGGTTCGTGATTTAATTATTTAAAGCCTACAATAAACAGCAACGCATTAGAGCCAAGTATTGTATAAACAAATGTAAAACAACAAGAATAAACCATTTACCTTACTAAATAAATTATATTTTCTAAAAATGCAAGCTCTTATCATACCTATTTCTTTTTTCTACTGCTAATTGTGAAGTTGATCGATCAATAATTTCGGGTAAACAATTTTACATAAAGAAACATTTACTTTATTTATTATTTATTTTTAAAATATACCCCACCCATGACCTTTGTAAGTTGGTGTGGAAAGCAGTATGGTAAATTGTTAAAAACATAAAATTGTCTCATGACAATTGTAATTTCCAAAACCCGTTGGAAGTGTTTTGAAATGTTTATGGACTTTTAAAGATAATCAGTGGTGTTTCTAAACTGTTAGACAAAAAGTTAGAATTAAACCTTGTAATATTACTTTACTTCTATCCTAGTTAGAACTTCTGAGGCTGAAGTTGTGGGTATAACAGATTCATAAGTCTTCTAGAAACAGTTAAAAATAATCTAATATAAAGTAGACAACAACCAAGTTCGTAAAGCTCACTGATAAAATATCTATGCTTTGATTTATTCATCCGGTCTGAAATGTATAAAGTTTCACATCCTTTTCATTTATTTATTTTAATTGCGTCTCTGAAGTTTGAAATGATTAGTTGTATGACTAAGTGAAAGAGATAAACACAAATCCGTATTATAATTAGGACTAAGAGAGTGTCGGACTTTCACTCAGTTTTCAAGTAGAATATGTTTGTTAATGTAGCGTCAGGATTTCCTATCATTACTCATAAACTGCTGACTTACAAAATATTCATCACAGTTATCCCTGTTGTAAAAATAATAATTATAACCATATCTCAAAGTTTAGTATTCTCTTATTTATTTTTTTTTTCTTCACATAATGCTCCGCAAAATTTAAAACAGATACTAACAGTTGCAATTGATATAATACACATCTCTTTCACTTCTATTTACTTAATAATTTGGAGAAATGAATTTCTATTTATAATATCAAGAATTAAAGATTAAACGCATTTTTTTGAAAATTTTCCAACAATGAAAGAATATAATTTTTAGAGATTGAATAAAAATTTTCCAACAATGTTATAAAAAGTACACAATTAGCTGCTTGTTTTGCTTGCTATGTGTGGAAATTGTATGGTTAGTATCAGGAATAACATCACGGGTTTTAGGTTTATGTGATTGAAACGATTGTTTTTCAGCGTCATACGATACTACTTACTCACCTGTATATGAGCTAACGATGTTAGTCCAAGGTATAAAGTTTTAAAACAACTTCTAGCAATTTGTTTTATTTTAACTCTATTTTCAATGCAAAAAGCCTTTTTCATTATATAATATATCTTCAAAAAAATTGGGATTTTGTTTTTAGTTCAGAAAGTATTTTATATAACGTCAGAACGATAAATACAGCAATATTGGTATAAATTTATTTACATTCATCATCTAAAGGACTAGTAATGCCAGGATCACAAAGTATTTCAAACAGTCGGCTCGACTACACATAATTTTTCAATATGTATATATTTTTTTTAAAGCTAGTAATAAATTACAAATATTTTATCTAGTCATGAATTGATTAAGAATATGGGCCATATGTCACCAAGAAGTATTAAGGTTATGTAATTATATCTGATTGTACTTTAACAATAATGAGTTTCAGTGTGACCGCCGGTGCGTAAACTTTGTACATAATACATAATTTTATTTGTATACACAATTTTGTTGGGTATCATTTTACTGCGCATTTTGTTCATAACCAAAATTATTAGTCGTTATTCATTTGAAAATATCAACCAGTTCATGATGGTAAGTCTAATGTGTTTTTATGTTGAGATACAAATTTGTACCTCTGTAAGGAGTGTTCGTCAAATAAGGAAACAAAGCCCCTTGTTTAAACAAGTAAATACCTATATTATAGTAAGTAAAATTGCATACGAAAGATTTTCTAACGGAATAACAATTTTTGTTCTCCTCACAATATAGAAGTAAAACGGTAATTAATAAAACATTCCAGTGATAAAGAACGTTAAAATAAAATATATCTTCTTTTTTTTGAATCGAGACTATAGTATTGCTATTGTCAAACTGAGAGGAATATATATTGTTTTTTGATTGTCAACATATTTATTGATTTCATTTCATTATTTTCTGTTTTCCAAAAAAACATAATTTACATTGGACACAAACCTTTTGCTTTTGTTTTACTAGGACCTAAACATGTATTTACTTTAACTAAACAAAAGTTCGTCACGTAATCTAAATAGAACAAAAACTGGGAGATTCAAAGCTCGAATTTTTATCTTGAGTATATTACATGGTGAAATATTTGGTTATAACAAAGTTTCAATTGAAGCGAAACATATTATATTTATCGTTGTATTTATTTGTAAATGTTTGTCTAAGTAAAAATATGGGAATTGTTAGGATATAGGAAAAGAAAATGTTTAGAAAATATTTTTTTAACAATAAATACTCAAATGTTAGCACCAGATAGATCTCCAAAAACCACTTTGGGTCCTACCTTTAATATATTTATTTAAATCGTTTCTGATTTAATAGCCAATTTAAAACTACATATGGTCGGAATAAACGAATGAATATGTGATATGAAAGCAATATATCCATAGTATTGTTTTGTTAGGTTGACAATATAAAAGAGTTTTGTTCGTTAGATCACCGTAACAAAAACAATTTGGGTATTATATATATTTTAAAAGAAACTGTCGAAATGGCTTTATAGAAAGAAAAGACACAATGTTTTTTAGCTTCACATGAAACAAAATCTCCTATTGCAGACATATTTTGGGAGACTTCATTAAAAAACTGGTATACAAATATTCAAGGAGTCTGGAAGAGTTGATGGCTTTCAACGCTCAGATAGGCATAGTGTAACTGAAGAAACTGTTTTGTTAGAATGTTTTACACGTAGTCCCTGTAAATTGACACGTACTGGGTTACTTCAAATTATTCGTAGCACAATTAACATTTTTTGTACAAACGGCCTAACTCTATGCATACAAAGTTAAACTGTGCATTCTTTCAAGATAAATAAATACCTTCTACATATTGCGTTTACTAATAAGTTGTTAGACTATATCGAAGACCACAATTACTTAACCCGTCTGTGTTTTCACATGAGGCCAATTTTCACACATCTGGCATTATAAACAGGTACAATGTTTGATTATGGAGTATAGTCAAAAATATAAGGTTGTTTTGATAAAGTGATAGAATATTCCAAAATTGATTGTTCGCTACTGCCTTATGCACAATAATATCGTATGCTCTTTATTCTGAACCAGCGGTAACAACAAATCTGGTCATAATTGACGTGTATGTTCTATATTAAAATTTTCATTTGATAAAGTGAAATCAGGAACTTTATTAAAAAAAAAAAAAAAGTTATTAATTTTCTGTTTATTTCATTAATGACTTAGTACTCCTACTTTGACCATTAAAAAGCTTCGAAATCTCAAGGGAGATTCGTTAACCAGGCGACATACAACTCCTATGTGGTATCTCAAAACTATCATATTTCGAGCGTTTTAAGGAGTTTTGAGGAAGAAATCAATTCAATAGAAATGAAGAGGTCATTGAGGCCTTTGCAAGCTGTGTTAACTTACAAAAAAAAGTTTACTTATTTGTTAATCAAAATTAGTATCCTAATTGTTTGATTAATGCATTGTCATGATAGAATTATCTTGAGACTGTATTATGCGTTTTAACAGTGTAATCAAATAATAATGTATTATGTGTAAAAAATTGACAGTTATATTTTTAAAATCTTGTATTTGAAATCATAGATTTGTCGACTTGAGTTTCAACGTTACTCTTAACGTTGAAACTATCTGCTCATAAATAAATGTGGATTTTCCTAAACTCGCTTGTCAGATTTTTTATACATTAGACGAAAGTGTAATTAAGAACCAATCTCTCTGAAATGTTACGAAAGTGTGAATTATCGGTCAAAAAGTAAAATAACCTTGGAAGTTGACACGCACGTTTGTTTACCTCAAAGTGAGGATAGTGATTTTGATAACATATTTTGTCACATATCGAGGTATGTAAATAAATATTAACATAAATAGACAACAATCTTTTGTTCATTTTACATGTTGTTTGGTATTATTGTTTTAGTCACTGAGATATATATTTTCCAATCCATATTTCTGTTTTTTTCACCATTAAAAGTGATATACTACTAATATACCTTAGAACTGGTGGTGTCGCGGAATTTATTTCACATATTCAGTTCCTTATCCATGAATAAAGTTGTCAGTAATATTGACATTTGGTTTATGGATACTGACAAATATTTTAGTAGTTGGACATAAGTAATATTATTTTATGAGATTACCTGCCACTCGTATCAACTATTCGTTTTATTAAAATTAATGGAAACAGTTTATATATATATATATATAAACTGTTCTAACAGTTCTATTTATCTTGTTCTATTTATTTATTTGTTTTAAAGAAAAACCAACAAGTTATAAGTAGTTCCTATTAAACACTCTCTATACTGTTTTATTTTATATTTTTGTATGTACAAGAAGAACTATATACATCGCTATCTTGCTCTAAACAATGATGGTGGAATAATAGTAAATAAATCATTTTTCTTGTATTTGTAAATTAAATAAAAATTAAAGAAAAGATTATAGAGAATGTTTTCGCTTTTACTTCATATTCAATATTAAACATTCTCCAACCTCTTTTCTTTATTTATATATACAAGGTTATCAACATATATATATATATATATATATATATATATATATATATATACACACACCGGGTTTATATAAAGTCCCTTTAACCACTTTAATTTTAATAGTGCTTAAAGTAATATAACTGAAGTTAATATCTTGTGGTGCATAACGTTACTTATGTTTTGTCATATGTCAGACGACTATCATATTGATATGAGTTTTAAAGTGTGGCCAAAGTAAGGTATTTTATTGTTTAACATAAAACTTTAAATTGTTAGAATCTTAGTTTTCAATCCAACTTTGTACAGTGTAAACACATTGACATATGCCATTATACTTTATCAACATGAGTATAACGTCTAGGTTTTAGGTTGTTCTGAATCATACAAAAGTATAATTAGCCATTGTAAAAATACCATTTCGTATATGTTTCTGATATTAGTTATCTAACAAGTTTCTTTAATTTATAATTCACTGTTTTATCAAACTATTTATTTTAAGTTTTTATGTTTTAAAAATAAATATGTTTTTATATTTTAAATTGAATGTGTTTCATGAAATGTAAATAAAATCATATATTACAGCTTTAGCTTATTACATTAAAGTCTTGCAATTCTATTTTGTAAAGGTTCATAATTCATTTAAGAGTTAGTATTTGAACGAATATAAAATATGTGAGTCGGCTGTGATTTATTGTGCAGCAACAAAATATCATTATTTGTCTCCATTCAGTGAAACTAAAATTAAATATATATGTAAGTGATAGATATTTTAAAATGAATTTTTGTATTTTAAATACTAATAAACTTTATCATTAAAATCAAAGTTTTAACTGATTGTGATTATTATCGTAATACGGAACACAAATCGACAACAAAGGCAGACAATTTCATAAAAAAAATATTATTTTGATCATGTAACTTACAGATCAATACAAAACCAGGTATATTTCAAATAACAATCATTAAATATTACAATTTACATGATTCGGCACATGGAACCAAAGCTCTTTTAGAAATAACTAACTTTGGGAGAGTACTTCTCTGATTCTAATAATAATAAATTTAATGTAGCTGCCACACAAGAAATGTTTGTTTCATAATCTTTTGAAAATTAATCTGTAGGTTTCTGAAATGTTCTTGTAGTTTGAAGTAACAACATTTCATGCTATGTCTGTGTATGTCTGTTTAAAACAACATTGTCAACAAATTATCATAGTAGGGATAACTGACGTACATTAGACATTATTAATGTAATACATGTTTAAAATCCATTATTGTGAATTTTGTTAAGTATAAAATTGGTCGTAAAACGTTAACTGTTTCTCCACACCTTGCAAGTTAATATCTTCTTTTAGTATAATATATGCATTTAGTTGAATTTTTAGATTTAGCAATTTCAAAACTTATTTTCTTCAATTCTATAGTTTGTAGTCAACATTTAAATGGTTCACAAACACTTCATATTAAGGAAAATTTTCATGTAAAATGTATTTATTTGTTTTATTATTTTATTTTTTGCTTTGATTAATCATGTTGTTTTCCATTATCAGACCCTGAATTAAACCTAATCCTAGTTTAAAATTGTTTAGTATGTTTATTTGTAACTTCGCCTTCGAATTGCTTATATTTTATTTTGTGGAGGTAAATATTTTCCATGCTGTTCATATCAATTCTACATATTGCTTGCCATACACTTCTTTTGTTATTTATATAATATTATCTATGAGGTATAAAAACATGATATAATGGTGAGTTATCTGTTGTCTTGTGTGTGTTCTGTTGGTTTAGGTTTACCTTGAGGGAGTTCTATATTCATCAAAACAGCTGTAGCAACAGTATGTAATTTAATTATATATACAATGTGTTCCGCCTTCTTTAATCATTTGTTGACAAAATTAGAACGTGGAATATGAAATCACAAGTTCAATACTCAGTTAAATATATATTATTTTAGCTACATTAAGAAAATATCACTTTAAGTAACAATCGGACTCTGAATAAACATTTCTTACGAAATTTCTCATTTTGTACTATAGTACAAAATAGTCAGCTCAGTACAATTTTTTTTTTTTTTTTTTAAACCACTGGAATATTTCAAAATTGAAAAACTTCCTTTTATTTTTCTGCTCTTATTAGATTCTGCTATGTTGCACAATTGTATTTCATTCTCCCATGATATAGTTATGCCAAAATATACGTTCTACGTATATTTCGTTTTGAAATATAATTGAATTCTTTTCGGTTTCACAACTGAAATGGAATATATATATATATATATATATATATATATATATATATATATATATATATATATAACATTCTCTGACAGTTTATCCTCTTCTTGTTTTCCCGTGTTATATCAGACTCTGAATCCTATTTTAAACAAATTTTTATTTTTATTTGTAACTTCGCCTCCGAATTGCTTTATTTGATATTGTCCAGATAAATATCTTCCATGCTGACCGTATCATTTCTACGTTTTTGTCTACCCTACAGCTGTTTTGTTATTTATAAAATATTATCTATGTGGTATAAATCATGATGTTCTAAGTTTCATGTTGCATTGTAGGTGTTCTGTTGGTCTTTTTTTGTCACCTTGAGGGAGTTTTTGGTTTGTAAATCAAAACAGCTGTAGTACAGAATACAGTTTATTTATATACACAATATTAACCTCCTTCTCTTGTATTTTAATTTATTTAAAAAATTTAAATTATAGCAAACTTTTAACATATATTACATAATTCATTAGTTTTAAGTTTTCTGAGTGAAATATGAAAACCACAGGTCCAAATATAATTAATTACTTTTAAAAAATAATTTATGAATGTATTATTTAAGTAACATTCGAACTATAAATAAAAACTTAGTACATAGTTTTCATTTTTTTACTTTATAAATCAAATATGTAGTTAGTTCAGTTTGCTTCAGATTTGTTTTACATTTATTCTTCGTACACCACTTGAATAATTCCAAATTAAAACACTTCAGTTTATTCTATGCCCTTATTAGGTTCTGCTACGTTGCTTAATTGTTTTTCTAGAGTACAACTGAACAATTGTATTTAATTCACCCTTATATAGTTATACCAATAATTAGGTTTTTTACAACTTGCTAATTGAATAAAAAGAAAACAAAAATTAAAACTAAACAAAAAATTCCAAAAAAAAACACTTTAGTTAAATTATAATTAAATTTGTTTGAAAATACTGTAAATATTATTTCAAGTAATATGTAATATTCAATATAAGTAGATAGTGCCATAATTTAGGAATATTGGCGTCATACCTCACCCCTCCCCACTCTATTTTATAACTCTCTTAATCCCTAACCATAACGTCACACACTAACCTAGTCTAACATTATGCCATATTTGAAATCACAATATAACCTAGTCTAATATGACATCATAAAGCCTCTCTCACCTAACGTTATCATCTGACATAATGACTTGACATCATATTCTGACATCATGACGTGATGTCATCTTCTGACGTCACATCTTCTACGACAATCATGATATATTTTTTTCGAGTCGTATTCGATCATGTTTAGTACTGGTTATTAGGCCAGAGATAAAACCTACTGAGCTATTTTGT
This sequence comes from Aphrophora alni, assembly GCA_963513935.1. Classification (NCBI taxonomy): domain Eukaryota; kingdom Metazoa; phylum Arthropoda; class Insecta; order Hemiptera; family Aphrophoridae; genus Aphrophora; species Aphrophora alni. Next base: position 43,864,398 of record OY740772.1, read on the forward strand.
AAACTAGTGTTTGACTGAAATAGCGAGTATATCGGGATCCATGATAATTTTATGTGATATAGTGTATTTATATATTCAGTTGTAGCACTCCCGTTACCATACTGTTAAAATGTTATTAGAGTGTATTATAGTGAGAACAGTACTGCAAGAAGTTTTACTAAAAATAATAATTTATCAGAGATTTTAAACAGAATCTTCAAAACAGACCTTTGTGTAACAGTTCAAATATTAAATTAATAATTCATGCTGATTGTGCACCTACTACTCAGCACTGAGGTCGTTATATTGCTCCAACTACTAATGAAGCGGTTGTCTCATGGGTCGTTGAATATAAGGGAGTTAAGATATTGTGTTACATTGTCGTGAGGGTTTAATGCAATGAGTGTCAGAGCTTCGTTGTTCTTATAATATTTATCAAAAGGTGGGTGTCATTGATATATAACTGTTGCAATACATATTAATGGTGAACGAAATAAAAGAGTTTCATGTATGCAATTTATGCTTCTGGGTTTATGGTTATACTAGGTGACAAAAAAGTCCTGGGACGGTTAATTGTTTTTGAAATCTTAAAGATAGAGCTACAAAACTTGAATAAAGTTACTGGGCATAAAAATCTATTTTAAATCATATTCAGTGTTCCGCTAACACCTCGGGGTGACGGCCCGCTAGGAATCAGAAGAAAATCTTAAACGTAAGTATAGGTTCATATGCACATCAAATTAAAGGTCTTTATTAGTAGAATACAAAGCCGCAAATCCGAACTCAAACGGACAACCGAGTCAAAAATAACAGCCGTTCAAAGGTTTCTTGAATTTGCAATTATTAGGTGAATTAGGCAAAAACTATTGTAACAACACAAAACAAATGAAGCGAAAAACTTATTTTCTGTCTTCACTAACGAGTAATTAATGGAACTAATAACAACTGCATAGAGTCAATGTTTCCTTAACTGCAAGAAGTTGACTATTGAAAGGAATAAAAGGTATTTTATTGAATAATTATACCAACAACATCGAAAATATTGACCTAAACTGTCATTCAGAAAGCACTTTCTTTTCATGAACCAATATAAGATCAGTTACTGTTTAACATTGGGTTGCAAACGACTGTAAAATCTTCTTTTTTTTTAACTGTTGCCTTCATTAGTAATCCTGAAAAAAGGATAAGTAATGTACTTTAAATGACATCTGCTAATGACCTTTGTTTTGTTTGTGTTTCTGCCGGTAGACATGTTTTAAACTCTTTGTATAGTAAAAAATGCCAGGTTATTCAAGTGCTTTATATTATTCCCTATTTAATAAAAAATATGTGTAATTGATGTTTTATAATTGAAATAGTGGTTTGAGTATATAGTGATGAATTTTGCAATCGGTGTCGTATTTACAATTTGTTCTTGATAAATTATTTCAGGACTTAAAATAACGATAAAAATTATATATTTTATTTCGTTTACATTCTCAAACTATTGCTGGTATTTCTAATAATCAAGAACAAGACTCTACTATGTGTTTTATATTGTTAGCTGTAATGAAATCAAACAACAACTGTGTAAGGAATTAAATTCCAATAGCGACTTAGCAACCAACTTAAGTGGGCCTACAGTTTTAGTAGCGGAAGTGGACCAAAAATTGTTTACACTAGAATTCAACCATTCTTTATAGTAGTGGTTACAATGGAGCTCATTCAGCCCCCCCCCCACTCAGCTAAATATATATATATATATATATATATATATATATATATATATATATATATATATTATATATATATGTGTGTGTGTGTGTTTGTGTGTGTGTATATATATATATATATATATTATATCTCTATCTTACTCCATAAACAAATAGTGGCATGTCGAATATATAAAAAAAAAACTTTATGAAAAATAATAAAAAGACAAAATTATCATAATAAAAACATTTCTCTTATTATAAGCAAGCTTGACGAGGAAATTGCATTAACCTTAAATCTTAATAGAAACTTAGTATTTATCTTTTCATAACTAGCTTTACAAAGTATAATACCGAATTATAATATTTGACTGGTCGCCATTTTGAAATAGAGTGAATTAATAACTTCAGTTTCTTCATTTATTTTCTATTAAATAAGAATTTTATTCTGAGGTATCACTCGATTGGGCGTTATATTTGAACATTTTGAGTATTCCTCTAAACTCCTCATTTTAATATGGGTTTGAATTTACCTTATAATACGAAAATATAATGTTTTCATACCATCAACATTTCTAAAATTTGAGCATTATACCTATTACATTTCAAAAGTTACTTAACCGTCACGGGAATTTTTGACATCTGGTAGCTGTATATTTCTAAAGAATTGAGAGGACACGATATAAACCATATGCAAAGTCATTGAATAGATAAAATGTTTAATAAAATGAAATATTTTGTAGATAAAATAGAGTATTTAATATACTGAAATAAAAAAAAATAAAAGTAGGTTAATTTAGTTTAGAGTTAAGTCTTGAAATTTGTTATTACCATAGAACTTTAATTACTTAGATTATTAACAAGATATAAGACAACAAAACACAAAATAACAATCCCACCCATTGTGACTATTATTCTGCTTTGAAACAATGTTTTAAATTGTTTAAATAGTGGTTGAATTATTGACATACTTTGACTTGTTACAGTTTCTATTACATTGCCGACAAACTCTACATTTTGTTTTAAACTCATTAATTACACTAAAATGAACATTACAATTTTCCTAAGCATAGCAGTTTTACTGTAAGCCTACAGGCATATGTCTTTGTACGTGGATTTATGTTTTTTAATGACGGATTGTTTCATTGTTTATACCGCGTTGTTTAACTTACACTCGTAACATGTTTTAGTTATCTTACATTTTACTCTATTTTTTTTTTCTTTTATGAATAGTTTATTAATAACTTATTATTGACATGTGTTATTGTTGCTGGTGAAACTGTGAGTTTTACAAATAAAAGCTAACAATATTTTCCCCGATATTGTATAACAAACCAGTCTACAGCTATGATAATGATTAACTTATGTCAATTAAATGGTTTTTACAACAGAGATGTTTATATTGATTTTGCCTGTTACTGAAAATGTACGCAGTTTACTTGAGTGTGAGCTTTCCTCGTATGTATATTAATATTGTTTTTGTCTATTTGTGAACTATTTACGTGTTTTGTAAATGTATAACTGTGTAATAGAAATAGAAATATTTGATTTCACATAACATTTTTACATAACCAGTTGTACGGGAGATAAAAAGGTGTATAGTCAATGTTAATAATCTAAATTATAACAATTACAAGTCCATTTACTTATTACACTATTCACAAATTTAAAAGCAAAAAACAACAACAATATTTCAATATCTACTCTCATCTAGGTGAAACAAGTCAGTAGGTAAACTATGAAAAAAATCAACATTTATATTCTCCAAGATCCCATCCATCAAAAAAATCAAAACACAAACACCTTGGCGCTAAAAGTAGAGCCAACCGAGTAAAACGCTCTTTGCCTTAAAGGCATTTTAATGCAGGTTTTAATAGTTTTATTGCCGTTTTAATGCTGGTTTTACTGTTTTAATGCTGCCGATGTAAATAAGTTATTACAAAACCGATGTTTTGGGTAGATTAAATAACTAAGGTCTTATTTCTTTCAGATTGAATATACATGGAAGCTTTGTTTTTCAAGATTTTTTTTTAATTTGTATTAATATATAACGAAGTATAATAAAACATTGAAATGGCTGAACAGCCTAAACACTTTTCGTGAACAACAGCCGGAACAGGGCTATTGGGAAATGACAAAATAAAGTTTGTATATATATATATATATATATATATATATATATATATATATATATATAGTTGATATTATGATATCGGTAACATGATAAAACTTATATATTAACTTTGTTTGTAATCTGACAGGAGGTTGTATATTTTGCAGTGTTTTAATCCGATTTATAAACACATTTAGTATCGTAGGTGTTTCAATTATGTTGGTTTTACAATTTACTCATATTTTGTTTTGTTCCAAGTCTAATTTACTACTTGTCAAAACGAAATACAAATTTATCTTTTTAAATATATAATAAAATTTAATGCTCACCTAGGTGTCAGGAAGGAATATACATCTTGTATTACAAATTTTAGTTATAACATCTTGAATAAAAACGAAATCATTACTGTTAAATTACCAACAGTAACACTTTTATATAATATAAAAGACAAAAACCCTTTGGATTAATTACGCCATCGTGCTTTAGGAAACATCATATTACTAAATTTAATTGGAATAGTTTAATTGAAATACATCTTTTCATTTGTTTAAAGGAGAAAAATATCTCAGTTATTATCGCCTTACAAACAAAAGAAGAAAAGAACATAAAATAGATCTTCTGGCCTTCAAATAAATTAAATACGATATTTTTGAAAAGTTATCAATGGAATACCTCAAGTTGAATAGTGGAGTAACTACAGAATCATGAATATTTTAACATTTTGACGTTGACACACAATAGTGTTAACTTCTAAGGTGTGGCTTTACATTTTACTGATAATTGTCATATTAAAGAGTGTTTTTGGGTAGATGGATAAACATTATTTCAGTTTCGTACCCTTAAATGTTACATTTTACAAAAAAGTTAAGTAAAAATCAAATTGGCGACAATTTTGAAAACATTGGAAATTAATATTTTATTTTATTGAAGCTCTTTATTTTGGAAGGAAAAATATAAAACTGAACTAATCTTTTTGGGATTTCAGCTTTAAGCATTAAACACTACGTTTTTGTTTTTACAATTCATAATAAATATTAAATATTTTTATAAAATTGTGCATCAAGATGCGGATAGCCAATAAGAATCATAAAGAAAACACATTTAGAACTATTTTTTGAAAAGACCAGTTTGATAAAAAAAAAAAAAAAAAAATAGAATAATCATTTTGAATATCATATCAGACGTTTTTAGTTTTATTGTAGATATACTCGTACTTAGATTTTACAAAATAAATAAATAAAATAAAATTAAAATAAGAGGAGTAGGAATATATATATATATATATATATATATATATATATATATATATATATATATATATAGACTTTGAACCCACTTAAAACAGACGGAACAAAGGGATAAATAATATTGGCACGTTTTCATTCAATGCTAGCCTCCATCTTCATGAAATATAATTTTGTAATGTAAAAATAAACTACATAATACAAAAAATCAAAAACATTTAATTTCAGCTTTGAAAAAGAAAAACGGGGTTTATGGAACAACAGTAAATTTGTACAAGTATTCCATATTTGGACGAAATTCAAAATCTCTCTTTCTAGTGAAGAAAAAGATTGTGGAAGCAAAAAATATATAAACAATAACATATTTTGCCATCTAACTTTCATCATAAATATTTTATTTCATTTTACGAAAAAATCATAAAGAAACAAATTTATATTTTGACCAAGTGATGTGTAAATAAAATCGATATTTAAGTGATTATCCATTTACGTGTACTAAAAAAATCAAAGAAATTAATATCTATTGATATTTAATAATACCTGTCTTCTTTGGAAGTCGCCACATCGAACACAAGTTGATAGAAATTGATATATATTAATTATATAATAAGATTTGTGTGCATATTTTGGTCACGTATCGAGGAATTTAATTCAATATTTATTTACCAAAACTACTGTTGTACATTTTAATTAAAATAGAATAAGGATTCTGAAATAATAACTGTCGAAAAACCAAAACGAATCATTAAAACATAACGTTAATCAATCATTATTTACCCTTGAGATACGGTTATAGTAACTGCGAAGGCAGCCCAAGATTTATTTCAATAAATAATCTAAGACGTCGTTATGGTTCATTTCCTGTTATATTACTTCTAACTACCACCTGATGTTTGGAAGAGATGGTGGCTAATACTTTTATTTCCTAATACTTGGTTTTGTAAAAGCGTATAAGATAGTTTAAGTACTCTTTTGATCAGTGTATTTAATTAACGATTTTTTTAAAGGAAAACTACATTACATTTTATTGGGATTTAACCAAGTGTAAGACTCACATCAGCATGAAAACAATCACTGATGCTACACAAGAAACAATATAATATAATATATAACTGAGATATTTCATAACAAGCAATTGATTATAGTTCAGAAATAAGTGATGAAGGAACATGAGGACAGATTTTTGATTTTTGATTTCAACGTTCATTCCTTTGCTAATATTATTAAAGGAATAATAATATATTAATATTATTAATATAAATAATATTATTATTAATAAAACTTTCCTATATTAATATTATATGCATTAACGTTCATTATATTAGAACGTTATCTAAGAAATATAAAATTGTTACTGTTAATGATATAATGGACACATATAAATAAAATAACATGTAAAGTCGAAATTAAAATTAAATCATATTGAATGTGAAGTTGAGGGTTTGAGGGGCTGCCTTTATGAAGGTTTATTATTAAGTCGGGACTGCCTTAAACACTATAATATTTTAACGATAAAGATAGACTACCCAGCGTAGAACAAGTTGACATCTTCTTTAACAAACCAATATGGAGCAACTACATGAACATCTCAGCACTGGCAGATTCCCATCCTCCGCCATCAATGGCTAATTCAAATGTAGGGGAATCTTTTTTCAGGATAGTCCTAACGCTATCAGAAACTCTATCTAAGAACCATCTAGAAAAGTTACCAGTGTATGAGACACGTTTTAGGTATCAATTGGAGTGGCCTCTCATACTCCCTTCAACAAAAGTTGATGTTTCGGAGATACTATATAGTTGATTTCTTATAACTTTGAACACTTACTATTTTGACATTGTAAGATATATACAGCGGCCAACAAAAAAAATCCTAAGTAAGCTTTCCAATGAAAATATATGTGAATGGGTACTGTGTGCATGCACGTGGAACTACTGCCATCGATGTTGCACTTACTAGTTGATGAGAGTTGGAGTGTTGGATAATATGCATTCTTATGTCAATCATTGAGACCCTATTGAAAGCAGCGCCAACTTATTATTATTTCCACACTAATGAAATAAAACCATCTTGAGCCAATTAAAAACCAATGGAAAACTCTAAATATTCAAAAGAATTCAGTATTAATGCGGTATTATTAGTAATGAGATGTCAGATTAAATAATAATAGAAGCTGCATTATTGGCTCCTATTCCATCGCCACAAATAAAAACAGTTATTGTGTTAATTCCATATTTCTGTCATAATGGAAGAATCGTTGAAGAACTGAGGAAAGAGCTCGTAATCTTTTTAGCTTCAAAAAGAACCACCAATACCACATAGTTCCTGCTCTATTGCGAGAGCCACGACAAGATTTGCAGCTAGGGCATGGATCTTATTTTTATGTTATTTTAATCAGCCACTAATATACAACCATCGGTGAATCACGTCTATTCATAAACGTAAATATCACAAACTTAATTAAATTGTGTTTTTTAAGTCGTACGGTTATAATTGTTTCAACAGATTCCACTTAGCAAATTATGAAATGAAATTATTAATCTCTAAATCCGTTTCCAAGCGTCAAATAAATGAAGTAAAGAGAATTTTTTGTCTTTTAGCGTTACGATCATTTCAAATTTTGTTTCTGGTGAATATTTTGCCTCGTATTAAAGCAAGACAATTTATAGAGTAAGGAAAAAGCGATAATAATAATAACAACAATAATAATAATAATAATAATAATAATAATAATAATAATATATATATATATATTTTAAATATTTTATGATAGCATTAAAGTTGATTACTCCTAGATGGGGGGGGGGGGAGGAAATGATCTATGAAAGAGAAAGTAATTACAAGAAACGTAATCAAGTACGAGTTGACTATCATATTATATAACTACCTGACTTTTTCGTGTTGTCTACAGTTCCCCCACTCCAGTGCCTACACATTCAGCGCTGTCATTTTACCTGTTCTACCAATTTTACCTGTATTAACAGGCTACAAACTCAAATAATGTATGATATATAAAATTATTAAAACTTAAATTAACTCAGAGCTAATATACTGATAAATTTCACTGTAATCCAAAGCCTGTGAGTTATTAAAATCAGAATCATGCTTTGAATATACAGAAATGAAGTAAAACACTTTTTTTTTTTACTTACCTTAGAGTAACTACAAGTTTTTTCTTCTGGCGAAACACATTTCCTCATTCTAGTATATGTTCCGGTAATGTCTACCTTTATTTGTGAAAGTAGTTCAAAGAAGGAGGATTTTGACATTCTCATGTAATTGAAAAACTTGTTTTCGTCAGCACAAAGTTCGTCAAAAAGGGTATAAAACATTCCTTTTGTTTCTCTAAGTGATAATGTTGGATGCACGTACATTTCCCTTGCCCGTCTCCTCCTTTTCCTTAACAAAAGAGCAAGAAGCAGCATTTCTTCATATTTTCCCGACATTACGACCGCGTCTGGTCACGGGGCAGAGTCACCGGTGACCCTAATTTAATAAGCACCGTAAAAACAGCTCAGCAACTAGTCAGGTCACCGGTGAAGTCGCCTGTTGACCAAGTCTAATATTTTTCTTAGTAATTATGTAGGGCGTAACTAGAGTTCGCACATATTCACTTACGATCATCTACGTAAGTGAATCAACTTGGTAGGCTCACTTAAATTCCTTTTCTTAGCGTTCTTCGTACAATAATATTAATCTAAAGAATGGGGTCGCATCTACAAAATTTTGGCTTTTATTGATTTTAGGACTCTTTTGAAAATTGTTAAATAATAAAAATAAAAAAATTGAAAGGAAGTAACTTTCACGAAAACAAAAAACATAAAATTTAGGTGTAACTAAGAAGAAAAAATGATTCTTAATTCTAAGCACCACCGATTATGTATGAGTATACCTTTAAGCATTTAGGTTGATAGATATTGTTATATATTATATTCTTCACTAACTGTATTCTTTTCTTTAACAATTTCTAAAAATATCAACAACTTTAGACTTGTGCATTTGAAGATTACTCATCTTTCTCATCTTTAAACTAATATTATCGGAGAAAAATTACTTATGAATATCTGGTTATTTATGTTACAAAATAAATTAGTTACGCTACTTTACAAAGTTTAAAAAAAATTTTGACCGAAATATGATCGGTATATAAATTAATATTTTTTTAAATATTATATTTTAGCTTTTATTTGTCTCTTAGTGTACGAGATACTTTGTAGGTATAGAATAATTATCTACTTTATTGTTGGTTTGCAGATTACCCCAATTAAGCTACGATTTGTTTCCTGAAACAAACGTGGAGTCTTAAATTGAAACAAGGAAGGTAAGACTTTGATTTAAATATTGGATTTCGATATTTCTCTGTTATTGTAGTATTTTTTTAATATTTAAGTAATAATTGTATACTGCGGTACAGCTCTGATTCTCTAATGTCAATGTGTACTAGTTGTCATGAAACTGGGAAACTAGTGGTACAACTACAAACCTTTTTCCCTCCTACGGTACATTTTGTAATCTAAACTAAGATTAAATTTTGATTAATAAAATACCTGAAAATATTTGTCAACAGTCGGTGTTTAATAGGGATATTCCTATAATTTTAAATCGAACTTAATATTTTTCATTCTTAACTCAATTATATTTCTAATGTTATGCCAATTCGTTCATTGCACCAAGATGAAATCTTGCAATTAAGGATCATTGATATTCGAAGTACATTTATTTTCCTCATCCAATGTATGGATAACGAATTGTGATTTCAAAAAAAAATACTGTTTTTAATATAATATTGTTATATCTGTAAAGTATGGGACTGATTGCTTTTGTATCATACAAAATGTTTCTCAAATCTGCATTTATATAGTTATGTCTATTTTCAATGATTTCAATAATACTCAATTTAAGAGATGAAATAGAAGTCACCCTGTTACAGCTGATTTGAAATCATTTCAATGATATTAACAAATGAAAGATGAAACAGACAAAAAAACTATTTCTATATAAAAACGATCATGATTCAAACGTTCAAATCAAATTGTTCATTCCAAATTTTGAACCGTCTGAAAAATATTTAAAATATGTTACTCACATAGAATTATTATGTTTCATTCTTAAAATTACATGTAACATATAATAGACGTAAAACAAATTGATGACGGAAGATTCGGAACTAAGATGGTTTAATTTTGAATTCTTTAGGTAACTGAACTTACATTTAATTTTAATAAAATCCTGAACTCAACATTAGTATTAATTTATAAAATTGTTCTTAAATGATTTAAAATATAAAAGATTAGTTTGCCGTATAAAAACTGGTTGTACGAAGAGAATTTATAAACTTCCAAAGTGAAATGAAACAGGAAATTAAACGTCACAGGGGTTTGGATTCTGTCCCTCTTGTATTTCCAGGAAGTAGAATTAATTTAAAGGGATTTATAGGGATATACAACTAAGAGAGAAGTTCTATTGATTTATATCTCTAGTAACATAGATATTTAATTCTTTATTCGAAAAGTGAAAGATGTTTTTGTAATATCAAAGAGGGCGATATTTTTAAATCTGTATGTATTTACATCACTATAATTTTACTAACTTGAACATTAACTTATAAATAAAAATATTTAATCCAAACTATAAATAATGACATTACTATATTTATTGTGACGAATTACCTAAAATGTAGGTCCAGATTGATAAATTTGAACCATTGAGAACTCGGTATACATGGTAAACTATATAGATTATACAACTAGATTAAATAAGCAGAATGAATCATATTGTCATAAATTAAAACTCTATAAAAGTAATGAAATCGATTTAACTAAAAGACTGGTGAGATTATCTACAAATATTATTATTTTAACAAAATGTTCAATTTTATATATAACAATAGAAACCATCAACAAACATAGTACACATTTAATATTTAATATTAAATTTTTCTACAACATAATGTCTTATTTCGTGGTTATTATATTATTTTATTGCATTCTTATTATTTATTGTAGGTATTGCATTCTTAATAACTAACCCAATTCAAATCTATTACCTCCTTTGCTTACCTGATTCGACAAGAATTAGAAATATTTGTAATTTAATAATTTTCATATAAATTTACAAAAATTAATTTTTATTAATTTTTGACTGAATTTATCCTGCATCAGCTCATTTTGAATATCTCTTCTTCCTGATTCCAAGACAGCTTGAATTTCTTCTGTTGTCGTCTTTATCCTTGAGGTGCTCGAATGGTAATAAATCACCGATTCTATTGACTTACACTTATGAACCAATTTCTTTTTAAGCGATGTTCCGATGAAGTGTAAATTTGTAGAATGGCTACTATGACCATATTTTATTTAAATATTTTTTCTAGTTTTTGTTTTCTGGAGGTTTTTGTTTTAATTATATATTTTTTATTCCTTTCTCATTACATTATTTAAATAAATAGATTATTATATTTTAGGCTCTATTCTCTTTAATTGTAGGCTTTTGGAACTTATATATATATATATATATATATATATATATATATATATATATATACATTTTTTTTTAATGATACACCCTCTAAACACTTATTATAAACCACGACAGGTAATACGAATACAGAATTTGGAGTAAAACGTACGTTTTAAAAATAATATATAAACTTGTAAATGGGACACAAGGCAGTATAACAACTTTCATTGAACATTTAATTTTTTTCTGTTTTGACAGTTTCACGGAGGAAGCTTTTCTGAGAAACAATATAAAACCCTCTACACTTACTACTTTTAGACGTTTCATTTATATAATTAAAACTTTTCCTATTTTGATGTCATTATAAATGTAAAAAATAACTTTTTGTTCCCATGTCAGTACACTTTTGCAATATGATATACCTAGCGTGTAACGTAAACATATTCATCAACAAATTACAGTGAAATATAACAGTAGTCGTATCGCTAACGTTGATGACTAGCTACGGAGACCCACCAGTAGCAGGAGTGAATGGACTCGAACTTGCGTAACCTTTGAATGTATACTAGTCTCAACTGCAGATACATAAGCACGCGCTCTAACAAACTACGTCCCTCCCCTTTATAAAATAGTTTAATTCAACATTTTGCTACAGAACATTTTAGTTTAGGAAAACTAACGATAATTAAAACATGGAATAACATTTACACCGACTTTATATTTCGAAATTTTTAAATATTAAAACTTTATGTAAAAGTGGCATATAAAATCAATTTTGTTATTATTAAACCAAGAATAACATTTTGGAATTCAAAATGTTCAATTAATAGAAATGAGAGAATTTTCCCACTATATTTCTTTATTATTTTAAACTATAACTATTATTATTTTGTAAAAGATAATGAGAGAGATATTAACATGCAAACACCATTGTGCGGCTTTGATATTCAATTGTTATATAGGAAGCGTAAGTAATATAACTTCAAAGCACAGAACATCTGTGATAAAATCCCCATCCCTTCAGGCATTATGATTCCTTTATTCTTATTCTACACTGGTTTTCATCAGATATGAGTTTCCAGAAGAGTTACCCTTGAAATAAATATTTTTCGAATCATTTGTAATTACTCTATTAAAAACAAGAGTGAACTCCTCGTAAAATACTATGGTATTGGAGTTGATGATATTATTCAAACATTTAATCATTTATTCAAATTAATAGTTGCTACAATTAGTAAATTTGTTACAGAGCCAAACAAAAACATTTGCCCAAAAAGCAGTACTAATTCTAGTTTGCTTTGCTCGTTTAATTAACTAACTGTAGGTTTTCCTAGTAATAACAACCTACAAATAAAAGTTTGTCTCGTAGTTTTACTTCGAATAAATATAAAACTTATCTGTGCATTGAAACCTATGCCAAAATACGGCAAGTTTTCATGATGTACCATTATTTTCTTTGAAGCAATTATTGTTGTTTAAACATTTGTGTCTTTCGTGGAAAGTTTACCTTTTTTAAATAAATCGTCTTATTGAACTGTTTTCTCTTTTATAATACTACTACAAATTATTTCACATTTTCTCTGCAATACGTTTGACTTGTTACTTCGTTCATTATCTTCTATGATTAGTGATTCCTCCCCCCCCCTTATTTACTTAGGGTGTGTGTGTGTGTGTTTACTATTATTATTTGCTTACATTGTATTACATTTGTTTATTATCAACCACAATCAGTAAACCAAATCATTTATGATCTTAAATGTGTAATATGTATTAATAATAATAGCTATTATTATAAAATACTTAGACTTTGAATAATATTGAAATAAATTCTATTCGGTTTAAATAATGTGAAAAATAACGGGAATGAAAATCATAATCCTAAATTATCTGTATATTTTTATAATTTGTAGTGTTCTCTGCATAATAAAATTGTTTTTTTGTATATTATCAAGTATTAAAATTCCAGGAAAACCGCATGTACTTATATATTTTACGTAAGTACTGTAATTAAAATTATTCTATTGTATATTTTTACGGCTCCTTTTTTAAGTTCCGATGAATAGTTGTTTGTGTTTGAAACAAATTGTATGATAAAAGCTCAAATTACTTAAAAAAAAAAAAAAAAAAAAAAATGGTTTCCCAACTATGACTAAAACATTCTTCAGGGAATTGATCTAAAACATAAGTTATTGTTGAAATATATTATGTTTTACTGTGAAAATTAAGAATTTTAATTCCTGAATAATTGACCGGTGATTTTATATTTTATTGTTAAATTTAATTAAAATTCTAGTTTGATTAACAGTTAGAATAGACGTTAATTTATTACTCTTGCTTAAACATAATATGCATCTTTTAGAATATAACTAACACATTTTTGTTCAATAGTAACATCAATTAAATGGATTATTAAATACATATTAATAATTTAATAGACTGATTATATAATATAACATTACTAATTTAAAATTGAAAAAGCAATAATTTGGTTGTACTATTTAATAATTAACAATTACTGAATGAAATAAATATATAATTATTGATGTGGAGGAGAAATATCACGAACTGATTAAAATCGATATTTTAGAGTTTAAGAAGCTTTTCTAATTGATTTTACCTTATTAATCTTTTGTTTTTGTTAAACTTTAGATGAATATACAAACACAATATGTTAGGTAGGCTTTATTTTAAAATTGTACAGCAAACCAAGGAGCTAAAATTATAAAGAACAACCCTTAACATTCTCGTGAAATAAATTATTGAAATTGTTTAATCTATTAAATTATCATTAAATTGTTCATTGAAAGGTGTGTAGGATACAAAATAAGTGCTGGAAGGCAATCAAATTGGAAAAAAACTGCACCCACTAAATTGAAAACGTAAATTTGTAAAGAAATTGTCAAATGTAGTGTATGAATTAGTTTTTAACATATTACAAATTGTGAATAATATGCATTAAAAATTTATGTTTGGTGCTGACGATAGCAAAATAAATTTATGCGATATTTTGTTTAATACTACAAACGCACTATTCTGAACAATAAAAATACATGTTTTACACAATTTCATTCATTGATTTAAAATAGTATACAAACTACGTATACATTCTTACTTATATTATAGATTTCTACGTCTATATACAATCTTTATATAAAATATCTTCTTCTTTTTGTTTCAAACGAATCTACATTAAACGAAATGTTAATTATTTGTTATTTAAACATATTCCCTTCAACGAGCTTCCATTATCTTGAAATTTAAAAAATAAATAAAAGTTATAAGAAGGTCTAGACCAGCGTTTTATTGTATGATAAATTTATGAAAAATATAAAAGAATTGTAAAGACAATATTGAAAACATGCAATAGCGTGGTGTTCATAAACTTGCGTGTACTATTTATAATGCAGCTTATGCAAGCCAAACTGGCCGTATTTTCAATAATTGTAAGTAAACAGAACACGAAAGGAGTTGGCAATTGGTTGTAATGACTCTAGTTTTTGTAACCATTTTAAAAACCATTTAGTGTCTGATTTTTATTAAAATATTACTTTTATATTCTCCGTTGTCATTGCAGAACGTAAGAAATTAAATGTTTCTAAGATTTTAGAAATTAAGAATTTTTCATAATTTCCCTGATCCTTAAATCTTTATATAAACTGTTCTTGAACTCTGCCTTGTTATAACCATAGTCCATTCTACACCCTATTCTAACCGTACACTTGAAGTTTATTTAAAATTTAGTGAAAATGCATTTTCTTAATACATATAAATTGTTTGTTCAAAATAGTGTTCCTTAAGCTACCTCAAAAATACCTAACTTTAGAAACTATGGTCGGAAAGACTCAATTATATGTAGAATTAAACTCAATATTGTGTTTGTGTTTGAGATTAGATTTAGGTAACCATTATATATATTTTTTTTACAAATAAGGTTTAAAGAAAAGTATGTTTAGTAGTTAGTTTATTTAATATAATCAATTAAAAAACCTATTACTAGATTAAAATATGCAATGTCAGTTGAATTTATGTTTGTATTATGTTTTGTCCTTTCAGTCAATAATGAACTTAGGGTGTATATAATTTTATTACTACAACTTTTACAATATGTCATTTTAAATGTCAATTGGTAAATGAAATGAAATTTTATTTTAGTTTTAATATACTCTTAATTTGCTTGGTTTGGTACACGTCATGAACACACGAGTATATGCTATCAAATTTTATTTCTATACTTTACTATATAATTTATGACGTATGATTGTTTTATTGGTTTTGATAACATAAAACGTCATCATCGTCTAATATAGTTCGACAATATAGTTCGACATTTATATTTCATTACAACCGTGATGTGTTTTAAGATGTAAATATATGTCGTTCTCTATTCAATGTTTGGTGTTAAACTTGCCTTCCAGTTGAACTTCAAAATGGAAGTTCAAATTAATATTGGAATTTGGAGATTATAGTAGAAGTTTGGTAAAACAAACTCCTTTACTAATGTAGTTAAAGACAATTGAATTGTTTTGTTAATAATTATATGTTCTATATGTATTTATGCATATTGGTAAAAATTTAGTTTATTTAAAAGGACTCTTGTTTTTTTATTATTTTTTTTTTTTACTTAAGCCTAAACGGAATTTTTTTTTTTAAATATCGCAATAAAATAAAGTTCATTTTATTTCGTTGGCAAATAAAACATTTTGTTGTAATGTCTTTACCGTTTATATCACAAACTGCAATTTATTCGACGTAGTATATTTTCTTAAAATTATGAGATCCAATTTTGTGAGATAAATATCGTTTCATTAAATCTCCTGTTTTTGCAGGGTTATTTCTGTAGTGAAAGGATTTAGAGATGTAGAATTTATTGTAATATGGATTTCCTACTGTGAATATTGAAGCAAGCAAGTTTAACAATGCTGGTTTTTATCTTAGTACTGATTGTGTTATTCAACGTCTGCTATCACAAAATATTTATTTAAAGTTTAACTTGTATTGTGACAAAACAATAATTTCGTTGACAAATTTTGCATTAATACTAAAATAATGTAATATCTTTCTTTAGTTTTGTGTTATAATAAAAAATACAACTCCTTGTTTTGCGTAGAAGTAATTGCTATTTAAAATGTCGACTAAATAAGTAAAAATAAATAAACATGTATATATATATATATATATATATATATATATATATATATATAATTTTTGAAAATTAATACATTACTCATTTTAGCTCTAGAATTATCTTTTTTAATTTTTTTTACTATATTTATATTTTCAATGAAAAGTTTAAGAAAATGTAAAAAATTCTGGTTTTATTATTAACAGTGAAGAGAAATATTGTCATAACTTGGGAATTACTAAACTTATTTTAATCAACATATATTAAAATTTGAAATAATAAATTATATAAAAAGGTGCAAACCGTATAAAAAATGAATCTGCTTTTATCAGTTTTAAGCTTAGAAACAGGAAAACATTCCATATTAAAATGTTGAGATTTTATGAAGACAGCAGATATTCCACTGAAGTTAGCAAATGACGTTATAATAAATAAAACAAATTTTAATTTCTTTAGGTTTATATCTGTTGTAGTGACTTAAAAACGTTTATCAAGACATGCCTCTCTTATCTTGAGTTGACTGTATATTAGACTTTCCATGGTAAATAAAAAAACTCTTTCTTCATTTTTATGTATTACTACTTTTATAGAGGATTACAAACTCTTCTTTAATTTTTATTACTTGAAAAGGTATATTTTTCTCTATCGAAATCTCCATTAATAAAAATGAATTTCAAATATAGGAAGATTGATATTTTCTACATTTTCTATAGCTTTATACATATTTTCCACCACATTGTATATCAAACCAATTTACGTATCGACAATATTTTGTTCTAAAAAAATTACCATACAATTTCATCTGTATATTATATAACTTTATACCTATTTTCCAACACATTGTATATAAAACCAATTTACGTATCGACATTATTATGTTCTAATAAAAACGTATAAATTTATGATTTAATTTTAATTTCTATATTCTATAACTACATAGTTTTTTTCACCACATTATATATCAATACTTACCGATATTGTTATGTACATTAAAAACGTTACTTAATATGTTTATGTTTTATAACGTTAGACCTATTTTTACCACATTATACAAACACCGATTTCCGTAATTATATTATTATGTACTATTAAAATACTATAAACTGAAGTATACTTTTTATCTGTATGTTATATAAATTTATACCTATTTTTGAAACACATTAAATATAAAACAATTTACATTTTGTTTTCTTTAGCATTTTTATACAAGTCAAATTATTAGTACAAAAAATATAATATAATTGAAGACGAAGACTTACTAAGACTCCTATATTTCTAGTATGTACTTTATAAATAATAATAAGCTGTTTGTCCAACTTATCATACTAAAAATTATTTCAGCGTTTAATTTTTTGTTTGTTATATAACAATCACTCAAATGATATACATTTGAAAAATACCTTAAATAATTCCAATTTTTGGATCCTTTTACCAAATTGAACGACAAATTGGTACGTTTTAATATAAAGGAAGGTATGTATTAATTAACAATAAAGCATTTGTTTGATAGCACAGTAAATAATTGGAAATATATATTGTCTGTCACTATTTATATTCTGTTGAAAAGTTGTTGTTTAT
Source organism: Aphrophora alni (assembly GCA_963513935.1). Classification (NCBI taxonomy): domain Eukaryota; kingdom Metazoa; phylum Arthropoda; class Insecta; order Hemiptera; family Aphrophoridae; genus Aphrophora; species Aphrophora alni. The sequence continues at coordinate 43,882,579 of OY740772.1, forward strand.
TTGCCTAATAAAACATCCCTAATTTTATTTCAAGAGTGTTACGGATATAGAAATATCTAATTTGGGTTGGATACACTACACAATATTTAGCCATATTTTTGAATTCTAATCACCACTAAACCTTTATGACACTTATAATTAAATGAGTTCAAAAACATAACTGGCTGATTAAGTTGAGACGGCACTTCGTTCACCACAATTAGATAAAGTTAAATGCAATTAGTCAAAAGTAATTTCCCTAACGTTTTTTATTGCTTAGGGGCTAAATCGGTATGTTTTATTTGAGTACTGAAATGAGAGCAGAATATAATTAAAATGGTCAGATACAATAATTGTGAGGAAATTATAATTTTTAGTTTATCCTTATAGTGAGTACATACAAAATTTGTAGAAAAATAATAAAAATCTCCACGTATCCTAAATCGCCCAAATACCAAATTTATTGACAATTTCTCTGCTTTTTGGGACCATATAATATTACAAAGACGACAGACAAACAAACAAAAGTTTGGTAAACAAAATTCCAAAACCACTTTATTTGGCTCCGAGACTTCAAAACAATTATTTAATAAAAAATAAATAAATTTATCTGTGTGTTTATTATATGAGAAAACAACAGGAATATATTTGTAAATGATTCAGTAATTAGAACTCTATTTTATTTATATCACATTGTCTATGGCATTAAAAATATTTGAGTGATGTAACCAAAAAACACTTTTCATTACCACTTATAATATTATTTGGTTTAAATATATTTGTTTCATTAATATATAAAAATTTTAGTAACATTTCACGTGATGAACATTATGATATAAAATTACGGACTACGTGATGTAAATTGTCCGACGCGTATTGTAAAATCTCGGGGCGGCTAATATATAATGCGTGTCGTAAACAATCCCTTCCATCAGATAATGGATTTAATAACACATCCACATCTCACAGTAAAGCCTAATGCATTCACATAAAGTTAGGACATTGCCAGTAACTCATTTTTACATTTCGAAAAAAAAAATCATTTCATATTACATTTTCCAGTTTATCTCGTTGAACATTCTTTTAACTATACAGACTTATAAAATTCAATTTATAGATGTTTTTAAAATACGAAAATATTGATGAAAATAAATTAGATAGGTATTGAAAAAATTCCATTTTTTGTCATATTTCAAATTTTAGTAATAGGCCCTAATAACAAAATATTATTCCATTTTACCGTTATCTGAATTATTTTATAAACACAATTAATTTTTAACGTTTAATAAAAATTTTAGATTTTATAAACTTTAGGAAAATGACTAGCTGATATCAACAAAATGAAAGTCACTAGGAAATAAAATAAAATAATAAGAGCTCATAATTTAAAATGTGGCTACAAATGGAATATACTTAACCTCTCCCCAAAGCGACAAAAAGTGTATTTAGCGTTCGTGTTTGTTTTATTACTTTTAATGTGATTTCTATTACTTTATTACTTTTATTATTATTATTGCGTTCATATGTGTATAACTCAGCTATTACACTCAAAAATTGCATTATGTAATTATAATAATAGATTATTACTAATGAATATGAGTTTTTTTTTAAATAATATAATACATATGAAAATAGAAATATAAAAAGATTAAAATAGTAAGAAATAAAGGGAAGATAAAAATGTGTCTACTTTACTATAATTTTTAAATACTATCTTAAAATCTATTTAAATATAAAAAGTCGTTATATATATATTTTGAAAGCTCTTTCCGCCTATTTGTATTTTGAGATAAACGACATTAAATTATGTAAATGCTGATTTCTAGTGTAGTAATTAACGTAGAACGTAAACTCTTCAAGATTTATGGCATTAGAGTAGAAACGGCTCAAGACATTATTTATAAAGTACTCAAGCTGAAGCTATAAAACACTTTACGACTTCACGACCAAGGAGTACTATTCTAGTAGATACCACTTTATATCATAAACAACGTTTATAATTGTGTTTTAATTATTGTTTATAATTTAAATTCTTTGTTTAACCTGTAATAATTATAAAGAAAGACATTTTAAAATAAATCGGAAAATATATTTGAATATGTAAAATCTGTAAAACAATAATATCATTGTTCTTTTTAAAAAATAAGCCTAAAGTATACTCGTTTATGTTAAAATTTTATTATTAGAGACATTACTAAATAACAACACCATTTAAAATTTAAATGTTTTTTTTTTTTAATTTTTTTTTTAAATAATACACGGCAATACTAAAAGACAGATCAAACCCTACCGTTTCTAACTATTTTTTTTTAAATTAATTTATTCTTCAAATTTCTCTCTTCGTTTAATATATAAAATCTTGTCAAAAACAATAAAGAAGTGTAATTAAAAAGCGTATTGTATATAGCTGATCGAGGGTTAATCTATACATGCATACCTTATCCTTTTCAATTATTACAATTTAAATTATTAAAATACTCAAATCGCATACACTATAAATATCAAATAGCCTATATGATAACTTATACATTTATATATTTCAATTTTTAACTAAAATTATATACATAAACCTAGTATTTATGAGGATAATTAAAACACAATTATAAAAGTTATTTATGCTAATAAAGTGGTATCTACTAGAATTGGTCGTGAAGTCGTAAAGTATTTTATAGCTTCAGCTTGAGTACTTTATAAATAATGTCTTGAGCCGTTTCTACTCTAATGCCATAAATCTTGAAGAGTTTACGTTCTACACTAGAAATCAGCATTTACATAATTTATTTGTTTTCTTTATTTGAAGAAATTATTTTTATTTTAAAATTTAAAGTTTATTTAACTATTTTAAATTCAATTCATCTAGTTTTTTTAATTGGAATACAAACTACTTATTAAGTTTGCAGGATGCTAGAAACAATTTTAAACTCAAATGAAGGAAACTCGGAACAAAGTTAATGAGACTTGACAGATATAAATGTTTATTTAATTTGTTCAGTATTTTTACAATTAATTATATATAAGATAAAATTTTCTTATATTGTTATTACAATAGCAGCCTATTATTTATATAGTTTTTAGGTAGAGTATACTTTAAAGGGCCAAAGTTAAATTATAATTTAATCTATTCAAAATTTACTAGCACTTTATGATATATGATAAAATCATATTATATAATGTTATCGTGACCATATTTACATAGTTTTTGGGTTCAATAATTTAATTATGAAATGATATAAATAATAAATAGTTACTGTAAAAATAAATGGTATAATCTACTTTAACATATTTGAAATGAATTTTTGAACTTTAGCGTCCCACAAATAGGCATTGACTACCAGAAATTAAACTATAAAACTTGCCATTACAAATACGAAGTCGCTCAAATATTTCTAATATATAGTGGTGATTATTCACTTGTATGTGATCAATGTTCAATTAACCAAAATACAGTGTACTGAAAAACTAGTTTGGAAATAACTAAAGAAATTTTAATATGTAAACACACGGAAGTTCATTACGTAATCCCTGTTAATCTTAAAAATATAACAATTTAAGAATTTTACATCCCTAACCACGATTTATATTCTGATCATATAGCTGAAGTGTAAAAATGTAAATGATATCATACTATCTTCAACATTAGTAAAATTAGAATAATAAACTAATTATAATTTGGAAGACTGGTTACTTTTAATGACTGTGAATAGTTTACTTAAAATGGAAGGAATGAACAAAACTTAAACTAATAAAACTTAGCTGAAATTCTCAGAAATGTATCAGTAGTTGTCTATATAGAAATATTTTGAAATATCAAATGGGAAATTGTATATCTAATCACAATACCAGATTTAATGATAGAAGATTACTTACCTAATATATTACAATTTAAAATGATTTAGAAATGCAAACTTAAATTTATGTTCTATCGTATATACCGGATTTTACAGCAAAATAATTTCTACAAAACTTTTTGTTATTCTTGTTATTGTTACAACTTATTTCAAATTTAATTTATTAGAAATAAATATTACATGTTTATACGTAAATTATAAGTTTGTTTGTTTGTAAGCATTTTTGAATGAATGTTATAGTTTAAAATTGTATATGCTATTTTAAGGGGGAGGTACATATATAGAATTTATTTATTGACTCTTGGGAAAAATTCACATTAATATTAATTCAATAAATATGTATGTGAATTACAGTTTGTATATTTAAAGTGAAAAGGGAATAGAACGGGTATATGTGAAAAAGTGATTAATTTACTGAGTAAATATCGTATGTATGCATTATAAATGATTCAACAAAAGGTTCCATTTCATTCAACAATCTCACAGCACATTGAACAAAAATCTAGTTTTCTGAAGTGCACTATAACATTTTATCGCTGCGGGGTTTTTATTTCTTATAAAGTCATAAATGAAGGAGGGAAGGCAAAACCCAATGACATTTAAATATATCCGCTCTATCAATACATATTTGAAACTCCAATTTCAATGTATTTGAATTACACTTTTATTATCGAACTACAAAATACACACTCTAATGGAGAAGATGTGGGAGAAGACAAATATGAATGTTTGCCCTTAAATTTGGTTTGGGTGTGTTGATGATATCTTCATTATTTTGAAATCATGTAAAAGACTACTTACATTAGATTTTGCTGCAATTACGTTTGTATACTTCTAAAATGCAAACATTTATTCAGAGACTGGATTTTATGAAACAAAACAAATACCACACAAAAGAAAGTAACAAGTTGTAATACCTACTCGATTCCAGTTATCACACAGCATAATTGACAAAATATCTATTTCTTAAAAACAATTCAATAAGAGCAAAAAATATTCTATTATTGATAGAGGCTCTACGGATAATCTTATTGATATGTATATATTACCAAGATACATTATTTCGTACACTTGTTTTAAGAATGATGTAAAATTTATAAATAAATCTTCTTCATTTAAACAAATAAATAATATCATTATTACTCTTTGAAAACCTTTTAACATTTCAATATTTTTTCATTCCTACTTTGAAAATTAACCAGCATAAACACACACACACACACACACACACACACACACACACACACACACACACACACAAAGAAACAAACATTTATACTGAAAATTTTACTTTATCACTAGGTAAAATACTCGTAGAAGACAAAATAATATGAAATTCATGTAATAAAATATAACAAATAAATAGAATTATAATATGTTGTATGTCAAAATCTAAGATTAGTATTAATAAAAAGCTTAATGTCGTTCAATCCGTCTGTGTTAAAATTGTAATTATTCCAACTACATAGTAGGAGAACTATATTCAGAGCTGAATGTGCTGTTAGATATTGCAGCATCATTAATCAGAAGATGTTTCCACCCTAATGTGTGTATTGTGTATTTAGCACGAAATTACATTGACGCTATGAAACAACCAAATACTATTAAAATATTCACTGTATATTTATTAAAAAGGTCGAATGTCAAAATATCACATTGAATACGTACATTCTTAAAGTAATATACACAGGGGTTGATCAGGTGTATGAAGGTACTGACAAAAAAATTTCAATACGAAAACTAAAACTATGTATTTTTTTTTTCCATATTCGTCAGAAAATAGTAATTATACATTTATACAAGCAACGTGTTATGTATGTATATTATATATTAATTATCCCTAAACTAAAACAATTCCCATTTTTTACTTTCTTGTATAAACAAAATAAAAATAAATTTACGGTATTTCACAGCTTTACTTTTATGAAACTTTAATAGAATATTCAAAAGTTAAATGTCAAAGTCGTATTTTTCCTTTATAGTTTACCTTTATTGTCAATCCTTTTGAAATAAACAATTCGTAAAATTGTTAACATTTATATAGTAAACCAATATCATATACATTGACAACTAACAAGTATCACATGGAAAGAAAATAAGAGATATGAATCATTTATCCCTATCGTCTTCATCGTCAGTTTACAATTTTGAGTATATAAATTACCATGGTTTGTAACACAAAACTGATCAGCAATAACGATTACAGTCGAAACCTACATGATTCTGCCACTTATGTTTCGAATTTTATATGAATTAATTGGTCAACACAAACAAACCGGTTTTGAGGACATAAACCAAAACATATTTTACTTATCATATAACATGGTTGTACAAATTTTTGTTCTCGAAAAGCCTTCATTGTAAAGCGTTCCTGAAACCTTTTATGTCACCGGTAAAACAAAATAGATCCTAATAGAATGCATGTTTATATGATATATGACTTTTAGTTCCAATGAAGAGTTTTAAAGTGAATAATTTTCCTATATTTTATACTTTTCAATGAATAAATTCCAAATACAGTGTAAATTCCGAACGTCAAGAAGACGATAAAATAATGATTCATACCTGTCAATCTTCCAATATGTGAAATAGTGTTTTGGACGTCTACTAGTAACGAAAACATGCAGATTTAATTGTAAAAGACTAACCTAAACGCATACAATTTATCCTTCCCTGATGTCTTTAAAAGATTACCTCGAATATATTCTTTGAGTAGTTATCATAGTAATGACAGATGTGGTTTGGGAAGAGAGAGATTATTTCCCCCTACCTTACTCTTTAAAATTGAACTTTTGAATGAATTACTATTAAATATACGGTCAGCTATTACAATCATTTTAGTTACAAATTTAAGTGAACTTGTAGAAACAGATGGGGATCATAACTTCACATATCTTCAGTTAATAACTAGTATTTAAAATTTTAAACTTCCAATTCGTACTTTTATAAAAGAGTGGTAATTTTGTCAAAAGGTTTGAAAATTAAACACTTGAAAAAAGAAGTTTATTTCAATCTTTATTAGCAAGAATAATAACAAATGGAAACTCCACACATCACACTCTCTCTTGAAGTATGTAACTAATTATTATTTGGTTTGTTTATCGATTTTCACATAGGCCATAGTCACTATATATATCTTGATTATGAAAACTAGTCATGTCTACAATTTGTGTTATACAATAAGAAATTCTATGGCATCCAGCAACGAAATACAGTTAACGTCACCCATCTTATACTGAATATTCTAAATAATTTACATTATAAACTTAATAATTAATGTGAAAAGTAATATAATTTGAATTTTATTAGAAACCCAATTAAATAACTGGCAAAATGATTCCAAATTAATTAAACTCAACAACTAACGTCGGAAATATTCACAAATATAAGTATATTTTAAAATTACTAGAACGTTAAGTAAGATGCTGTACGTTTTTAAATATTTTGGATAGTAAAATCAGTATCGATTGTAGGAGTAATTATGTCATATGAATAAGTTTCTGCTATTCATATTAAATTAAATTATAGTTAAAAAAATAACAATATGCTTTCATTAATAAACTATGTTTAACATATTTAATATTTGTATTAAAATACAAATTTATGTCATATATGGTTTTATTTTTGTTACTTACATTTTAGGTAGGGTATTGTACCAAAATCAAAAGATTTGTTTGTACCAAAATAATTATATTATTGTTGAACAATAGGTGGGTATTTCCTGATGGGTTAATTTTTATAAAAATACTTAATATTAACAAAAAGTAAATAAAGCTATTTTTATTCTAAATTTTATAAGCTAAATAAAAAGTAATTTTATTTATAGTAAAGCTGTATATTATTATATGTTATTTGTGAAGGTAATAATCATTTTTTTCTTTTAAAATATGAATAGAGTTAATAACTGTCAGTGATATACTTTAACATCTCTACAAACAAACAATCAACTGGCAGTATATTCTTAACTAAGGAATAAAATGTTTTCAAGTATGTCAAAATTCAATTAATACGGGATCCTTTATCGTTCCAAGTAGGAACATTGAACGCTATAGAAAATAGATTAACATGAATTTAGAGTATGTTAACTTTTAAATATACCTTTATGACATATATTTGTTTAAATCAGTCATTTTAGCCTACGGTCAGTTTATATAAATTATTTATAAAGTGATTTTTATCTCACTTCAATAGATCATTATTTGTTTCTCTTCTTTAACACTTAAGTGTTGTTTATAAGTTATCCTTTACTTCTGCGACTTTTATATAACCTCATGATGAATATTTAATTCTGAATTGGACAAGGGGAGTAGTTTTAAAACCACTAATAAGAATCGATTGACGTGAGTAGACAATCACTTTATAAAAAATCTATATAGTAGGGACAATACGGATTTTAAATCCTCTCCGATATTTAGTTTAACCAGTTACATGAACCAACTGAATTATCTAAACAAACTTCCGTAGAAAACTAAAATTTAGAAAATGATTTTACTGTCTAAGATACATTAAAAGTCCTCATATTTGTATTTACTGTTCATAGTTTTGGGCACAATTTAAAAAAAAATTTATTGAATATTGTATTAATGTATCTTATAAAAATGCAATTTTTCAATTCTTTTGCATACATTAAATTTCTTGCTATCATATGTAAACAGTGCTATATATGCTTGCTATTGTAGGTGGTTTGAATAATACTTAAATAAAACATTGTTTATTTTCATCTACGAAGTATTTATTGGTGTAATAAATCTAAATTCATTTATAAGAGTACACTTTAGTCTAATTACTGCGTCACGTTTCGCGTGCACACATTTTCAGATTAACCTGAATTAACTATGTTCTATATTACATTTACATTTTGCATCACAACATTAAATACAAAACATACATTAGTAACGAAATCCCTACATGTCGATATCATAACTAATTATTATTAAGCACAAATTAGTATTACTTATTCAATGATGGAGACAGCTAACCCTATCATGTTATATGGTGCAGAAATATAGGCAGACGCTGTCCATAAAAAGAAATACAGTCATGGTTTACTATCCATTCAGAGAAGAGGTGCAATATCTAAAATATCGTCTTACCGTACAGTATCTGAAGCAGCAGTCAGCCATCGCAGGAGTGATCTCCATAGATTTGCTGGCTGTAGAAAAAAAAGGATGTACGACAGTCAATCACACGTTAAAAGGAGTAAAGCAGCCATTACCGAAATAACAGACTCCGATTAGTTGGCAGAAAAGATGAGATGAAGAGATTAAAGGACGGTGGACATACCGTCTCATTCCCGATTTTAAAAGCTAGGCAGAGATAACGCATGGAGACGTAAACTTCTACATCACTCAACTGTTAACAGGGCCATGATTATTTTAGACGTTTTCTCTTTAGGATCGGGAAAGTTAATTCGTCAAACTTCAAGATGTGTGTAGCAGGTCTAGTAAGTAAGAAAGAGGAAAATGGCTTGGAATAAGGAACCAGAAAGAATGTAAATAGAGAGAAGTAAAGACAAGAAGAACCCTGGACTGAAGTAGTGCGCAAGCGGTCCCAGACCAGGAGCTATGGAGGAGGAGGGTGTTTTATTCAGTATGAGTCTGAATCGTGACCCAGGGATGCGTCTCTGGGTAAGATAACGTCCATGAAGGATTTACCCCTTCTCTTAATAAAAAAAAATTCAATGATGTGGATATAGTTTATTTTATCAAGAAAATAGTGCTGTAATTTGACATATATAAGAAATAAAATATTTGTTTGTTTTATTTTCAAACGTATTTTTCATAAATTTGTGTATTTTATTTTTTATGTAGGCCTATTGGGTTTTCATTTCAATATTTGATTTTTATAACACAATTTTGACTTTTTTAATGTATACCATGAATTAAAAAGATCAATATTAATGTAATTTTGTAAATACCAGTAATTTGTGTCATTACTTGAAGTTACAGATCTAATATATACTTGTAATAAGTAAACTTACTTAAAATGAGTGCCAAGTTTAGTATGATAGTTACATGCCAGTGACACATTATTAAAAACGTGGTTTTGTCACATGACTCGATTATTTTCCTTAACTTGAATACAGTTCAATAAAATGTTACTTAAAATCATTCAATTTTAGCGTTACATAAGTACTCGTAACTCTAACAAAAAAACTATTAGAAGAGTTTCACAGGCTATATAAACTATTTTATTTAGTTAATCGTAAAAATAGCAATGACCTACCGTTACCTCAATACAAGAATATATTAGCTAAACACCAAATATAAACATTGTGGTTGCAAAAGATATTTATATTTGAAAAACTAAAATCTTTAGTTGGGTAATATTGTTGTTAGCTAAAAAATAATAACTAAAGTATTCAGTGAGTATATTGGCAGTGATATTAAGCACAATGACTTTTAACACTTGACTGTTATAAGTAATAAGTATTTTTCTATTCGTAATAATTACCAAATTCAATTATAAGTGATAAGAAGTCAAAGTATTTTTAAACAATAATTCAAAGAATTGTTACATTTATGGTACACATATGTTTATTAACATTATAATTTAATATTTCTTGGACGTTAATACTACAAAATAGTAAGAATATGAAAATATACTTCATCGGTTTAATTAATTATTGTAAAGGTTTATATATTTGGTATGAACAAATACAATTAAAAACTCCATAAATTAGTTATTATCTTGAAAATCTAAGAAATAATTATATTTAAAAAAAAAAATTTGTACATTTACATTCTTGTTTTTTACTAAAAACGATGAAGACGAACGTAGAAAAAGATGATTAAACGAATCATCAGGTTTTAAAATGTTTGTTTCAACACTCAATAACAATTAAATGTCAAATACATACATAGCCATGCACAGTAGTTTGAAATTAAACTGTTAAATTACTACTAAAAATATATATACAACAGATGTTAAAACAGTAAAAAGAATAATAGTCAAAGATTTCACAATATGAGATGTAGATAATTCATTGAAGTACTAAGTTTGTTCCTCTTCCCATATTTTATTTATGTTGAATTGAATAGTCTAACATCGTATTTCAAAAGCAAAAGAAAAAATAAAATAAAGTATAGCCTAATAATATAATGAGCAATAAAATTTACCTGCAATCAGATGTAAATTCTATCTTTAAGGAAAATATCTATTATTAGTTTTATTTTTATGGCGTTGATAAAAGATTATGTATATATTAATTGATGACGTGCAGACCCCAATTAATTTGTTTTCATCCACCTACAGTATACACACTAATATTTAACAACCTATACAAGTATGTTAAACACTACCTGAACGCTTTAAATGATCAGCGTTATACTTAACATTGGATGACCATAAATTAAATAACCAGTCGCACATTTTCTTAATCATACAATTTGGAAAGGGAATCGTGCGTGTTTATTTAATCATTTATGCTTGTCTTTGTGATCAGTTTGTCTTCTAAATAGCAGCCTTAAGAAACTGTCACCCACATCGAAATACTTGTACGTACAGCCTAATAAAACTATCAATGTAAAAGGTTAAAATGATGTGTAAAAGACGTATTTACTATATCAGAGGATGTTGTTGGAGGATATAGGTCCGAATATTTATTTAATTGCAATATTTGCATTTGTTTACACTCAGTTTAAAAAATAATAAATTGAATTATAACCATTAATTTACTGTATTCAGAGAAAACCTATGTAAAGTTAAAAATAATTTATCAGAAACTAATGTAATATTTACCGCAATACTTAACAGCAGAGGGGATTATCTAAAGTGATGGGAAGGATTAAATCCCCCAGACAGAAGTAGTTAGTTGTCATTGGCTTTAATGTCTGCATTTAATGCTGCAATAGATTTTAGTTGATAGAAATCTCTAACAGGAATATTGTCTGTTGAATTTACACTAACCTCTTGAAAAATAACTGGAAGTAAAAAAAAACAATAAATATCGAATTTCTTTAACAGTGGATTAGTAAATTATAAATGATTCTTAAATATTAATAAATATGATTTTTACTTAGATTTGTATTTTGTAATATATATAACGAAATTAAATAATAGATTTGGTTCAGTTTAAAGTACAATACATGGTAAAATAAGTATAAGATTAGCTTCAAAAAATCACACTTAAAAACATACAATTTTAACATAATATATATATACTCCTTACTCTAACAATGAATACTCTTAGAAAAGTTTCACAGACAAAAAAACTACATTATTTAGTTAATCTTAAAAATAATAAAGACCTTTCGTTTACGCAATACAAGAATATCTTGTGTAAAATTAAAATAAAGCTTTTAAATTTACATGTTCTCCCAAATTTGTTAAATGAAACGCATTTCAACGGTAATGTCTCCATATTCCAAGATGTATTAGCAACAATAATTTAATTAGAACTAACTTACAACCACTGTTAGTTATAGTTAGAATATTCTAGATGAGATAGCAATGAATACGGCGACGTTTTCGTTAAAACGCTTTTGATTTAATAAGCAAATTAAATTCTTTGTGAGGCATTATGTTTAAGATTTATTTAATTTTAAAACACCACATTCATAAATAATTATGTATTAAAAATTTGCTTGTTTTATATTAAATATAGTATATAATTTTAATAATGATTTTTTTTTAACGAGGAGGGAAAAATTAATTAATTTTAATTAATTCTTTATATTAATGAATTAGAGAAGGTTTATTATGATAGAATACAATATCTTTACATAAACTTTTATTTATACAGAGAAATAAAAAAAAATAGTGCGTTTTCTTTATATTGAAATTGTGATCTTCTGTCACAATTAACAAAAGAGACATCTGACTACAAGCTATAAAACTTAATGACTTGAAAATATCAAGTGTCATTTACCTATTTCAGTTCTAGGGAGATGGTAACAATAACATAAACTTTTTTTTTAATGAGAGTAAACAATCTAGATTTCATTTTCAAATTTTAGTTATATTTCAAATAAATTAAAATATAATTATACTATATTATGAATTACATGAAAATATGATTTGCATAATGTATAACATAGAATATGTTATTACGTTTTTATTGTATATATTTGTTGTTCTAAATACGTATCCGTAAGCCTGACAACATCAAGTAGTACAGTTTGTATATGACTTTTGAAAATCAGTTAGTTATAGAGATACTAAAGCTTAAAGATTAGATTAATTTTACTCTAATTTATGTCCTTAGCATGAATGATATATTAATTGTACACTATAATATAATGTAGTATTACGTTAACACATTCAGTTTCGCAATTACTTTTTATTATATATTTAATAATTTAATAAAAGCAATATAAACACTTATATTATATTGTATATAGTAATCGTTGTAATCAATTGTTATGTTAAATACGTGAAATATCCAGATGATAATAACTTCACAAATGAAAATAACAAAATATATCATCTCTAGTATTTATTTATCGCTGTAGGTATGGTTTGTTTTGGCCGCATACTCTAGAGTTTGTTAGGTGTATAATATTTTTAAAAAATCGAGACATTTATGTGTGTTTTTTTTTTAATTTTTTTTTTTTTTTTTTTTTACTATTGTTAATAAGTATTCTAAAAAAGCTTAAAATTTAGCGTAAAATTCCAACGCACATACAAAATAGATATTTGTACAAGGAGTTTTAAATTAGATTTCGTATTGGAAAACTTGGGCAATTATCGGATTTTATAATGTGACTTTTTAAATACAATGAAAAGGTAACGAAGGCTGCCCATGGTAACGAAGTATTTTATAGCATCAATAGTTTACTAAATACCTTAGGGCGCACCATAAAATTTCCACCCATAGATAGATTTCATGAAGGCGGTTCATAGGGTTGTTAGTAGATGAGCTTTATTTGCTTTAGCCATAGAGTGAAATTGTTATGTATTTCATAATGATTAATCATATTTCAGTACGTAGGGTTATTAATAGATGCGTTTCATAGCATTACTCACAGGCTTATTCATAGATGTGTTCATAGTGATCCGATGAAGATGTATTACATTATGTGATTCATAAATGTGTTGCATAAGGGTATTCATAAGGTTATTAGTTAATGAGTTTCTGAGACTGATTTACAGAGTTATACATAGAGGCATTTAATCGTTATAAAAAAATCAAAAATCTGTGTTTTAAATAATAATCAATAAATTATTTCCCAAATTGGTTTTATAATAATAAATAATATTCTACAATTTAGAAGTGTATTTTATTATTTTACAAATTTATTCAAATATAATAACTATTGAGATAAAAGAATTCACAAATCTAGGTCATTATTGAAAGTCTTTGATTAGCAATAACGCTTCAGTTAATACAAAATCTTTGCTTTCAACCTGATTTTTAGTAATTAACTTCATAAACTTTATCTACAAAATCATGGCGTAATTTTAAAGTAAAATTGCCATTTTCTATTTGTTGTTACTCCCCTTAGTTAAAATTTAATTCTTCACTGAATCCACGTGGATTTGTATAAAAAATATGTAAAAGGACTGGTATGGTTAAGTATTGGATGAAATTTTAAAGAAAAATGTTTTAGACTAAATTTCTATATCGTAACTAGGAACTATTTTTGGTAACCTTTATTTAGATTTAGAGGTAGTTTGATAGTAAAATTATATTTTAAATGGAAACACCTATTTCTGATGCCAGTAATGAAACGAACGAATTTTAGTTCAATTATGTATCCACTTTACGAAGCAATCTAACTTCTAGAGGTCAGTTCAAGGTTAAACCTATTCTTCCATCTATGCTCTGTAATTGTGAATTGAAACATTGTTTCTGTAAAATGTGGTAGAACTTAATGGATGAGCTTAGGGCCAAACTTTGTATAAGAGGTATAATTAATTACCTGCTAGTATTATGTTTCATTCTTCTGATGATGGTGCATTATACAAAAATAACTGTAATTAAATGACAAGAAGATTTTGTAAACAAGGGAAGTTTTTGATGTCTACTCTTACAGCAATACATATGTGTTCTCTTATTAAATATGAACATTTTTTTTTTAATTAAATTAATTTTTATAAGTTTCGTTAATTGCTTTTCAATAATTATAATGTACAATTCCTTTGATATATTTATATACCTTTCTAAACACTTGAATTATCGTAATTTTATATATTTCATTATATTATTATTTCAAATAAAAATTAATTTTCATAGTTATATTTTGTCTTAATAAATATTGCTTGATATTTACATGAAGAAAACTATAATGTTTCCTTGTAAACACGTTCATACACAATTTATATTTTCATATAATATTTCTAAGTTTAGTAATTAAAACGAATGTCTTAAATATCTAAATATAAAGTCCAAAATCAAAAAAACACATATGTTTGTTATCACTAACGCAGAGAGATTAAGACAACAAAATATGATTGTGAATCTGTGTAAAATAAAGTGATGGCTATTATAGACAGCCTATTTGTGTTTTTTTTTTTTGGCTTTGTATTCAGGTTTTAACAAACCTCCAAATATTATGGTATAACACAATATTAACTCTTTTTCTGTAAACATACAAATAATAATCTAGGAAATTGCACTTATAATCAAATATTTGTCCATAGCTTTCGTTTCAGGTTTGATAAAAATGACACACTACAAACAGTGTCAGAATATCATATTTTACTAAAATGTATTCTCCTTACAAAGATACCAATCGATATGAAATTATAATGTTTATTATTAATGGAATACATATCGTAATTATTACTAAGTATCAGAATATAAAATATTGGCGATGTATTGTCTGTTAGCATCTAAGATGGTACACCAGTTTTAAAGCTTCTGTTAATAATAGTAAAACCAACAACTACATACACGCAATGTCACGTTTCTGCTATAAATAATACTTCTTGAGTTTATGATGTAAATTGGTCAGTGATTTGTTATAGTAAATATACAACACATTGAAAATTCTGATATTAGAGATGACAGATATTTTATGTAAGTACTAGGAACATTGTTTCTGTTTACAATTTAAAAATATCATTACTTCTGAAGTATAATCAACATTCGATCACCAGTGGTGTTACATACAACATGATCAACCTTTTCTGCTACGTATTTTCTCGTGTTCAAATAAACAAAACGGAATATAAAATGTATTTTTGAGAATTATTCTGAACAGTCGCTCCTACTAATTTGCCTGAACTAATTTATCTGAGTGAAAAAGCTATTCTGAATATCTAACTGCTAACGGCATTGGAAGTAAATATGTATAATATCAAATCCTAACAAATAACAAAAAAATGAGAAAACACAAAAAACGTTAGCCAACATTGTTTTTAAAAATAAACTTGCTTTGAGTACATTTTTTGCTGTTCTGTTGTTTTATTCAATAACTAATAGCCGGAGGCTTGAGGTATATATAAAGTGGAATTGAAATATGTAATATTTTTTCGAAATGTTTTAGTCTAGATTTCATTTGATGCCGTTGGCAAAACAATAATTATAAACTTTTTACGTTGTAATAATGGGTTAGCAACATAAGCGTTTTCAGAAGAAAATTGTGGTAAAATGATTTGAGATTATACAAATTCATACTTCTTAAATTTTATCTGAACTTATTTAAAAAGCATTGAAAATTAATTTCTCCACGCACATTCTGTATTAGGGACACTCATGACACAATAGACAGTACTATGATTATGTATTAAAAATGTGACAAATCATATAATATGAATGTTTGGGAGAAATATTTATTGATAGATAAAAAGCAATATTAAAATAATAAACGAACAAATGAAGTTTCAATCCGACAGTATTTACTCTGCATCTTTGAGTGAAAAGATTCAGTACTGAATTGGACGGCGACCCAACAGGACGTAAAGTGTATTTCTTATGGGTCTGTAATGTGTGTTTGTGTATGTATGTGTTGTGTAGTGGTTTTTATATAAAAAATATGACTTTGACAAAGTAGTAGTGGATCAACCCTGAAGATGCTGACATGTTGATCCGGTAGGAGAGAACAATCCGTGTATGGGATGACTTAAGAAGTTGTAATATTTGTACGTATGTCAAACACGAAATAAAATCGAAGTACAGCAACCACAAGGTAGGAATGTGTTTGAAGTGGAGAGGAAAAGAGAGGCCTCACCCTTAGTTTGTTGCGTTTACTTTCAGCGGTACAACCCCAATAAAAAATATATACAGACCTCAAATGTTTCTGTGTAAACGGGTACCCTACTATCGTTTCTTTTATCGCTGTAACTAAGAATAAAACTTTACAAAAGTCTGTCACGAAGTTGTAACTTTAGGAATTAAATGTAAATAAGCAGTAATTTGTGTTCCTAGTTTTCTTGGAATGGGTTGTACCATCAAGTCAGGCTAGGGAAGCAAGTAGAAGGGAGAACACGACCTTAACACCAGACATAATCCTAGTCTGAGGCTACTGTAATGATAGAATTTTTTTTGGTATACAAAACCATAAAACTAACATTTAAGGAAAGAGCCAATCAGCGGGTCAGGCACACAGGGGCACACAGAGAAAGTAGCTTTAACAAACGATCAATGTAGTAAGTAGGGAAGTAGAATTATATGTTTGTTTGTTTTTTTTTAATTTTAATTACTTCTACAATTTAGAGAGATTCATTTAAAATCTTTTTTAGGCCTGTGAACATCTATATTTTATGTTTTGAAAATATGAGTTTATACTAATATAGTTATGTACGATTATTGGCTGAAAACCTTCCTTAAATTTTACGCTTACTACAGTGTCTACAATTCTGCTACACTGCTATAATCTGCTAAACTTTGTCTGTTATATTACAATTTATAATAGACGTCATTAGCAATAGCCTCAATTGGAACTTTCCACTTAACGGAATAATGACTAGCATATATTTTCAGCTTCCCATATAAATTACAATTTGGTTTATAATTATTATTACCGTTACACTACGATAGCTTTTCCGACCACTTTATCTAGGAACCAACAGCTTTCGCCTAACTCTTTAATTATACAACTAATAATATATATTTGAATTAGTATTGAGTAAAATATGTTGTATAATCCCTTTCCCGAAAACTTTTCATATTAACCTAACCTATAAATACGTTCTTTTTTTCTCCGTAACGTGACCCTTTTTTTATTTTTCATTTGACCCTTGTCAGGACTTTTATTCCATCTTCAGAAGTCATATTTCCTCATCTGAGGTCGTCACTACAATAAATTTAATTAAAGAAAAACAACACAAACACTTGACTTGTATTGCCAGTAAATAGGTGCGCACCATTTGGCTACCGAACGACAACTGTCGCGTTATTTCCTGCTAAATGTGTTTCTGTTGAGTTTTTTTAAATTTATTTGATTTAAGTGAAGATTAGGAAATAAGATTTTTGGTGATGGGATAAAAGCCCCGTAAGGCGACAATTTAAGTTAAGAATCTTTGTCTCATTCAATAGTGACTTGGATACTGAAAATGAATTCATCATATATTTTCGCATAGAATATACAACTTCCGTCTAGCCAGTAAAAATAAAATAAATATAATCTTTATAGAAATACAATTAATTTTTTTTATTGATATTGATTTTAATTAAGCAATTGTTTTATTTGTACTGTGATTATATTTATTTGTTAACTTGTTACTAATCAAATACTGTTCAACGTATATAGACTTTACTCTTCATTTTTCTCAGATAATCGCCGTGTTTACATAAATATATATAAGTAGATATTATATCCCGAATGATGTAAATGTTTTCAAGTGGTGGCTTGATTGATGATACAAGGGTTGAGTATTGAGGTAACAAACAATTGATCCATTTCTGCAGATTCTGGGAAAAAAGAATCTGGGGAAAATGTCACTACCAGATTTACATTAGGAGCTAGTTATTTGAGGTATTTCATTTCTTCAAATCTTACAATTAATTGTAATAAATAATTTCATTTATGTTGTTATGCTTCATGCAGGGTTAAACAAGGCATAATTACACTAAACGTAAATTAAATAATGTGTATAAAAGTTGCATTTACAAAATGTCAATTCCCCTCCTCTATTCCAGTTTTGATATATTAAGACGCTAACACGAATCTTAGTTGTTATCTCACAATGCCATTATTCTGCCTGTGAAGATTATTGAGTCTTTCTACTTCACTCTGCATATTGTGTTCTATAACAATAATGGAAACTCTTGTAGCCTGTTGTTGGAGTTGTGTTTACATGTTTATTTCACTCCTAATTAATGGAAAAACTTGAAATAATTTTTTTTTTTTTCATCTTCAAGTACAGAGCCTGTTCACATTTTTGATAGTTCTTTTATTAGTAACCAACAATACTTATTTAACGTAATGTAATATGTCAAATTGGAATTTCTAGGAATATAAATATACTTATCTTCTGTTACACGTATTTTAGACTTCAAATGAACGTTATGAAACATACTGCAATTAGTGATGAAGAGCTTTCGTATCTTAATATTTCCTGGAATATTAATAGGATTACAAAATAAAACTAAGACATTTTAAGTGACATTTATTTCATTTCCCTCCCACCAAACAAAATATTGATCAAGCTCATACAGGAAGTAATAAGGACGACAGGACTTTCACACTGTAATAGTCAATTTGACCTTAAAGAAACAAAAGTGATATAAACGAGAAACAGTGATATTAGGACATTTTTAAAGAGATATAATAACTTTTGTTATTATTATTATTATTATTATTATTACAAGCATTACCGATATTTATGATAATTTAAGTTATAAGAAATACATAATATTTTAAGTAATAATAGCATCCACCCTGAAAGTACGTATATGAGACAATGATTGTAGATAAATGAAATTTTTAATACACCATCTCACTGAAAATGGAATTAATGTTACATACTACTCCTAAAGTTGGGGTTTTAATTTATTTAAATAAATAAGAAATGAAAATAAATATTTAAAAAGTTTTTTTAAAGATGATATATAAAATGGATGGAATTATATCTGTAACATATTAACAACAGAAAACATTATTTTGTAAAGTAAAAAATGAGTTCTTTATTTGAATCATCGTTTTTAGTTAGTATTTTTTTTTTATTATTCACGAGACCTCTAACACATGAAGAAAGGTGATGTTTACCAATATTGAAACCATAATAATACAAAAAATTACATATTGTGATGATCAAAGTTATATCATATAACAATTTCGTGTAGTATTTATTGTAAACAAAGGAGGTCAATATAATTTTGTATTGTTAAATATTTGGCAAACTAATAATATGATTATTCCATGATATGAAGGCAGTTAGAAATTTGCCAATTATGTTCCAATTGAGATTTTATTTATTACAAGAATTGACATATCAATGTTTGCAAATGTTCAATGCGTACTGTGGACAATGTGAACAATATAAAACACTCAAACCCCTACCACAAGTTTAGTACAATAACACACACACACACACACACACACACACACACACACACACACACACACACACACACACACACACACACACACACACACAAATATAATTTATTAACTATTTCCACTAAACGCCCTGATGTACATTTCGATAACATGGTTATCATCATCGGAACGTCTTGTTTATAAACTAAATCTAAACTTACATCTCTACTAATGAAATAAAAAGGAAACATAGTGTTCTTCATAAAAATGTGAAGCACTTTTTAATAAAACTAAATATAACTATGCAAATTAATTTTTATTTGAACTAATTATATAATGAAAGATATAATATTAAGATTATTCAAGTGTTTAAAAAGATATATAAATATATCAAAAGAATTTTTTTCGAGTTGTTGTCATACCTTTCACTGTTTTTTTGAGGTTATGTTGCAAGGTAAAGATTTTTATCTCACTTTAATATGAGATTTTTGCTTTTTTTCTTTATTCCAAGGTGCCATAGAACCGTAGTAATTTATACTTAAACGAAGTCAATTTATTGAACTAAATCCCGAAAAGTTCATTATTGTAGAATAAAGTACCTCAATTACATGTTTATGGATTGCACAATTGTATCTTTTCACGAATGACCATAGCTGTTGGGAATGTTGACTATAAATATTTTCACAACTTCTATACGTACTTAAATTTTAATATACTAAGTGTATTATATTTATATACAATTAAAAACATATTTTCTGACATTGAATCTCAAATTTAAAATATAAATGTATTTGTTGTTTCATGTACATAATGGTATTTAAATTATCATTATAATTTGTGAACACGTGATAGAAAAAATAACCTCATTACAGTATTCTTTAAATGACCTTTTGCTTATAAATGACCTTATGAATAAATAAAATCGTATTAAATGAGTAACATACTCTTATTATTATAAAATATAACACAAATATTTAATAAACAAGGTGTAAGGAAGATATAATATACAATTTTCGATAAATATAGAATCTTAATTTTGAGCAAGAAATAAACATGTTTCAACGTGCAATGTATTAAATATAAAACAATGAAACTCCTACCACAAGTTTGGTATAATAACACACACACACACACACACACACACAAATAAAATAAAATAAAATATTGATTTTCCTTATGTTACTATAGTTCCCTGATGTACTTTTCGGTAACCAAGTTATCATCATCGGAGGGATATGAAATAATACTAACAAAATATGAAATCTTAAAAACTAAAATGTCATATTCTCCCCTCCACCATACTTCCGGTGATTTGTCCTCGACAATGACCTATGTGAAAGCGGCAAACGGTAGACATTCCTGATCTTGAGAAAAAGCGTAGGTTGACTATGGCAATTGCGGCAAAAAATTTAAACATAACAATATAAAGTAGGGTGGTGGGGAGAATATGGCATTTTAGTTTTTAATATTTCATATTTTGTTAGTATTATTTCAGATCCCTCCGATGATGGTAACTTGGTTACCGAAATGTTCATCAGGGAACTGAAGTATCATAAAGCAAATAAATATTTCAATAAAGAACAATTAATCAGATAATTGTGTTTTATATTAAAGTTTCTAGTGATTGTCGTTAGGTGCAAATTCGTATCGTTTATTATGTTTCCTTGTAAACACGTTCATACAGATTTTATATTTTCACATAATATTTCTAAGTTTAGTAGTTAAAACGAAAATCTTAAATATCTAAATATTAAATCCAAAATCAAGAAATACATATTTATGTTTGTTATCACTAACGCAGAGAGATTAAGACAACAAAATATGATTGTGAATCTGTGTAAAATGAAGTGATGGCTATTATAGACAGCTTATTTGTGTTTTTTTGGATTTGTATTCAGGTTTTAACAAACCTCCAAATATTATGGTATAACACAATATTAACTCTTTTTCTGTAAACATACAAATCATAATCTAGGAAATTGCACTTATCAAATATTTGTCCATAGCTTTCGTTTCAGGTTTGATAAAAATGACACGCTACAAACAGTGTCAGAATATCATATATTACTAAAATGTATTCTCCTTACAAATATCAATTTAGAATACCAATCTCTTTTGTTTATTTAGAGATTTTTATTTGGCCGATTTACATGATATTTTGTGTAAACGTGTAATTTTGTATTAGTAATACCCAAAGTGGCTACATGAAAGTTTTGAATTGGCTTACGAAAGTGAACTATTTTATTTGTTTTATTCTAAAACTGATGATATTTTAAAAAATGTTCCAAAAACAGTACTTATTTCAAAATTTTACAAAAACGGCTGCCAAATTTGTAGCGGTCAATGTTAACCAAAAAGAATGGTTAGTTAATAATCCTGACCACCTAAGAAACGCATTGAAAAATTATAACATTTTCTTTCTGACATTTCCTTTTTTGAAAAGTTTTGAATATTCTTGCTCCACTATATCGAGTAAAGGAAATATAGCTTTAGGGTAAAATATCTCTATAGTTATTTGTTGATACGTATGTATTATTTATATGTTCTACAATAAATCATTACTAATTCAATAAATTTACTTAAACATGGACGTTTAAACGTAAAGTCATTTGTAAGATTCATTGAAGATTATTAAATTTAAACAAAAATGATATTTATTTAATTAAATCAGGTTATAATGCAACATGCATATGTTTAGTCGGGCATAAAATTCAAACAATCTTTAGGAAACACATTAGATCGTATTAGTTTTAAAAGAAAAGATTCAAATTTGTGAAATTAAATCCCAAATAAAAACTGACAAAGTATTTTAAATGGACAAATAATTAATCAATCGCATGCTATGTTTAAACATTTTGCTCTAATGCTTAAAGTTTATCTACAGCTGCGAAGTATGAAAAGTAACCGATAACGTTGCAGCATGGTGGTAATCAATCACAGAATAGCCGTATCACATAGGTAGAAATGAGAGGTGGCTACTTGTCTTATACAAGACAACGCATTGTCTTAACGAAGCCTTTAATTTAAAGTTACGTTCAACGTATCAGGAGAAGGTAAGACAATGCTATGATTGACAGAGGAATATGTTCAAATTAATTACGTACCACCTATCAGATATATTGATTATAAGTTAATGAGTTTTTACTGTTCAAAAACAAGTATAACAAAAATGTCTAAGTTTGTAAAAAAGAAGAAAATCAATTTCCAGTTTTCCTATATTTAAAACAAGAGATTTTGAATTTCAAAATGATTATTAAATGCTGTTATTTTAAATTTTTTAAATATAAAAGAGCTTCTTTTAACATTTATAATTTCAAATATTTTATTAAAATATTATCACGATTAACAATATACAAGAAGATTGTATTTACTATTATCATGATCGTTTAATTTATTTCAAAATAATTAAAAATTCATTTGAAATAAATCTATTCAAATGAACGTTTTTATTTAAAAGAGTAGTTAAAGTTGGCTGGCAAAGAACTTCAATTAAAAAAACTAAATATTGTAATATGTGCAAATATAATTTAGATTGAATTTATACGCAAACAAAAATAAACATTAGACTGAAATTATGTACAAAGAAAAAAACCCAAACATTATGTTTTAAAGTGTTATTTTAATTAAATATTTAAAGTCTCATATTAATATATATATGTAAACTCAATACTTATGTTTGTATAAGCAGAAAATTTTCTAAAAGGATAAATTGAAATATGAAAATCGTTCACTAATCTTTGTAAGTGAACGATGAGTATGAAATTGTATTTTTAATAAATATTTGTTGTATGTCATAAAACATTTATGAATCAATATTTATGAATTGAATATACAAAATACTATAAGAAATATAACATTAAATACTACATCAAAACTTTCGAGGACAACAGGCGTTTGATTTTATATCATCGCATAGAATTATTCTTTTTAGGAATATTGTTGACACTATTTAAATTATTTTCATTATTATCTTGAAAACATATCTCAGAGATTAAACTATCAAATCTGTTTATTTCTGTAGTTGCACTATTTACGGAGGTTTGTTTTACAGTTAGATTAATACATTTTGACATGTTTTTAAATGTACAACCCAAACTAAAAATAAATAGCATTTCTCATTCACTGAATGCCTATGACCAACAAAAACGCAGATTTACGATAAAAAAAAAAATTTTTTAAAGTTAAAATGAAAAATAATAAAAAACAAAAAACACAACTTAATAAAGGTATGTACTAATGATTGTACATATTATCGATTCTAATTCAAAAATATTTTCTATTATTACCTTGAGTTATTTGAACCATAACATACAGCTAACTCGCAGTTAAAGTGGGAAGAAATAATAATTTTTTTATCAAATTATGGATGAAGATAATTTGTTTAGCTAACACCTCCACTTGTTTACAACTGAAACTGATATTGTGTAGAAAATTACAACATTTCCGTAAAGTTGCAACATGGCTTAAGGTAGACGTTAATTTTTTTCCAAGTCAGTGGTACATTTTATGTCAAATCAAATAATAATAATAGAAATTTGAGATAAATTTAGTACAGCATATTATAAAATAAATTGAACTATTATCCCAAAGCTATGATAAGTTATAAATCATAAATAACTTCAAGATAGATTATGTACCTGGAGTATATAAATACCCTTATATCAATATCCTCTGTATTTCCTTTTACGAAAGTTTATTTTTCATATTTGACTTTGAACGATGGTGTTAACCGTGAACTATAAGTCTTAAATATCATTTATCATTTATCAACTCCTATTCAGTTTGTGATGGAGTAGGACAGTATAGGTCAGTTAAAGTGTGTTCAAGAACATTGGTTCCTATTGCAAACTAAGGGTATCGTTTAAATAAATAAAATTCAAGGTAATCCTAATTTTATGTTTCATGAACAAACTACATGGTTTTTGTGATAGTCAAGTAACTTGGTTAAATTTTCTTTCTTGAACTTCTCTTTAAATATAAATATGATTTGAGTTGTAAGCAAGACCATTATTTAAATTAAGAAAATATCTAGTGTACTATTTAATTAATTATTGATCACTTATATGTAACCTAATAAATGATATTTGTTATTGTATAATAATTTAAATAAGCCCTTATGTATTCAGTTTATTTAAATAGTGTTTAACAAGTATTTTAACGTGGTATGTAGTTTATGAACGGATATGTGTCAAATGTTAATTGAATCTGATTCGGCAACAAATTAATTAACACCCAGTGTTTGTTTATGAACTTTACGTATACAAGGTTTATAATTATTATTTTATTTTAGTGTATAATAAACATATTACCCGAGACCAGCATGAAAAGAAACCTTATCAACTACAAGGATATATCATTTAATAAAATTAATAATAATTAATCTTACCATTTATTTATTTTTGTAAACAAGACTATATATTAAATATTCTGTGATAGTTTTATTAATTGGCAAAATTTAAAGACAATACTAGTTTCAACAATCATCATAGCATATAATATACAAATATCGAAACCGGTAAAAGTACTTTGGCATAAACAGATCAAGAAAGAATACATATATGTAAAACAAAATCTTATAACCTTGGGCTAGTTGTAGTTGTAAAATAAATCAATTATCTACACAATGACAACATTTATGCTGGAAAACGCTAGCACCATATCTACAGGAATTGCCATCCTATTGTGTGAATTATTTCACAGCTCACTGGAATTGAAAATTAAGAATTGCATAGCAGTTATTTCTGCTCAGGATGTTTATTTGTCTTGCATATTAAACGGAAGTTCAATGCGATTACATATTTATTTACGATTATATCAATTATTATAGTTATACATAACTTGGTTAAAAGAATGTTTAAACGAAACAAAATTAACTTCTGGTAAAAATATTATTATATACAAATATAAATAAAAGTAATGTTTTTTTTCACTTTCTTTACAAACAATATTAAGAAATAGTTGTCATAATTTAAAAATAAGTTGAACATTCAAATTGATGTATTGAAAATATTTAATTAAATTTTAAGTTAATCTAGTAGACATAAATAGAACAAACTAGGTAGAAGATATATTACTATATATCTAGTAATTTACTATAATAAATACTATATATAATAACTAAGGCATAGCTTAAAATAATATTTATTTAAATCCAAAGGTATTGGTGGTTTATTTCATCTATATGAAGTGCATCGATTTACTATCATCGTCCATGTATTTTTAAAACATGCATAATAAAAGTTGTTAAGAAGCCACGAAATTTAATATATATATATATATTTAATTCTTTATTTAAACAGAATCTTTAAATTATAACAAATCACTTAATAATTAAACTACAGTAGTTGATTTATATAAGAAAAGTACATAGGTTTATTTCAAATATTCAATTTTTATTTTCTAGTATTTGTACCATATCTACTAAAGTTTTTGTATTGTTAGATATTTGTTAAGAATTAAAGCTAGACGATAAAAATTATATCAAAATCATAAAGTATTCCAACTAGTGTATATACAATGTAGGTATTTAAAAATAACAAGTTGTATTTTAACATTTTGAGGCGATAAAGTATGTAATTACAAAGCAGTTAAACTTGAGACATTAAAAAAAAATCTATTTATTCAATTTCTCTATCTCTTGTATCATTTTTATTATTTCTTAATTGAATATCAATGTATTTATTAATAAGTATAATAAAATAAAGTTATGTCATATTATTTTTTATGTGCACATGGTCAGTCGATTTATTCTTAGAGAATACTAAACAAATAACGTGTGAATATTCACAGTTAATGTTGAATTTTAATGAAAGTGTAGGTTTTGCGTTGAATAGTTTCGAGTTAATGGAACACCATCAGCACAAATCAATAGCAACAATATGGAATGATATAAGTTGCGACATCAAAATGATATAATTTAAAAAAAATTAGAGTATCAGTATTAATCAATTGATTAGAGGTATCAACAAAAATCAGGTAATTGAAAGGAATGAATTAAAGGAAGAGAAGCATTTTTTCAAGAAGTGAACTTGTGATGAACTAAATTACTTTAACACTCCAGTAAACAATATCTAATGTGGAAAAAACCGTAAATAACTTCATTTATATGTGTACAAATTGCATTAGCGAGAGAATTATTACCTCTTTAATAAAATAATTGAAGCTCTTAATAAAAAGGCTAAAAACTATAAAGCCAATAATAACTAACATTAATAAATTATGGCAAATGTGTATTAAAAAATACCTCTTTTCAGTTTATGTTATAGTGAAATAAAACCAATTAAAATGTTATGATCTAAAGTTTATTAGTTAGTAACTAGTTTCTTTGAACGAGGTTTTGAAGAAATTGAAATCATTTTCCATTCAAAAGAGAACCCTTCTACACTTGATTGGGTACACATGTTCTTCGAAAGCCTTCCATTATATTGAAATTGTGAAGTTTACGATCATCTCCGTCAACTTATTGGTTGTCTTAGAGTTGATCTTATAAACTGATCCTTTAACTTTTTCACAGAAAAATAAAGTTAGAAAAGCATAAGTAATTTATTTAAGTGATACTTCTTGATGTAGTATGTACAAAACAATAATAGAGTAATGGTTATAACATTTTACCATAATAAAATTAACATAAATGACATTGAAATATTATTATAAATAAAACAATTCATCTACATTTAGTGACATAGAATTAAATTAGTGGAACGCAATTCAATTACGTGGCTATTCTAAATATTTTAATGGCTTTGCCAAGCTTTATGAAAACACATTAGGATTTACCGTGCCAAGTGGAAGTGTAATTTAACACATAATATGATGGGAGGAATTGTTTATGACGGACATAATGACTTTACGATCTTCTGGAATATACATTAGAAAAATTAATTACAAATACAGTCAGTTGAATTTAGCGGATTTACTGTCTTTTTAAGTTGAAATAGGCCTAATCTTTGGATTTATATTTTAGAGCAATTTGTTTATACGTGTGCCTTTGCAAATGTTTTAAAATATATATTTGCTTTATCCATTCTATATTTTATATTTTTAAATTACGTTGCAATCTACGGTAGGGGTTTTGGAAGGGGGGGTATTTATTTTTAAGGCGGTATTTTTTGAGGCCGTGGGGCACACGCTCGTGCACAAAGCAAGCTCGTTACACCGTGTGCAT
Organism: Aphrophora alni; assembly: GCA_963513935.1. Classification (NCBI taxonomy): domain Eukaryota; kingdom Metazoa; phylum Arthropoda; class Insecta; order Hemiptera; family Aphrophoridae; genus Aphrophora; species Aphrophora alni. The sequence goes on from OY740772.1 coordinate 43,910,937, forward strand.
CGACCAAGAAGGGGGGGGAGATAATTCATAATCCAATAATAAAACCAATAAGTCGATGTTTAATAATGCATTTTTAACTTAATTTAACAACTAATTTAATGATAAATTTAGCTGTGGCTAAAAATTAACCACAAACAACATGAATCTGTAAATCACCACAAAGTACACATTTTTATAATAAATATATGGCACATATGTTAATTAGTTGTAGTTAAAATATATACATACATGAAAATTAATCTTTTAAAGAAAAATGTTAGTGCATTTAAATAAGAATTATCAAAAATACTGATATTGCAATGTTTTCAAGTTCTCTAATTTTAATACATGGAGGGCATACCACGAAATTATTAAAATTCAATAAGGGGTAAGTTTTTGATAAGATTACTGAGTGGTGCTATTGAATTTAAAAATTAAGTTGTTTATAAATGAAGTCAGTATGTTATTACATATACCTTATAACAAAAATTACTTAAATTCATAAATGTAAATCATAATAGGCCTACACCGATCTCCGATTTGCCAATTATTTTGTTTTAAAAAGAACGAAATGTAATACTGATAATATCAATTATTGTATTAAATACTACAATTAATTTGTAAGAATACAATTATTATTTTTTTAATTATATTTTAGTTAATTATTGCATTAAAATACCAACAACTTTTCAAAACAAATCTTATTTCAGAATACTAAATTTCATATTGTTGAGTTATATATTATACATAAAAAGAACATTAAAGACTTTGATCACCTGTAAAAAATTTTTTTTCTTTCTCATTTATGAGTATTGTAGGTAGTTTTTTTTTCTTAGCTGCTAAACGTCTAATTTAGAATATGTACCTGGTAACATATTACTATTTATTTGTGGATTCAATGATTTAGAAGAATAGGCTACTCCATGTATTGTTACGTAGATGTGATACAACAGTAATTTTTATTTCATCAATGTAGTTGTAGATGGTCATCTCTGCTATTTATCATTGCAATTGACTTATTTAAGATTAAAGTGTTAAAAAACAAAACTTGAAGTAAATATTAAAGACTATTTCAGTATTATTCGTTGTCGTATTATCTCCGTGGAGAGAAGAGTTATTGCAAACTAATTAATTGACACAAATCGTTATATTTCTCTTCAATTGGGATATATATATATATATATATATATATATATATATATATATATTAATTCTAGATACATAGTTTAACTTTCAACCACTTTTTTGGCACATTTTGATCAAATAAACAAACATTTTGTGTGGGTTTAATTTATTTGGGATTATCAAATTATATCATTAACTGATATAATTATTTAACATAAATCATAATCGAAGTTAGTTCAAAATATATATATCACTGCTTTATTAACTTTATTAAATGATTAAATTCAGAATGGGAATGAGTTCGTTGTATGTGATTGAATCTGTTGGAGCCACCCTCCCTAATTTTGAAGAAGTAAATAAGCAGCTTTAATTATTGGTGAAGTGTGATGTCTAAAAAAAAATAATCATAATATATACAAAATAAATTTACTATAATACAATATTTATGTTAATTTAAATAATAATATCATTTTAAGATTTCTTTCTTGGGGGAAAATGTGTACTGTTTTTTTTTTTTTTTTTTCTTTTTTTTTCATTGTTTTATTTAAAAGGTAATTCATAAAAATTTACTTGAGTGTCTCATAATTTATTTCTTTAACCAATATCTAAGTTCTTCGCTTTAATCAAAACTCCTTCGTCATAAACTCAGTTTATAGTTTGGAATACAAATATAGGTTGGAATATTAAGTTTAGCACTTTACCATTAGGTAATAAAACAGTTTACGACGTTGCCTAAGTACTATAAGACTGAATAAATAAGATTTTTAATTACTTAATACACTGTCATCAGATCTATTTTGGTTGATTCAATATTAGATTGCGTTGGGTACTTGCAGATGGGTCCTAATAAAATGATGAATTCTTCTATTGAGAAGTTGAGAAACCATAAAATGATTGCAACAATTATATCAATAAATTTAATGAGCTACATACTATTTAAAAAATCCCTTTGAATGGCGAAATGTCATGGGGAAATATTCGGATAAATATTTTCGTAATAATGTCAGTGCAAAGCGTACTTAATCGGTTAGTAAAAATCATTTAAAAAGTTTGGTAAAAATAAACTAATTCGGTCACAAACAATGTATAATAAAGTTTCAGCGCCCCGTAATCATCGAAAAAAATTATCACATAATGTTTATAATCTAATTACACATTTAACGACGAGATTTTAAGTTTTATACTATTTAAAATAATAATTTTATACTAGTTAAAATAATAAAATAATGTGTTATTTTTTGAAACAACAGCCAGATTAAAAATATACATTTTCAATATACTCGTACACTGATGTTTTATTTGCCTATCAGTGGGGTTACACAATCTTTATACATTGCTTTGAAACCTTGAAATGAAATATCAACACAATAATTTATGTTTCTGATATGAATAAATCTGATGTTTCGTAAAGTACTAAAATCTGGAATATTGTGGAAAATAATAAATACGTTTTATTGCATCTTTACATTAAATATTATATTATAATTCGATGTTTGCCTACTACAAGACTACCTCCTTGGTATTATCAAATATTCAACTCTGAATATGTCTTTGATATTTATTTGTCCGTCCATAAAAAAATATCTCCGTCTCCAGTTCATATTATCAATTATTCATACCAAGTTAGTTTGTAATGAAGTGTACCAATGACAGAAAAAACTCATTAGACCGTTTATTTTAATATGTGTCAATTTTAAGATAAAAACTAAATTTCTTGTAAATTCATTAGAAAGGAATAAATAGACTTTCGACGTAAACATGTTTGTTGTACGTTTTCACAAATAAATATAGAAAGTATATTCTAAACAAATTACTTCTATAATAATTATATATTTAGTAAAGATATGAAAGTGTCAGATATTTGTATCACATGGAAGACATAGTATTGTGTTGATAAAATGTATCAAATCCTACCGTCAGCATATTTTTTATGTTTTATAGTGATGCATGGAGTAATGATTTGCCTTTGACTGGGTTTTTAAAGGCAAAACTATCTTCCTTCCTTCAAAAAAATATATATTTGTTCGTTAGTTTACTTTTCATAAAATCTCAGTGTTATATACACGGTTTTTATATGATCACAATTCATTAAATATAATTATATTAGAAATACCTTTAAACAACCGTGTTTATAGTAGAACACATAAATGTAGCTGTTAGGACTTGACTATCTGTTTTATATTTTAAGTGCAACCTTCTCCAACTTCATCTTAACTTTATTTTAAAACATTATTCTAAGTTTACTGAAATCTTTCTCATAACTAGTACTGTCTCATATGATAAGTTGAGATGAGTCTCACTATTGATGGTTCAATTCTTAGGCCATTCTAATAACTGTATTATTCCAAAACCGTTCTCTTAAAGAAAATATTAGTGCAAAGCTATAAATTACAGATGGACCAATATCATTGGTTTTTGAAAGTAAAAGCTATGGTAACTGAAATGTAAGCTATGCCAATCTATCATATGAATTATATAGCACAAATATTTTTATAATTTATACACTCATAATTATTTAATTTTAGTAAATTTTTCTTTGTTTTTTAGATACATGTCATGTGATATTTTATTTGTAAATATTAAACAAAACGTCCCAAATTGATATTTCTTTTTTTCTTTTGGATGGGTGTCAAATATTATTGTTTTTTTGATACTCAAACATTGTGAATAAAATTGACTTAAAAGTTGTTGATGATTATATGATATGTTTCAATCATTGTGCAATTATCTTCTCAACCTTAAGTTTCTGCAGTATTTGTTTTCAATTAGGTGCATGAATGAAGTTTCTCTCATACACGTTGTGATAACACTTTTTTGTTATATTATTTTTTAAGAAAATCAATTTGACGTCTGCCCTACTATAGATGGGCCCTATTATCACGATGAGTGCAACAATCGTCCCATCGGACTCTCGTCCATCTTTGGTTCAAAAATCTTATGTACCAACTGAGCATATGTCTTCTTGGTGCTTAGATTTAAGGTCACATATGAATTATTCCCTCCATACTATATCATATGGCCTTTTGACTATAACCTTCTTGGGATGAAGAAGAGGGCACAATTAATTGTTAAACGTAGAAATTTCTTTTCTTTTACGAATATTAGTCATGTTATGTGTAAAAAAGTTTAAACTTTAATTGTTGTTGTCTAATTTTATTTTTCATTCATATTTCTACAAAAATATTCCATACATAAAAATAATATGTCGTCCCTTTTATGGACTATAAGGAGAACACTTAGTAAAAAGAGCTACTATATAGTTGCCACTGTTTATTACTAAATAATTTACCTAGTATAATTATTAATAAAAATTCTGTTGGAAAGGTTGAGAGATATTTGTTAATAAAATAATATTTTCATGACAGAGATTATAACATGATTTTGTAATAACCTTTCACGTAGGAGAAATACAGCAAGATTAAAATACTTAATTTAATCCAATGTCCCGTTGTTGTCTTTTAATACGCCATTTATTTAATTCTTTTTGCTCTAAAGGGAACAATGTTATTTGTGACGTTTCATTTACAAGTCAGATGGTATCTATTTATTTTGTATTGTAACATACTTTTAAACCACCCTAACTGTTTTAAAGAAAAATTATTCGTTAAGATTTTCAGAGAGGTTTGATTTGTAATCTACTATTTTTCTAAAATAGTAGTAATAATAATGAAAATATAATACAAAATTACGTATATTTATATCTTATGATTAAAACGTGTATTTTTTTTCTTTTTGTTTAAGGCGATGATGACTGAGATGTTTTTTACCATTCACCTTCAAGGGGTTGCCACGCCTCTACACTTTGTAAATGAGCCCCTGAAGGCTTACATAACGCATAAAGCGTCTCTTGCGTAGCACACGTAGCCATAGCTAAGCTATTTGGCAATTTTCACCTCGAGCTACGTCAGCATCAATTAATTTTATATTTTTAGGCCGGCGTTCATTTTGAGAGCGCAATTGTCTGTTTGTTGTAATGAGAAATGGTATCCGTCAACATGGTTTCAGATGTAGTGAATCGTAGTAGTGATAGTGATAACGAGTTATTAATTATATATTCCATCTTGAGACAAACGATATTGGTTCAACTGATTAATCAAAGACTTGATTTGTAGGTAAATATCACCACTTAATGAGAGACCTAGAGTTTGATGACGTTAAGTTTTCAACTTATTTTTGACTTAAAGACTTGATTTGTAAGGTAAATATCACCACTTAATGAGAGACCTAGAGTTTGATGACGTTAAGTTTTCAACTTATTTTGGACTTAAAGACTTGATTTGTAAGGTAAATATCACCACTTAATGAGAGACCTAGAGTTTGATGACGTTAAGTGTTCAACTTATTTTGGACTTAAAGACTTGATTGGTAAGGTAAATATCACCACTTAATGAGAGACCTAGAGTTTCATGACGTTAAGTTTTCAACTTATTTTGGACTAAACAAGAAACAGTTTGAGGAGTTTATCATTTCAATTTTATTGGATTTGTTATCAGGTATAGTGCTTCTGGAAAATTAAAAATAGTATGTCAAATTGAACACATAAACAAGTTTTGAATTCTTCTGAAGTAAATATTTATGTTCAATAATTAAATTTTGTAATCGCTTACGCTGGTCTAATTCTATAACATTTACATTAAGGCCATTATGATAGGTAATACGTTTGGGAAATGGTGATGTGATTGAATATAATTATTAATAATGGTTTCAGTTTTCCTGTCCACGAATAAACCTGTCAATAACATTCACGTGGAATTTACTCATACTGACATCAGATTTATCAAATGTGTTCATAAATAGACGTATGTAATAATCTCTAACTAGTAATAACTAAATTTTCGTTGTAATCCAATATTTCCTTTGTAATACTATAATTATGATAAAAAAGCTGTTGTTTATTTTTAACATGTGGGATGTATTTTAGTGTTTTCCACATAGTAACTAAGCTAATTTGCTGAAGGAAGCAATCTGATGATAAAAATTTATTTGTCGAACAGATAATCCAAAAATCAACAATAGAACTGTAGACGGACGCAAAAAAATAGCACTAGATAGATAATAAATATTATTCGTAATACAATTTTGGTGGCCTATAATTGTCCTTTTGTTTAAATAAAAAAATATGACTAAGCTTTACATTCTCCAATACTAAAATTAAACATATTTATTTCAACATACCTAATAATGTATCAAGTAAATAAAACGTTAGCAAACTTTCCGTTTGTTATAAATAATAAGTATTTTCACAATTAAAATACGTCAGGTAGTTTAAAACTACTTTCAAGTATTTATATATATATATATATATATATATATATATATATATATATATATATATATAATAAAATCACTTTCATACTATATTCTTCTTTTTAAAAATAAAATAACTTAACATATTTATCATCTATTTCATGAGTAGCAACGGTAATATAATAATAAAACGTACACACTTATACAAACTCTGTTAACCTCTGTTGATAAACACGACACGTTCTACTATTGACTTTCTGCTTGATGTTTCTTACAAAGTCGATGTATTGCTTTATTGTAATTGTAGTGTAATCTCACTAAACTCAAAATAAATTTATATAAGTGTTACCAGGGGACTTAAATTTAAGAAAGGCGGAACCAAAATGGTAACAATGTTTAGAAATTTAAAAAAAATTAAAAAGACAAAAACAAATTTAGTGATTAACAAGGCTCAAGTTTATTGAAACAGAAAAAGAAATTTCGACGTTTCAGATTTTATCATTTACAACTGAGAAAGACATCCTGAGACAAAATTATCATAAACACCTTATGATTAACAATATTATATTTAAAAAAAGATTATACGCCCTTAAAGTGAAATATTATAATTAAAAAAAAAATTAATCAATAGAGTCTGAAAATTTATCCCCCCCCTTTTTAGTTTATATATTTTATAGTTACAAAATTTAACAAAAGACAATGAGCACAGCTTAACAATTAGCTGGATTATAATTAATCCAAAAAAAAAAGATAATACGCCCTTAAATGTAAAAATTACAAAAATAAAAAAAAGATGAAAAGATGCTGATATTTATTTCCCCCCTTTCTTAACTTTATGAAATGATAAGTTTTTAAAACAGTTACATAATATTACTTATTTGATAAATTACTTAAATGCTATATTGGCCAATAAATATATATATTTTAGACAAAAGAATTTATTATAAAAGAGAAGTTTATTTTAGAAAAGACATGAAAATTTTGAATATTTAATTTTATTAATTGACGTCAATTATTTTAATTTAGAAAATAACCTCTTGGAGGTTGTTAGGACCGAAAGTTTGCATGCAGGCTCCACCCAATAATTTTTTATATATTTTATAATTAATTACACAAGTCTACATCTAAAAGATAGTTTTTTTTAGAAAACATATTCGCTGAAATAAATTTAGGCACATATACAATATGAGTTTAATTAGAGTTCTATAACGTTAGTTTTTTTTGTAACATCACTTTTGTGCACGTGAAACTCTGAATCTATGTTGAAACAAAACGTGTTTTGTTAACAGGGCGAAACGTGTTCAGATCTTTAGCCGTGTTTCTTCTACCAGCATATTAGCTATGGCAAAAAACATTTTTTTTAGCGTCTTGTACAAAATCAGACATGTTTTAGCATTAATGTTCATTATTAAAGAAAATATCTGGTTTTTTGTCAAAATCAAAGAAAATTGATGGTATAACAGAAATTCGTTAAGATGGTACTTAAAAGCTTCTTAGATTATTATAAATCTATTTATATATATTTTAATTTTGTTTGAAACAAAGCTTGTATAAGACTTGCAAGGTCTGCAAAGTCTGTAAAACGAAATTTTCTGATTTAGAACAGATTTCTCCAATTGTTTTATATTTGACATTTTCAATAAGATATTTTAATCATTTAAAGTTCAACATTAGTTTGCACTTATTTCACATAATTGTTCAAAACTCAAAATGTGCCTTTACAAGGTTTTGTAAAGTATGTTTTTTAAAAGTAAATTTTTATAATCACTCAGTTTCAAAAGAACATTGAATATTAAACAAAACATGAAATACATATTTTAAATAATACATGATAATTAATAAATTATTTTAAAGCATTAACAAAAATTTAAAGTATGATAAAATCTGTAAGGTTCAGTACCTGGAAAATCCTGTCGCAGATCACGTGAGCTTGTGCCGTAAAAAATAATAATTTAACCAACATTATAGACTAAAACGCACAGAAACTGTAGATTAAGCATCGTTGAAGGTTGAAGCAGAATTTTTTGAGAATCAAGAAATTTATCATATCTAACGTAACGATGAAGAGTCAGGCATTGTGAGTGACTACCGGTAGACTAGATAACGGGTATTAGCGCAGACCGGCTGTCTGGCCGTTGTACTTTGCCCTCCGATATCATATGATCGTTAGTTTTGGATGATCTCGCCGGGTGGCAGCATCTGTCAAGCGACGGAAGTTGAATGTGGAAATGCTTTTTTTGAATTTAAATGCTACAGCTCTCCCCCCCCCCGAAAGACGGAGTTAGAGTGGAAAAGAAAAGGGGCCAGAAGGGCCTCCCGCAAAATTTAGAAAAAGGAGAGAGTGTGCTTGAAAGGGTAAAAAAAAATTTCCTCTCAGACAGGTGTTTTAGACCTCGAGATAAACAAAAACAACCTAAGACTAACATGCATAGCGAGTGCCACATTAACTATATGTAGTTCGACAGAACCGGTCAGTATACCTTCACCAAGATAAAGAACAAAGAACAAATACACCAAACTTAACTATTAAGGAAATGGACTCACTATGTCCTCGTCCGAAGACGTTATGGTGACGAAGAAACAGAAGAGTTCATGACGCTCTCTATATTCTCGTCGCATCGATTACACCCGCGGAGTGCTCGATGTCAAGATATGTCTAGATAGGGAAACATGTCAGGTACATGTAGCGGCCATTGCCGTAAAGTGGAACCTCATAGTTGATCAGACTATGGGTTGAAAAGCGTCAAGTCCGGGAAACAGTGAGATATATCACTGGACAAGGAAAATCAATATCTCTTCGCCTGCAAACATCTATACAGATTACGGCACGGAGGGGCTCTAGGAGAGCTCAGCCCACCGATGCCCAAACATACAGATGTGCATTTGGCTTAGAGGAAATACGGCTTGGTTCCGTATTTTATTATGTTCTGCAGTGCACAGAAAGAAGACTACCAGATGACAATTTGTGCGGGCCAAAAAAGATCAGAAAGAAAATTAAATCGTAAAGGAGAAGGTTCTAGAAATTTGTTGATATTTAATTTATATGATGAGGTTTGAGTTGCTCGACGTGTGCTTTTTTAATAAAACGAGGTGAATTGGCGAAAGAAAGCGCAACGGTAACTGGAGTAAGAAAATCAATGATCCGGAAGGGACCTGACCATCGAGGCATCAATTTAGCAGCTCGCTTGTCTATGGCGGAGCTCAGAGGGTGTGTTTTACACCAGACAAGATCGTTGATTTTATACAGATGAGGCTTCCTGAATTTGTTATAGGTCTTTTCGGCCTTTTGGTGCGCTTTCATTATATTGTCTTTGGCCTGGCGCCAAACTTGTGATGGGTTAGTATTAGGTTTTGGAAGGAGATCATGTATGTTCCAGCTGAGACTCAGTGGTGTATTGGGGAGAAAATTAAAAAGAATACTAAAAGGTGTTGCTTTAAGAGTCTCATGATGTGCGAAATTGAAAGCCAGCTGAAGCCAGCAAAGGGAGTCGTCCCAAGAGGATTGATTTTTGGAGTGATAGGCGATGAGGGCAGCCTTAAGGTTTCTGTTAAGTCTTTCCGCATTATTAGGTTGGGGGTGATAAGGAGATAAAGTTGCATGTTTAATACCGCGAGAAAAGCAAAAGTTGCGGAAGACATGCGATACAAAACATTGTGCATTGTCAGAGATTATTATCTTTGGAAAACCGAAATTTTGAAAAATGTTTTGGCTTAAGGCCTTAATTGTACTGTGGGAAGTTGCATCTCTGACAGGCATGAGCCAGGTGAATTTTGAGAACTGGTCAACTGCGACCAGTATCATGTTGTAGCCCTGTTTTGTCCTAGGAAGCTGTCCGACGTAGTCGATATGTAATTTTTCCATGGGACGATTGGGAACCGTTGAGGCAAGGTATCCTAATTTGGAGTTGTGAGCAGGTTTGCTTACAGCGCACACCGAACAAGCTCGCACTTTAGAGGTGACATCCTGTTTTAAAGTTGGCCAATAAAAATTCTCCTTTACCTTAAAAAAAGTTTTAAGTATTCCAAGATGACCACCCACAACGGAGTCGTGATGATAATTAATCACCAGGTCGACTAAGGACTGAGGTAAATAAATTCTGGTGGGCTTTTCCAGATGATTCTTCAGGCAAAGTACTCCTTTACTTAAACAGTACTTCTCTGAAGAGATGTTCTGTTGAAGGTCGGCAATGATATTTTTCAAAACAGGGTCGGCCTTTTGATGAGTCTGGATGTCATGAAAAGCTAGAGGAAAATTTGTGAGGAGACTGGTACACGAAAAGGTGACATTTTCTTCGTTGAAATTTTCCGGTTCAAACATGCGCGAGAGGGAGTCTGCTATGATGTTCTGAGTTCCTCTTATGTGCGCTACCTTAAATTTCAATGAAGTCAACTTGGCAATCCATCGGCCTAATTTACCAAGTTGACGAGGACGTGCTAAAAGCCAAGAAAGGGCTTGGTTGTCGGTTTCTAATAGGAATTCCCGATGTTCTAGATATTGCCTAAATTTCTCTACTCCAAAAACTACTGCTAGGCATTCGGCTTCATATGCAGATGAGGCTTTTCTTTCTGCAGGTGTTAAAGTACGTGAAGCGTACGCTATGGGCTGTCGTGAGCCGTCAATTTCTTGGAGTAGAACTGCTCCAAGGGCCACCGAGCTCGCATCCGTTTGCAGGATGAATGGTTTGGCGAAATCGGCCATCCGGAGAACCGGAGGCTGTGTTATTGCCTCCCGAAGATGTTTAAAAGCTTTCTCTTGTTCAGCTTGCCAAGAGAATTTTTGGCCCTTCCTCCGAAGCAGATTTAGAGGCGCAGCGTGCTCCGCGAAATTAGGAATGAATTTAGCAAAGAAGTTGACCATTCCAATAAATCTGGAAACGGCCTTAGGGTTCTTGGGTTGCGGAAAATTTCTAATTGCCTTTGTTCTAGATGGGTCGATTTGCACGCCACGAGAAGAAACTAGGTGTCCTAAAAAGCTTATCTCATTCACAGCGAAACGGACCTTATCTGGGTTAACAGTCAAGCCAGCCCGCCGCAAACGAGTAAGGACTTCCCGAAGATGTTTTTGATGCTCTTCCCAAGTTTTGGAGTAGATGACTAGGTCATCCAGATAATTAAAAATGAATTTAAATTTGATGTCATGGAAGACCTGATCCAAAAGTCTAGTAAGCACTTGGGCACCAGTACAGAGTCCGAAAGGGACTCGAGTAAATTGATAAAGCATCCAAGGAGTACAAAAGCTGGTAATTTGTTTGGACTTTTGAGACAAAGGGATTTGATGATAAGCTGAATTTAGATCGAATACTGTGAAATATTTGGCACCGACAAACCAGTTAAAACTTTGATGTAAATTAGGTAGCGGCACCGCTTCGACGACGATGTTTTGATTGAGCCTCCGATAATCAATCACCATCCTTGTTTTCTTTTCGGGATGTTGAACCAGAAAAACAGGGGATGCATATGCCGACCGGCTGGGTTCTACTACTCCTGAATCTAACAATTCGTTGATGTGTTCGCGGAGGTATTCCATTTTGGGAGGTGCCAATTGGTATGGAGAACACTTGACCGGAGTGTTGTCCTTCAGTTGAATATCGTATTCAACTAGATGTGTTAAACCTAACCTTTTTGTGAGTACCTGAGGAAAATCATTAATTATTTTTTGAATGGCGTTTTTATCGTTCTTTTGAAGATGACCTAAAGGATCAGGAGCAGTAGATTCAGATGTTGTGGACACTATAGGTTTATACGCAGAATTACTGAAATTACATAGAGGAAAAACAATAGACCTTGAAAATTTAAAATAGAAGTTTTTTGCTGAAAGATCAAGTACCAGTCCCGTTTTAGATATGAAATCTGACCCGAGGATCAGAGGACACGACAACTTATGCGCCACCAGAAAATCCACATTCCAACTACAATGTTCCATTTTAAGATGAAGACGACAAGAGTAGGAAATGGGCAACCTTTTTCCAGAAGCCGTGACACAATCAGCCTTCACCCTGGTTATGGATTTAAAAGCCTTGGTGTTCTTTAATTTTTTAAAAAGGACTTTAGAAATGACGCATCTTACTGAACCGGAGTCCAGCAGAGCTTTAACTTTAACTTGCCCAAAAGCTACTTCCACCAAAGGCAAAAACTGATCGTGCAGACCCCTAGATTTAAGAGAAATGTTATTTTTTTTTTTTGAAGTTTGTAGTTGGAAAGCTTAGAGCTGGAATAGGTTTGCCTGGACCTATTCCGTAGAGAGAAGAATTTACTACCCCAGATATAATGACCGGGTATGCCACAATGATAACAGATGGGAGTAACGTAATTTTGAATTTTATTGCCGAAATTGTTTCTTCTTAGATAGGAAATTGAATTTAAATTTTGAAAAGATGGTTTATTAAAGAAATGTGGTTTCGTGTTATGTTTAAATCCGATGTGGTTGGTTTTAAAATGGGAGACTGGCCTGCGCCTGTTTTTGGGAGGGTATTGCCTTGTTGGAGGCCGGTTTCGACATTCTGGGCTTCTATGCCCCGGCTGACCGCAACTGTAACAGACCACTGGTCTTGTAGGTCTAAAATCAGGACTTGTAGCTTCGGGTCTCTTTAATGGAGTCCTTTGCCTGTCAGTATACATTACATTGTTGACATGTGCGCAGAGTCTATCTAAGTCTGCAAAGTTTTTAGGTTTGGCAACAAAAACTAGGCAGTTGCGGACTTCCGGAGACAGTCCCTCCAGAATGACGTCCGTGACCTCCAATTCGGACTTATCTAAATTTAAAGTTTCTGCAGCCTCTTTAATTTGATTAACAAAAATGTGCACCGCCTCGTTAGTCTTCTGGGGCCTATAAAATAACTCCTGCACTAGAGAAGCCAACCTTTTCGAAGGTATGAAGAGACTTAAGGCCTCTTTGTGAAAAGTCTTAAATGTCTGATGTCTAATCAGACATGAATTTAAGGGGCCCTGAGCATAGGGCATCAGAACATTATTAATGTTTAAAGCTACGTCCGGGTAGGTTTTGACTATTTTTAAAGAAATTTTAAAAAAATTTAATAATTTGTCAAGGTCGAACCCATCTGTCTGAGGAATTGTTTTAATGATCTGTTCGGCAGGATGACTTAATTTTCCGTATAAGGAAATGAATTGACAGCCTTTCGAACTGCTAGGTGTGGTTTGCTGAGCCTCAGCCTGCGGCGTGTCCGCAAGGAGATTTGGCCCATTAGACCGAGATGGCTCTGCAGAGCTGGCTTTAGTGGTTCCCCCGGAGGGCGTTAGCGGGATGCTTACGTTTAATTTTAGAGGAGCAATGGTTTGCTCAAAGGCTTTAAATTTTTCTTCGAGTGTTGCAAAATTGTTCTGTAGTTCGGCCAGATCCCGTGGCACGTTGTTATCTGCAACTTTTAGTTGCTCAGTTTGCACCCGAGTTAGGAAATCTAGTCGTCTTCCGAATGCATTCATCCGCGCGCGAAAACGATGTATTCTGTAACCCTTTTCTGGATCTAAGTTCTCCAGGTCATCCTGTAAGATGAACAAGGAGTTTTGCGCTAGCGATATCTGCTGCAAAAGGATCTCTTCGGTGAAATTTTTCAATTCGGGCTCAACGCCATTTTGTGAAAGGGACCTAAGGGAGGTTCGCATTTCTGCTATTGTGTCTGTCTCACCACCTCTAGCTACTACCTCAAAAGCAAGCTCGGTATTCTTTAACGAGTCCACTAATCGCAGCAAATCCACTGCCATTTTAACTGTTGCTGATAATAATAGATAAAAAAAAATAAACCAAGTAATTTAAAAAAAAATTTCTTTTAAGATGATGCAAAAATAAAAAAGAAGTGAAAGAGCGAGAGAAAGACTCAAGAATTATATGTAGTGTAGTTGTTGTGTATATGTGTGTGTGTAAGTATGAATTAATACAGACAAGGGAAAGAAAACTCGAGAAAATTTTTTGAAGGAGATTTTGAAATTTTTTTTTGTTTTTTTTTTGTTTTTAACTATTTTTGGATTTTATTATTTATTTAAATTTTTTTTTTGGATTCCCGAATGAGCCCGCTGTCTGGATCAAATTCAGTGAATGACTAGTGTGCAGTGTATGTAAATATATATATATAAAAAAAATATTTAAGCAGACAAAATAATAATAAAAAAAAAATTTTATCAAAATTGGTTTAGAAGTTTTTGTGTAAGTGTTTATAAAAATAAATAAATAATAAATAAAAAAGAGACTATAGATTTATAGAGATTTGAATATTTAAAATAAATAGAATAAAAAAAAATTTCATCAGCAACAGTTGTGCAGTATTTGAAAAAGCTGCAAAACATAAAAATGAGCCTTGTTTAACAGAGAAAAATATTGAATTTAAATTTAGATGGTTCCAATGCAAAATTTTGAAAATTAACTAGGGTTCCAGAATTTAAAATTAACCAAGCTCTGTAATTTAGAAAAAAAGACAAGCTAGAATTTAAAGCTAACCACGCTCTGCTACCAGAAACATGTTACCAGGGGACTTAAATTTAAGAAAGGCGGAACCAAAATGGTAACAATGTTTAGAAATTTAAAAAAAATTAAAAAGACAAAAACAAATTTAGTGATTAACAAGGCTCAAGTTTATTGAAACAGAAAAAGAAATTTCGACGTTTCAGATTTTATCATTTACAACTGAGAAAGACATCCTGAGACAAAATTATCATAAACACCTTATGATTAACAATATTATATTTAAAAAAAGATTATACGCCCTTAAAGTGAAATATTATAATTAAAAAAAAAATTAATCAATAGAGTCTGAAAATTTATCCCCCCCCCCTTTTTAGTTTATATATTTTATAGTTACAAAATTTAACAAAAGACAATGAGCACAGCTTAACAATTAGCTGGATTATAATTAATCCAAAAAAAAAAGATAATACGCCCTTAAATGTAAAAATTACAAAAATAAAAAAAAGATGAAAAGATGCTGATATTTATTTCCCCCCTTTCTTAACTTTATGAAATGATAAGTTTTTAAAACAGTTACATAATATTACTTATTTGATAAATTACTTAAATGCTATATTGGCCAATAAATATATATATTTTAGACAAAAGAATTTATTATAAAAGAGAAGTTTATTTTAGAAAAGACATGAAAATTTTGAATATTTAATTTTATTAATTGACGTCAATTATTTTAATTTAGAAAATAACCTCTTGGAGGTTGTTAGGACCGAAAGTTTGCATGCAGGCTCCACCCAATAATTTTTTATATATTTTATAATTAATTACACAAGTCTACATCTAAAAGATAGTTTTTTTTAGAAAACATATTCGCTGAAATAAATTTAGGCACATATACAATATGAGTTTAATTAGAGTTCTATAACGTTAGTTTTTTTTGTAACATCACTTTTGTGCACGTGAAACTCTGAATCTATGTTGAAACAAAACGTGTTTTGTTAACAGGGCGAAACGTGTTCAGATCTTTAGCCGTGTTTCTTCTACCAGCATATTAGCTATGGCAAAAAACATTTTTTTTAGCGTCTTGTACAAAATCAGACATGTTTTAGCATTAATGTTCATTATTAAAGAAAATATCTGGTTTTTTGTCAAAATCAAAGAAAATTGATGGTATAACAGAAATTCGTTAAGATGGTACTTAAAAGCTTCTTAGATTATTATAAATCTATTTATATATATTTTAATTTTGTTTGAAACAAAGCTTGTATAAGACTTGCAAGGTCTGCAAAGTCTGTAAAACGAAATTTTCTGATTTAGAACAGATTTCTCCAATTGTTTTATATTTGACATTTTCAATAAGATATTTTAATCATTTAAAGTTCAACATTAGTTTGCACTTATTTCACATAATTGTTCAAAACTCAAAATGTGCCTTTACAAGGTTTTGTAAAGTATGTTTTTTAAAAGTAAATTTTTATAATCACTCAGTTTCAAAAGAACATTGAATATTAAACAAAACATGAAATACATATTTTAAATAATACATGATAATTAATAAATTATTTTAAAGCATTAACAAAAATTTAAAGTATGATAAAATCTGTAAGGTTCAGTACCTGGAAAATCCTGTCGCAGATCACGTGAGCTTGTGCCGTAAAAAATAATAATTTAACCAACATTATAGACTAAAACGCACAGAAACTGTAGATTAAGCATCGTTGAAGGTTGAAGCAGAATTTTTTGAGAATCAAGAAATTTATCATATCTAACGTAACGATGAAGAGTCAGGCATTGTGAGTGACTACCGGTAGACTAGATAACGGGTATTAGCGCAGACCGGCTGTCTGGCCGTTGTACTTTGCCCTCCGATATCATATGATCGTTAGTTTTGGATGATCTCGCCGGGTGGCAGCATCTGTCAAGCGACGGAAGTTGGATGTGGAAATGCTTTTTTTGAATTTAAATGCTACATAAGAAACGATAAATGAAAATGAAATTTATAAAAATTAAACATATCGCTAACAAAAAATTTGTCAAATTATCTCCCGACAAATTCTAAACTATTCTGGTTTCACGTAATTTGTGCTTCGGACAAAATAATCCACAATATTTATACCAAATATAAGTTTACTATAAGTCAAATTCAACGTTAAATTGCTTAAATATCTCTTTTCTTTTTATAATAAAATTATAAATTCTAATTCTGTGTCAACATTTCTACTACAGTTGCTCATTGTATTGAAAATAATTTTATATTCGTGCACTATACTACCAAAGATTCACCTGTAGTGGACCTTTGTTGCAGGTAAGACACAACATTGTTATTATAGCGAAATAAGTATATTCTTTGTATAACAGATATAGTAGTCATAAATTAGTTTTTAAGTGATATGTCTATTTAATTCATATGGGAGGTATTGTTTTACCATTTTAGAGTATTATATTCCCGATATTATCTGACTTGTCTACCAGAATACCCTGGTTCCTGTCTTTCTAGGTGAATAAGGCTGGGTACTTTTATAGTGGAACACGTTGCGTCCTATTCTAGTGTGATACGGTGGTTTATGAGCATAATCGGTTCATTCTAGGTTTTAACCTACAGTTTGCCCCCTCGAATTAAACCCAACTCTCTTATCTCTGGACTCGAATAACAGAGAAAGAGCAAGAGGCGCGAGAAAAGATGTTACATAATCATAAGGCACCTACCTTATAAAGAAGAAAGGTAATACTTAAAAAAAATACAAGGATTAGTTAAATTATACAAATCCAACTATTCATTTTTTGTGAAACGGGATAGTTACATAATTGTTGAAATTTAAACAATGTAGATCGTTTTTGTCCAGCAATAAATTAAAATACCTTTTCTTTGTGGAATAGCACAAATTTCAGGACGAAAATACGTTATACACCTCGTTATAAATTATAAATAAAATAAATATATAGTTTGGTTTAAATTATAAATGCCAGACGTTGGCTGTATAAATACAAAAACAATAGCAATCATAGTATCTGTTTTTATTGTTATGACCTAAAATATACTAAATGAATTCTTTATAAAAATCACTTTTAAGCAGCTTCAGTTGTATTATTTCTGTATTTTGATGAATTTTGAACAATTGAGATAATTTATTATGTAAAAGCAACATGACGAAATTGAATTAGTTTCAAGTAGATTCTACTGTAATAAGAGTTTTAAAAATGTAATTATGAAATGTATAGCTCTGCATCCAAGGGCATCTGTTTATATAAGAAATATTAAGCTTGAACTATTTTCTATGTAAGTTGTTACTATCAATTTAATTTCACTTAAAATAAACAAAGATAATATCATGAAATTAATTTATCGCCAATAGAGTAATTATAATACAGCTTTGTATGTTCACTAGAGTGAAAAATTCATTATTTATTTTATTAGTTTTGTCCAAATTGAACTAAAGTGAGGAATGTTACAAAGACTTTAAAAGTTGTTTGTGAATCGCAATACTCCAAAATGAAATTTTACGAAATTGTCTACCCGTTGTAAATTTGTTAATTTTAAAATATCTCAATATTTTACTTAACTATTTTTGAAATTAGGATCTACAAAATAAATGTAAATTATATTTTTTTGTTTCATCTAGACTAACACCCAATACCACAATTCCATAAAACAAGATTTAATTCCTTATGTACTTTTCAGTAACATAGTTACCATCTTCAGAGTATGAGTACTGAACAAATACTGATTTTATAAAAATCATAAACAATTATACAAGTGAGGTTCTTTACCACTCCTTCCTATGGCTAGTATTTTTATATAATTACATGGAAGACCTTAGCTTGAAGGATAAAGTAAGTATATTTTGCTGAAAGTTGTTCACGTGTGAGTATTACAACCCAACATTTTAGTTGACGTTACATAGTAAGTTATAGTTTGATATTAATAAAAAAACAAACAGTTTATATAAGTTTCTCTATTGATTTCAATAATTCTGGCTAGGACTTTGAAAAAGTTTTACTAATTTTTATTTCATAAAATAATAATAAATAAACCTTTATAAATCGTTCAAATAAATTACGAAAATGTTCATCTATTTTATGATATTAAAATCTAAAATATTGAAATTAAAACATTAATATGAATGTTAAATAATTTTTTTTTAATATTGGAATTATAAAAATAATTTTCCAGGGACATATAACATCTATTCGTTTGTAAAAAGGATGAATATGGATGTCTAATTGTTTAAAAAAATTAGATTTAAAGACCTCAGATACTACGTGTAACTGGAGGGGCTGTAAGAAGTGTTTATTATTTTTTAAATATAATTTGTGAATGTAAAAAAATATAAATAATCATACTTTATTTATTCCCAATTTACTCAACAGGCTCAACTGGGGCATAACTTGAAGTACTATAATGTTAAGCATTTAGACTTTAAAATATCCTACTTAATTTACTAAATTATAAATATTATACATGAAAAGTAATGTAAATAAAATATAAACGCTAATTTTTAATGTATTTATTGTAAATCTATACTCAATCATCAAAAATAGACAACAACATATCAAAACAATACAATCTATGAATTTGAAACCATTATTATTATGAACTATCTCTACTTATATTTTAGCCCATAATAATTTCGAAGACTGTACGTATTTTCTTTGTGTGATTTATTTTTTCGATATTGTGGTGATGTGAGGAACATTGTGTAGTTTCAAGTACGTACATTCACGCCTACACGCTTCGCAGAGTGAACAACGTATTGGTGCGGTTGAACCCTCTGGTACGCGGCAACAAAACGGGAGTAGTGAAAGACCCTAGTTATCCCAAACAAAGGCATTGTTTATTTCCCTAGCTTCTCGTTGGATTTAATTGACAGCTATAAAATGTTAATACCCGTCACACCATTGTAAATCGAACTACTTTATTGAGAACCAGGAATTAACTTACTTTTTTGATATTATAATTAAATAATATTATTAAATTGACAATTGTTTATATATTTTCCCTCAAGAAAATAATTGTTTTACATTTGCCCTCATTTAGAGAATTGAATCCCTAAAATGATCTGCAACACAGTGTAAAACAGAAAGATGTACTTACGAAGACTTTCTTGTAGCATTAACTCTAAGTATAGTTATTCAGTTTAAATCTCAAACAACGACAAATTAATATTTTCGTTTTTTTTTTAATAATTTAGTAACAAATAATTTTTTTTTTACGAAACCTTACTAGTACATTCTATAGCCAAAAAATTAACTCTTTTTTTGATGGATGTATTGTTAAATATAAGCATTTTAAATTGTGAAAGTTCAGAAAGGGGATTGATTGAAATCCTTTTTGAATCGCCCATAAAGATTAAGTAACAAAATTTTTTAATAAATACAGCATTAAAAATCTACTTGAATATTCGAAACGTGTGAAACACTTCCTTATGTTGTCTAATAAAATAAGCCTAATTTGATTGAATCAGAGCCATTTTTTAGCAAATAATAAAACCATTTGATACGAATTTGGCAGTTTTGTTTTTAACAAATATATGGCAACATTAAATTACAGATCCCCCGTCAATTTTTTTTTAAGTATGATTTAGTGCTCATATGGAACTCTGCTTTACATAAACAAGCGTGACAAAAATTAAAGAAGTATAAGTAATAATGTATTTTACTGAATCCATAGAAGCTTGATCTAATACCTACAAATACTTTGTCGTTTCAGTTAGTAAAATGTTTATCAGCGGACTTAAATAATATATTATTACGATGTGTACATTATTACCCAAATATTATACCCGATAAATAAAATAAATAGCCTTTCCCATACCAGATATACGAGTATATTTCTTTTAATTTCCACAGTTTAAGATACATGCTTTAACCGATTATTTATAATGATAATTAAAACAGATTTATAAAAAGTTATTTATGCAATAAATTTATAACTACTAGAATAGTGCTTCTTGGCTGTGAAGTCGTAAAGTATTTTATATCTTCATCTTGAGTACTTTACAAATTAGGTCGTAGCCCTTTCTATTTCACAGTCATAAATCTGATAACGTATAAATCTTGATGAGACTACTTTCTACGTTAAATTATTAAAATGAAAATAATCATTTTATATAATTTAAAGTCATTATATTCATTAATAATTCTTTATATTTTAAGAGAGACTTGTATCTTTTTTTTACAATTCAATTTCACATTGTGATTTAGTATTTATATTAATATTATTTAAAAACAATTAATTTTCATTAGTAATAATCAATTAATATACTTGTCGAATGAAACGTTTTGAGTCTAATTTAGGCTGAGTTACATCACTAGTTTTAAATATTAAAAAAACCCACGTATTTACAAAATGACATTATCAACTTTTAAGCTGAAACAGATACTAAGCTTAAATCATAATAATGTGTACAAACATAAACACATTAATAATAATAAAATTATTAAAGTAATAAAAAACACAATAAAAGTAATAAAAAACACAATAAAAGTAATAAAACAAACACAAACTAAAATTATTCGTTTCAAATATCATACTATCGCTTCAGGGAGAAGAGATGTGCATTAACCCCTTAACGGATGATTAAAATTGACCAAAAACAACACAAAAATGTTGATTTTTTTTTTTAATTTAAATGATGGGAAATAATGTCAAAAACATAAAAACATTTGTAAAAATTGAAAAATTTTAGTTTTTTGCCATAGATAATGTTTTAGGGTTAGGTTAGGTTTTTGAATCTGTAAGGATATATGAAATATATATGTATATTTCTATTTATGAATATGTATATAGAGCGTAAACTTGTATACATACATACACGTGTATATATATATATATATATATATATCACAATTAAAAAAATTGAGATTTTTTTTTTTTTTCTTTTTTTTCTATATTTATTTACATGCCACTTTGTGCCTTTCGACTAGTGAGCATAAATTTTTTGGAGTTTTAAAAATGTATGGTCCCCCGCGGGATTGAACCCCAAAAAAAAATAATAAAATAAAAATCGTATCTAGCGTATTATTACGTCACTGGCACTTTTTATTGAAAAGCTCACTGACGTAATATTACGTCGCTGACCGTTAAGGTCATTAAAACTACATTATAAATTATGAACCGTTTTAATTTTATTTTCATCGTTGGAACGTCCATTTTGTTTATATAAACTGCTAGTGGTAAGTCATAAAAACCTTAAATTTATATTAAACATCAAATTAATTTTGTTTTAATAAATAACCCTGATAATGGTTGAATCACACTATAATTTATTGATCTTAGTAAGATTTTTAATATGGGGTAAATGGAGTCTGATAATTACATTGCCAATTTATTTTTACCAAATATATTATTTTTTTATAAACCACTTTAAATTAAATTCCATAGCTCTTGACAGTTTAATGAAATGTTCAACGTGTTAAAAGAAATTAAATTTTATATGAAATGATTATTTTCGAAATGTTAAAATGTTTTAATGGCATTGTCCTAACTTTATGAAAATCCATTAGGCTTTACTGTGAGATGTGGATGTGTTATTATATCCATTAACTGATATAAGGGATTGTTTGTGACAAGCATTAAATATTAGTCGCCCCGAGATATTGCAATATACGTCGAACAATTTACTCCACACAATCAGAAATGTTATATTATAATGTTCATCACGTGAAATTTCATTTTATTATTTAATTATATAATGATAGAAACATATTTAAACCAAATAAAGTAATTGGTGATAATTGAAAATGTTTGTTGGTTACTTCATTCAATCATTTTTTAATGCCATGGTCAATTTGAAATAAATAAAATAGAGATTCTGATACTCAATCATTTGCTATATAATCCTGTTCCTTTCTCATATATATATATATATATATATATATATATATATATATATATATATATATATATATATATATAAGATCACAAATAAGTTTATGTGAAATATCACATAATCTACTTTTCTCTATTTTGTGAAATACTTGTTTTGAGGTCTCCTAAACAATCAAAGCAGTTTTTGAATTGTGTCTACCAGTCTTTTGTTTGTTTGTCTATCGCCTTTGTTATTTTATATGGTCAGAAAAAGTAGAGAAATGGGGATTAAATTTGGTGTATTGGCAATTTATGATATGCGTTGACTTTTATTATTATTATTCAAATTTGCATGTACTCACTATAAGGTTAACCCCAAAATTACAATTTCTTCACAATTATGGTGTCTGACGATTTGTATTATATTCTGCTGTCATTTAACCTTCAATACTTAAATAAAACTTATTGGTATACCCCAAAACAATAACAAAGAGGCAGAATCACTTTAATTTAAGCTGTCATTAGGACAAAGGAATTAAATTTACAAATTCAGCTATACTGATTAGTTTATATTATCGTTGATATTAGTTATAATATATTATCGTTAATATGAATATACTTATTTAAATTAGTACTTAAAACGGCATTAGGAGCTTTTTTTCTTTTAATAACTGGCAACCAAATATAACTTAAAGAACAATCAACTATATCTTTAAGGTTTTGCTTTAAGAATCAAAAGATTAAAAACCTATCATCATAATTCTAAAAAAGAAAACATACCCCCCCCCCCTTTACTAAATTTGATTATGACACTACAGACAAATAAATTAATAGCTTATAATGAAAAATGTTTTTTGGTGACTACATTCAATCATTTTTGGTGATGTGTTAAATTAGAAATAAATAAAAATAGATCTTCAAATACGAAATCATCTATTACTTATTTTGCACCTGTTACTTTCTCCTGTTACCAAGGATTTTATTTTTATAATTTTTTTGGAAACAGGTTGGTAACATGTTTGAAAGAAACGAAGAGATTTTTCAACAGACCTGTAATTTATTTACGTAACAATAAATTAACCATTTACACAAAAAACTGTAAATATAAGTTAACAATTCACTTATTTATTCTTCTAACAAAACAAGTTTATGAAATTAACAAAAGGATTAAATTTTATATAGTTGTATGCCCCAAAAAAGCATTTTACATTTAATTTGACTTCCCCCCATACAAATAGTTACTATTGAAATTTTAAAAAGAGAAGAAACGTTTCCTTTAATGTATTATTGATAAAGAAATTTAAGTTCAAAAAGGTATATTAAAACCAACAAAATTTCTATTACTAAATTACATATAAACTATTACAATGTCTATTTATTAAATTTCTTAATATTAAGTTGGCCAACTGAAAAGAAAGAGATTAGTTTTGAACATGTTTAAAAAAAAGGGTAAATTTATTTATTAAGATCATGTTTTTTTTTAAAAAAAAGGAAAAAGGAAAAATTTCCTGTAATGAAGTTACTTTCAAAAGTAATTAAAATATTTTCACAAATTACAAAAATGTTTTCACAAAGAAATTAGAAAATGAGTTTTTATAAATAAAGAAACAAAGATAGCTTGATTTTTGTCTGAAATCTAGACTGGTACAAATTGCAAATAAAAAAAATAAAAGATTTTAATTAAAAATGAAAGATTGATTGATTAATACTTTGATTTTATAATTATCTTAAAGAATATAATTTGATTTTAAGCTAATTTTAAAATGAAGAATGATTACTTTACTTTTATAAGAATTATGTGAATTTATGTTTTTCAAAAGAACTTACTGATAATTCAAAAATTTAATTATGATTGAATTACTTTTAAACTGTACATAGCTGTAATTAAAATTAAAAGATATACATATAATTTAATATGGTTAACTTAAAATTGTTACCTGGAATTTGTCGACAAGAACGCTTACGAGGTTTTAACATGAAGGAACCTCATCCATAAATATTCAATGAAACTGCACATTTATGCCCTTAAAAGCCCGAGTTTTTTGAAAACTTCGTTTTCACTTTTTTTTTCTTAAAAATTGTTTTATTGTAAACCTAGAAACCCACTTATTATGTTTAAAACTTGTTTCTTTACTCAAAAAAGATATTATGTTAAAAAATATTGTGTTGCCATATGGCAACGCTGGGTCAGTACCTTATCAATTGCAGGGAAATGTGAGATATCAGAAAAACACTGGGCTATTGTGGTTGAAAATACTTTATTACATATTTATGAAATCTAATGAACAAAAACCATTATTAAATTACACAAACTAACCGGTTTACTTTTCAAAAAGTAATTTTTTCAAATGGTATGGAAGAAAACATGGTATACATAAGCCGACGCAACATTTCTTACAAGAAGTTCGGATAATACTCTTGCAGTCAGCTCCTGCACATCTTCTTTTATTGTTTCCTTCATTCTGAACTACAAAATGATTTAGTCCATCCGTTTGTAAATCATTGAATGCTGGTGTTGACTGTGGACGGTTAGATGGTCGTCCTCCAAACTGAGCTGCAGTTCCATGAGTCTTCAAATAATGTACGGCAATGGCTCTTTTGAATTCAAGTTAGGTCATTTTTGGGCGGTGTGACATGTTATATAAATACCAACTATTTTGAAGGGTGACATCTACACACCAAGTAAATATGGGCCACCACCATTTCTTGCTTCGAATGTTGACTCTATATCTATTTACATTTTCATCCATCAAATCTGTCCCCCCCATAAACTTATTATATTCCCCAATTAGAGACGGACGTTGAATCTGAACAGTCTTTTTCTCTAATTTAGAGTATCTTTTTACGTTTGTCGTAGGCTCCACACCATGAATGGTTGAAGCCACTGTCACTGGAGCATTATCCTGCCAACGCGCTATTACTAGCTGGTCATCACTTACACAGTAGTCGTAGTAGCCTCTGTCTTTCTTTTTGATTTGCTTTGGGCTGATTATATCACAGTCTTCAGGAACTCGATTGGCTCTGATGGTTCCAGTTCCATGAACATTTTTCTTTCTCAAATAAACAAGCAAATTCATTCCAGTAAAAAGGTTATCAAAATAAATGTGATATGGCTCTTTTTTGCTTATCTCAAGCTCATCCAGCATTCTTACCAAAGGGGCAGCTGACTTTCCAAAGGCTTTGTCATATGGATCATTTGTTTAAGCTGATTTTCCTTCATAGATCATAAAATCAATAAGATAACCAGAATATGTGTTAAGGCACCATGCCTTATAGCCAAACCTAATTGGCTTTCCTCTTAGGAATTGTTTGCATGAATGGCGGCCATAGTAGGCAATCATTGATTCATCAAAATCTAACTGACGAACTGGAACAAAATGTTCTCGAAATTTCACCCTGAGTTTTTCAAGCAGTGGACGTAGTTTCCAAATTTTGTCAGTTGCATCCATCTTGGTGTTGTCAACAAAGTGTAATAAGCTCATTATTTGGGTAAATCTATTACGCCTGATAGAGGTAGAAATAAGATGATTTCTAACATCATCTGACGTTTCCCAATAGAATCGTTTCCCAGGCAAAGGGTTGTAGCCTGAAACAATGAGAACGCCAAAAAAACATTTTAGTTCACTTATATCTACGTTTGGATCAGGGACGTTTTTGAATGAGGCGTACCGTTTGATTTCCTCCATAATCATATCAAACAGTTCTTCGTCGAAGAAAAGCTCAAACAGTTCTACTGGAGAAAAGTCTGAATATTTGCTAAAATCGCTTTCTAGGAAGAGTTGAACTACTGGAGGAGATAAATCATTTTTACTCCATTTACGTTTAGGAACAGCCTGACAAGATGTTTTATCCTTAGTTTTTTTCTTCTTACTAATATTGAGGTTCACCTGAACATTTTTCTTTGCGTTTTGTATTTTTCTTTTTCTTATTGGATAACTGTTTGAAGATGTAGATGCCTTTTCGATAGAGTTCTTGGTTGAAACACAGGCCGGAATTAGCTGATCTGCTATGCTAGGCTCGACTACTGAAGCAAAATCATCTGCTACCTCAGGCACAACATCTTGGACAGATTCATCTGTAACATAAGGATTTCTGATAACATATTTATATAAATACATACGTACATATATATATATATATATATATATATATATATATATATATATATATATATATTATGAAGAAGAGGTGGTTTCTGTATGTTGTGTGGGGTGAACGTGAAAACTACCAAACCGACTGGGCTGAAATTGTACACAAACGTAGATCTTGAACCCATGCAACACATAGGCCCATTCGCTACCTCAAAATCCCCTTGGACTACGCACCGTGAACGTCCTAAGTGTTAATGTTTACGTTTCAGAAGAAAGTAAACATTCAGAAATTGTAAATTGAACAGCTGTGGATACTTCTATTTGACAGCTCAAAGAGCAGAAGCAAGAACAAACATATGTTTGTTATGGAAGTAACAAATCTACTTGAATGGCAAGTCATTTTTCGATACCAGAGTTATATATGAATAGGCGAGTGAGCGTAGTGAACGAGCTTATCATGGAGGCGAGAGAACGAAGTGAGCGAGCTCATCTTGAATATAAACGTGCTCTTTTGTTATCCCGTGCGAATAACGGGTATATCAACTAGTTTTATATATAATACTATAATAGTCAATCAGATTCATAAAGATATAGCCTACGGGAGTAAACAACGAAAGCTAATAGTATAATAAACAGTAAGCTTACCAGGTACTTCATCTTCTAGTAGAGGAAAAAGTTCTGGAGGTATTGTAGCAAATGCAGAATCTGGGTCATCATGTCCCATTCTTGTATCGTTGTTGAAAACAACTTCTGCCATAGCAGACAGCTGTCTACTAGTCAAATTGTCTATAAGCCCTCCCTCCCCGTCATCAGCTGAGTCTTCATCGGACAGCACATTAGGCTCTGGAGGTTCAATAAAGATTTCTCTCACTTCATTTTCCGTATCATTCTCAAGCTCTTCAAGAATTTCAGCCAGATTTAGATATCTAAAACATAAATTATAAAATTTTTTAGTGTTTTAGAATTTTATAGGTAATTTAGATAATACGCTATTTATATAATTGTGAGTAAAATAAAGTTTATACATAGTAAAAGCAATATATAGTATAAATATATACGCTATGGAAGAGTTCCAAGCATTACTATCAATCGATACTGTAAAGACCCAGCGTAGCCATATGGCAACACTAAAGTTTTGAGGTTATGAATTGTACAAATCAAACCTTTTTTGATTGAACCCAATATAATATGATGAATAAGCATGTCTTTGATAAAAACCAAGATATATTATGCCCATAATATAGAACAGAGTAATAATATAAACAAACTTACCGATTAGAGTCAGCCATCACTTTGTAGTTCAAGGTCAAGAAGCTCTGCACAGTAGACAGTGACAAAGAAACTCTCCACACTGGCAGAAGTTGTTGTCTGACTCACTGACTAAGCATCTAATCCATTTCAGGGCTGCCACAACGGGCGATAGTTTAGAAAAAAAATTCCCAGCAAACCCATTTTTGCGTTGCCATATGGCAACGCTGGGCTTTGAAGGGTTCGTACTTTTACATTCGATACATATTTTAAAATCAAGTTTTCAAATTTAAATTTTGATGACGAGCCGAAAGAAATTGAAGAAAAAGCATTTTGCGTTTCACATGATGTGATAGTGCCCGAGTTTTAGATGAGCACGTTATTAGACTATCTACGGAAAAATGAGTCAAGGTTTTAAGAGGAGAAAGTCGCGTGACACATCGTCTGACATTGCTTTTAGAGTTGACAACCAGATTGCAGATCTCTGCAGGTGATCTTATCAGAGCAGTCTAAAATTAATCTATACTGTAGGTAATTTATGCTCTACAGTTTGTTGATAATTTAGACGGCCGTTATACAAAAAAATCTTTCGATAAAGCGTTAAAACAGAAAAAAATTAAATGATCATTCATGCTTTTTTACTGCCCGTTGTGTCCCATTTACAAAATTATATAATATATTTGAAAACGTAGGTTTTATTTCTGATGTAAATAGTCTGCATTCTTGTTACTTGTCGTGGAATAGTATAATAAGTGTTTAAAGGCTGTACCATTTAAAAAGTCAAAAAATAAGTCCCATTAGCCTAAATGATAGAAAATAATAATAAAACAATATATTTAAATAAGAAAATTGATAAGATAAAAATATAAATTAATATATTAAAATACAGACCTCCCCAAAACAAAAACTAGAAAATACCTGTATTTAGTAAAAAAAAATCCTTATAAAAGTCGTAGAAGTTGTCCTTGAAACAAATTGAGACGGCTCAAAGAAATAAAACGTTTTGATTGCGACAGAAGTTAAAATAAAACGGGCATGAAACGTCACAGATGAAACAATATTCTTCTAAGGCAATGGAATCAAATTAACTGAGTTTGTAAAAGACAAGGAAAGAGACACGAGACTGATTAAACTTGTTTTATATAGGTTTTTCGTTACTGTATATAATGTCTTGATTTAACACGAGGCAAAATATTGGACGGATAAAAATAGAAAACAAAACTTGACACTAAAATGCAAATTCTCTTTATTTTATGAATTTGATTCATTAGAACGGTATAGCAATCATACATTGCTAAGTGAAAACTCTTAAAACAATTTACAACTGTAAAACTTTAAAAACTTAAGATAGTTCAGTTTGTGTTATTTAAAGTTATGATTATGCGTGATACACCGGTGGTTGTAAATTAGTGCCTTAAATAATATATAGGTGGTTCAGTTAAAAAATAAGATTTTTACCCTAGCTACAAATGTTACCATAGGTCTCGCGATTGGGACGGTATTTTTGTGGTATTGCTGGTGAAGTTGGAAAATGTAACGACCTATTTCCACAGTTCTCTAAAGTTCTGATATGAAAATGAAATTATTAGACTTACTGTAGTTAGTTATTTTGATGATGGAATAGAAGGAACTAATTTAGCATCTATATATATTTTATCTATCATCTATTTACTTAATGCCGAGATCCGTTGAAAACTCCGTGTTTTCTTTCGGTGTTTAATAACTAAGAATGGTTTTATCTTATTTGTGCGGAAATAATAATCACTTACCTATGCTTTCAATAGGGCAACCATGGTTGACTCGGAGTCCATAACAATGAATGATCTAGGATCGTATAACTCTCGGAAACTAGAAAGCGCAACATAGACAGATATATGGCCTTTATTTGAGAGCAGTGAAAGCTATGAACACCCCTTCTATTGTATCTACCAACAAGATACACTAAAAATACTATGATTACCAAAATAAACAGTAGAATACAAATACATATTACATACATTTAGAGTGGAAAGTATACGTCATTGTGAGAAATGTTACACACAGGTAATAAATAAATACAATATTCTCAAGTCAAAGCACAATATGTACTTTAAAGAAAAATAATACTTAATATATATATTATTTATTTATATTTATAACTGATTTCAATTAAAACAACAACAAAACCCCAAAAACAACCACCAACCTCGGTCCCCAAATGAAAATATAAATCAGGAAAAAACAATGAAATACACAACTACCATACCCATACCCTACATCTGTTGGACCAATAGGTGTCCCCTAAAAATTAAGTTGAATTTTTACAAACATGAAACTTCCCCAATTTGAGCAATCATTGGATTGTACAATCTACAACCTGTAACTGTAAAGATTTACTGAATATTTTGTTCGGTGAAGAGGAGTTTGGAAGATCTTAGAAGAAGAGCGCATATTGACACTATGTAAAAGAGACATGAAATTGAAATTTTATGAGAAATATGTTGGGGAATTAAATTTATTGAGCCTATTTAATATGGTTAACATGGCAACGTCTCTTCGAGATTCAAGGTTGTGCCATTTTAGTTTACAATGACAATAACCTATTGAGAAATTAAAACGTAAACACTGCTATCGAGTTAATGTAAACACACATCCATAATTAAGTGTAGGAAAAAACAATGAATCAACAAGCATAACCTCTCACTTTAGTTTGAATCAACATCTTGTAGCGTCTCAGTGAGGAAAACACTTTGTTGCATCAAATCTTTACAATCTATCTTCAGTTAATATATTGTATTATTTATTGTGTAACATCAGTGATTGTTTTCATGTTGATGTGAATCTTACACTTGGTTACATCCCAATGAAATTTAAGGAACTTTTTCTAAAAGAAATGCTTATAATTAAATAAACTGAGCAAAAGCGTACTTAAACTATCTTATACGCTTTCGCAAAACCAAGTATTAAAGAAGACAAAAGTATTAGACACCATCTCTTCAAAACATCAAGTCGGTAGTTAGAATATAGAACAAGGAATTGTAACATAATAACGTCTTGGTTTATTTATTGCAACAAATCTTAAACTGGATTAGCTGATACTGTAACCACTTCCTAAGCGTAAATAATGTTTGATTAAAGATAAGCTTTAATGATTCGTCTTAGTTTTTCGCCGTTTATTATTTCTGAATCGTAATTCTCTTTTACTTGAAATGTCGCACAGCATTTATCACCTTTTGACAGATGGGCTCAATTTTGGTTAACGAATATTGAATTAAAGTCCTCGATATATGGCCAATATATCCCCCAAAAATAAAATTTTATTATGTTCTGTCATACTCGTTTTTGACGTAGTTCTGAGTACATAATACAGGTATTAATAATAGAACAATACATTTCTTATATAAATATTATTGTTTGTTCGGGCATTTGCCATCATTTGTAAATAAGAAACAATACACGACGTTTCGAGAGAAAAAAACAACTCCCGTTATAAAGTGCCTAACTTATAAACTAAAATATGCAGATAGAACACACGCCTAGATGTCTAGCACACACGCCCACGACACACGCCCATGTTACCTAGGACATAACTACCTTATCTAGGAAATATGCCTAGACATCTAGGCGTGTGTTCTGTCTGCATGTTTTTGTTTGTAAGTTAGACACTTGATAACGGGAGTTGATGTATACTCTCGAAACGTCGTGTGTTGTTTCTTATACTCAAATGATGGAAAATCTCCGAACAAACAAGAATATTAATACAAATATTTCATAAGTTAGTAATAATTTCAAAAATAGGATAGATTTTTTGTTGTTGTCAAAGTACCTGTAAATAGATAATCGCTCAAACATCGATTTTGTTTTCAAATCACATGGCATTCTCTATGTTAATATGTAAGTTTATTTCTTTATGATTTTCCTACGAAATAAAATAAAATGGATATGAGGAACTTAGATGGATAAATATTTTATGTTGTTTATCTATTTATTTGCCTCCATAATTTGTTCTCCACTAGAAAAATCTTGTTTATCATTCATGTATTTATTTCTTACTGTTATGTTTATTAACTTTGTTTGGTATTATTATATTTGTGAATGCAATGTGCTCATTTGTATGTGTGTAAATGTTTAAAGATATTTTATATATTATTTCTTGGACAGACTAAAAAAAAGGTAGAATAGATTAATGGACTGATATGATCTATTGTGACTAATTTCATTATTAGTCGTGTATTGTTAAATGAATATTGATTATAGTACTGTAATTATTTGTTATTTGAGGAAAAGCTGCCTACCTGCTACAGTCTCAGTATTATCCATTCATGTGTAATGCAGTGAAATGAAATAAATAAATAAAATCAGATTTTGAATTTTCCCACATATGGTATCTTTTGTACTAATATACAGGTTTTCCCCCTGTTTTTGTTTCCAAAGAGTAAAGTTTTTAAAGTATCTTATGTCATTTATTAATTTATAAATAATACAAATGAATAGCATATGAACAATAATTATTTAAATTGCTTTTAATTTAAATCAATACTCAGCCATCTATAAATAGACAGTAACCAGTGAAACCATTACTATCTTTGAATTATTCGAAACCATTATTATTTCGATCTGTCCCTACTTACATTTCAGACTATAATAAATTCGATAACAATACATATATTTTTGGGACCACCTACATATAAAACTAATTTAACGTAATTTACCTAAATACATAATGTACCACCTTCAAGAAAGATAATGGAGGCGCGTGGGTGCAGTGATTACACATGGCACATGTTAGCAGAATTAGACAAAACGCTCCCCTTTTTTTTATAAACTAAATCAAAATTACAATAGTTATTTTACATGGTTAAGATTACATAAAAAATTTGAAATCTTTATACAGATACATTTATTAATTTTTGTTTGTTGGCCAACCTTAATACTAAGTCAAAAGTTTAAGTAAAAATAAAAATAAAGAATTTAATTTTTTTTGAGACTTCTCTTTGTATAATATTTTTTTTTAATTAAATTTTGAAATAACCCCTTTGAGGTTGTAAGGTCAAAAAATACTAGCTATCCCATCCAGATTTTCACAAATACAAAAATTAAAATTAGCATACAGGTTTCTTAACACATATTTCTGATAAATAAAGATTTGCCTTCCCTTTTATACATATCCCCAGAAGTGATGCCCTACTGTATAAATTTACTATAGTCCTGTTATACAGTAACAGCATTGTATAATATATGTTATTTTGACTAGCACGTTATGTAAAATGGCCTCCTATTGTAAAATGGTTGTGAGCATTCCTAGGTTTAAGCTGATGCTCTCACTATATCTGACTCCATAAACACCTGAAAGGTTAACAAACTTACGATAGTGGGAAACAGCACAGATTCATATTTCCAGAACCTTTTTTGTGGTTTTTACGTAATAACAAAGAACACAACAAACTGTACGTATGGTAGAGAGTTAAAACCGACCAATCAACAACATGGGAATTATAACAGGAGAGGTAGAAGGTCCAATCCATGTTTCAGACAAGTAGTGATAAGTTTAAAACGCAGTCATGATTTCTATTTTCTTATCGATAATAACAAGACCTGCACGTTTTTTTCAAGATGGGGAGGGGAACACCACCCCATTTATTAGTCGAATGCTGAGGAATAAGACACAAAAGGTTTTGAATTCGGGGAGGGCACCAGATTGATATAGAAGAGAGACACTGGTCCCTTTCATGTGCTGTACGTCTAAAGGATATGGTCCTGGAGGAGCTTCAACACACAGGAATTCCTCATCTTAGAAGAAGTAGGGGGGAGGATAAAATAGATTTCTAGAGAATTCAGTGCAATTTACCCCCACATCATTGCTCTGGAATAATTGGGATAAACAATATTACATAATAAAAAAAAAAAAAAAATGAATTAATATTTATCTCTTAAAGTTAGCCCCCTGGTAACTTTTGTAAGCAATTCGTGAAACGCAGTGATGAACAGAAACATTCCTAGTATAAGAAAAAATGTAGACGATATTTAATCTTTTTTCAAAGCAAGTCGATTGGAGTCTCTCCTCAACATCAAATCGTCTCATTTCATGTGTTTTCAAATCTTCATGGGCTTTTATTGATGGTCTGGAAGGTTTATTAAAATATATATAACAATATATATATACATATATATATATATATATATATATATATATATATATATATATATATTGTAGCTTTCATGTTCACTAAAGTTAGTGAATCACTATTAATT
Organism: Aphrophora alni; assembly: GCA_963513935.1. Taxonomy (NCBI): domain Eukaryota; kingdom Metazoa; phylum Arthropoda; class Insecta; order Hemiptera; family Aphrophoridae; genus Aphrophora; species Aphrophora alni. The sequence goes on from OY740772.1 coordinate 43,945,078, forward strand.
GTACTATTACTTTACTTATTTCAAAGTTGCAACTTCTGAGGTTTTGGGTTTAAAATATTTATAAGTCCTATTTTGAAACAGTTGAAGATAATCTAATATTGAAGAAAACAAACAAGAAAGTTCGTTGGTGGGCAGCGCTAAAATATGTATGCTTTCATTTATTCATCTATTCTGAAATATGAAACGTTAAACAACCTTTTGTATTAAAACTCATTTTCTCAGTTGGATTTCGTCTCTGAAACTTGTAATAGGATACTTGTTATAAGACGAAGTGAAATAGATAGAGTTAAAATGGCAATTCAGAAGGTATCCGAGTTTTATTCAGTTTTCAAATGGAACGTAATTGGTAACGTAGTGTCAGGATTTCCTATCATCACACCTGAACTGTTGGCATATAAAACTTGTATCATGACCATTGCTGTTGTATCTCTAATGTTGACCCTATCTCAAAGTATTCTTTTAATATTCGCGAATGTTACTGACCAAGATTTCGCACTGAAACTAACAGTTGTAGTTAATTTAATAGACATCTCTTTCACTTCTATTTACTTTATAATTTGGAGAAATGAATTTCACATTATAATTTCAAGAATTAACGATTTAATGAAATTTTTTGAAAATATTCCAACAATGAAGGAATTTTATTTTGACACAATGAATAAACATTACAATGGTATTAAAAATTACACAACTTGCTGCTTATTTTGCATGCCATTTCTACCAATTGTATGGTTAATAATAAGATCAATGTCATGGGTTTTAGGATCATGTGAAGGGAACAGTTGTTTATGTTATGGTACCCTATACGATGCTTCTTATTCACCAGTATATGAGCTCACGATGTTAGTTCAAGGTATTACCTGCATATTTATAGTATTAAAACAACTTATAGCTATCTGCTTCTTTTTAGCTCTATTTTCTTTGCAAAAAGCCTTCTACTTGTGTCTTCAAAAATATTTTGCCTTGGTTTTTAGTTCAGACAATGTTTTTAATGACTTAGGTACAGCTAAATACAATAATTTTGATTTAAATGAATTTGAATTCATCAGTGAAAGGAACCGGATGTCAAAAAATTTTGAAAATTCAGATCAACGATTCAATAAATTTCAAAATGCATCTTTGATTGTAGCTGGTAATAAATTACAAACATTTGACCCAGTTATGAATAGATTAAAAATATGGGTCATGTGTCACCAAGAAGTATTAAGGTACTGTAATTATAGTTTATCATATACTTAGTATAAATGAATTTCAGTGTAAACCTATCAGAATACTTTATAATTATATACATAGCTCTAAATCAGAGACATACAATTCAAAACTCCGTACCTACGAATACAACAATTGTAATTATATCGCGAAGCAATTCGTTATGTCTGTGTTTCTTTAGAAAAAATTTAATTAGATAAAAAGATAAAATACTATTGTCATATATAGAGTTACTTTAGTAAACTTAGGTAAAATATGGAAATAATGATTATTGTACCACTAGAATATGTCTTTTTGTGTTTGTTTCGATCTACTTGTTTTCACAGAACAAGGTGAACCTCGAGTTCTTTAAATCTTCTTTTTATTAATCTTCAACTATAATTAATTAAATAATGTTACTTGCATAATTGTTAATGCATTTTCTAAAAATATGTTTTATTAAAAACTGTTCATCGCTTCGCATCTTTTAAAAGTAATTTTTAACATACATAGGTTGAACACAGGAAGTGTTATGATGACAATACTAGTTTCTTAGAGAAAATTTGTGTTATAATCTACATTTTTCTACAAAAATGGATTTTTCTAAATAAATCAAAGAATTTTAGAGTTATTAGAGTCAAATGGAAATAGCAGAACATATTTCTCATCAAAACTGCTAAAAAGTTACATATTTTTTTCATCAACTTGTTGATTTTACATATAACCCATTAAATACCTCTCTTATTTACGTTTACATGAATAATTATTGAATACAAGGGTAATTCTAAAAATACATTTAAAATTGTTAACTACAATATTTAAAAATGACACCTCTAAACACTATTAGCATACTATCAAAAATAATACCTATTATGAACGAAACCACAGTTTATAATTTAACACTACAAAGTAGCTTGCTTTTCTACCATAAATTAAATTGTTTTTAAGGAATAAATGTCTGAAAAGAATGCTCATTTTATGTTCAAATCGTATTAATAATATAGATTGAATTGCCAAATATAAATATAAGAATTGTATTAATACATTGCATTTTTCCTATTGCACGAAAGTTTTACAACAACATCCAACATATTTATTGCACACATAAATTTATAAAAACTAAATAATTAGACATTTATGAAAAATGTTCAACAATTTAATCAATAAAATATATAAATATAATCCTAGACGCCTTATTTACAAAATAGTTTTATTTTACTTCCAAGAAATATCGTCCTTATAATTTATAGCAACAATGTATTTTTATTATTGTTTGGTTTCAGCATTTGTAATAATCTGATTCAAATATTCACTCCCTTACTGCTGGTTTTGTATCTTGCACTGTATACTTCAATCACATTTGGAGCGTTGTCTGCAACAATGGTAAGTAGTTATTTGTTGCTCATACTAAACTGACAGTGAGAAGGATAAATATATTGACAAAATATACACACCGTGAGGGCTACACATATGACGGCAATGTTTCAGTCGTTGTCGAGTTCATGAGACGCGTCAGAGATAAATTGTATCATGTTGTTTAGTGAGGAGGAAAACATTTCGAGAAAACACTTTCTCCTTAGCAAACATAGAAAAAACCTTAATTGAAGAGTTGCAATCAGATGACCGTGGAGGCCAATTTACCACGAAGACATAACTATTTACAGGGAAGTTCTCCATTCAGTAATTCTCAAACAAAAATGTAGTAGGGCTCCGGCTGGTTGTATAATAGCATAATTGATACAGCGTTGTCTAATTTGAGGTATAACTGTGGTTTACAACATATTTTTGTTAACATTACCATTAACCTTATACAAAACATCAATGAAATATACTAGTCCGAAAACTACCTTTGGATGTTAGGCCACTGCAAGTTGTTAACCCCGGATGTTTAGGCTGCTTTTCAATGGTTTCATGAGGGTTATTCTCTTAACAATAAAAGCAGATGTGATCGTTTATATTTTTTAATAAACTCAGTGAGACCATAATCAAAACTTCTCAGTCCAACTTTACTTGATCAATCACATTTCTTTTTATTTAGAACTCACCCGATTCTTTCATTCTTCTAATTATATCTATAAACAATCTAATTATATCTTTACACACCGTCGATATTAGTGTAACACATAATTTTCTAACCTTAAGGAGTGAGAAAATAAAACGAAATTCTAGCACGTGATAGTTAAAATGTATTGTGAAAAGACTTGTCAGTCCGGTTGCAGCTGAGTTTAAATTTCACCAATTACAAGACATATATGTTTTGTTTTGAAGAGTTACTATTTTTATGTTAACATATACACAAGGTTAACAAATAATAAATCATAGTATTAACCATTGTCAGTTTTAATTTAAGTTATTAAATTTAACAATTTTTCTATTTTTTGTAAATTTTACTTAACTAAATTGACAATTTGACAATTTGTTGAAACTATTTTAACTTAGACGATGGTGTGTTGAATCTAATTAACGTTATACTTTCGTGGTCAGAAATACTTTACAATACTTGTAGAGTAGTCCCTGAATTATAATACCTTTACAAGCTTTTAGCTGCAAAATATAAGATACATAATTTGTCACCTTAAGGCATGAAATACCTATTACAAAACATGTATTTAATTAGATCATGTGTTTTTCTAAAAGAAAATATCATTTTTTAATATATATATATATATATATATATATATATATATATATATATATCTTTAAGGTAATTTAAGATGTTACAATTTCAATGTTCAATTAAATATGCCTAGGTTAACATGATTTAAAAAGGTTAACATGAAAGGCTCACAAGCAAAGCTATATGTAACGTTGCGTCCTGAGTTATGCATGGGTTCAGATGACAGCAAAATGCATGAATTAAAATGTAAATAATAAATTTACTTATCCTTTCATAAACTTACAGAATTATTAATAGTTCAATAAAATTGATGTTTCCTCAATCAGTGCTTAGCAGCAAGTTAGGTAAAACATTAAGAATCAATGTACAGCTTTACTTGGTATTGCTCGGTATTTTAGTTTCATCTTAATTATTTAAATTTATTTATTTAAAATTTATGATATTGTAGAACTCCTCACTTAAAATAAAACAAAATGTGAGGTGAAACCTGTACTTTTGTATTTGAGGTTCTAAAATCAATTCATTTTAATAAGACTTCACTCAGCAATTGTGTTTCGAATGGTAGCATATCTCGTAATGGCTATACAAAGTAGAGTCTATGTCCATGTATCAATTATCAGCTGTTCAACAAAGAACGTTTTTATCTTTGATATCAATTCTAAACGCTTGATCGATGTTACTCTTCACCTGTCAGGCTAGCTACCTGCTAGATTTTTCTAAATGTTGAAGTTTGTATGTAACTTTTCAATGTTTTTATTTAACTAAATGGAAGAACTAGAACTATTATTATTTTCTGTAAGGTATTTAATTTTGTGTAGAGTTTATATAGAACGCTAAGATAATTAACCATTTAACTTTGTTATAGTATGCAGAAATGTATGGTATTACAGACGTCATTGTTATTGCATCTTACAGCGTTGGACATATTTTTGGCTTCATGCTTCTCTGTTCTCTTGGAGATGAAATTACTCGAATGGTAAAAACACATTTTAGAGTTTAAAGGTTATTATTTTAACACAGTGGTATTCATATTTGGTAGTAAATATTGAATATTAGTTTTATTATAACTGTTCAATCGTTTAATATAAAGCGTATGAATTTTAAAATTTGTTCTATTAGACAAAATCACTATATACACGTATGAAAAGGTCGGTCACAAGATTACATTTTGTATTTAGTGTTGATATACTGTTTTAGAGTGAATCTGTCGACAAAGAGGCTTTCAACAGCGGTAAATGGTGTGACTGTAGTCTGGCTGTGAAGAACAGTGTAAAAATCATTTTCCAGGCGGTGCAGACTCCAACTACTGTCTCCATTTATAGATCCAAGATATTCAGATTGTCTAATCACACTTTTGTCACAGTATGTATGTGTTTCTTTACGTCCTTCAGTGGAAGACCGGAGCAAGTTGATACGGTGCAGATTGATATGGGTAGTTATTATTATACGAAATTGAAGATCTTCTCCTGGATTTCCCCAGGGCGGTGGTTGTAGCAAGGGATTTTAATGACAGAGCAATGGAGTGGGGCATGACGAGAACTGATACAAGAGGACGGATCACACTGGAATTGGCATCTAGAAGAGATCTAGCTGTGATGAACATTGGGAGCATACCAACGTATAGAAGACCTGGGTGTGGAAACTATTCCAGATGTGACCTTGGCCTCGGAGAGCATCGCCTCTAAAGTAGATGGATGGACGGTAATAGAGGATTATACTGGCAGCGACCACCAATACAAAGTCTACCAGATGGAAACTGGAAGAACGACGCCGTTGGAACGTTAGTAAACTCAACAGAGGAAAACTGAGAGAAGACCTCTTAGCGTGGCGAGCACAACGAATTGAGCCCGCTGAAGCAATGACAAGGAAAGAGGTTGAAGCCCTTGTGACCCGAACCATGAGGACCATGACAGAGGTCTGCACTAAATGTATGCCAGCTAGACAAGCCTGTAAGCGTCACGCTGCTTATTGGTAGACGAAAGAAATTGCTGAACTAAGGGGAAATGGTTCAAGCTTAGAAAGACAGGCACAGAGGTTGCGCAAAAAGACAAAAGTAGGGGAAGTATCATCAGAACACAGGGATGTAAAAAAATCATTAAAGAACGCCATAACGTTCAGCTAGGCGGAGTGTTGGAGGAACCTTTGTGAAGACATCAACACAGATCCCTGGGGACAGGGCTATAAGATTGCCATGCAGAGACTAGGATACCGAGGGCCATCTGACATACTTGACGAAGAGCAGATGAGGGTAATTGTTGACGGGCTTTTTCCAGTCCATCCCTCCTGACAGCCGGACCTACGGGGAAGAGTAAAAATAGAGAATATCCTTCCCTTTAGCGAGGAGGAATTAAGAGGTGCTGTATTCTCTCTGAAAAACAAAAAACCCTGGACCTGATGTAATTCCGTCAGAGGTACTCAAGGAAGTCGATGATGCCGCCCCGGATCTGCTTTTTGACATGTTCAATTTGTTCTTGAAACAGGGAGTTTTCATTAGGCGATGGAAGAGCGCCAGATTGGTTTTGATTGAGAAAAAGAAAATGGATACATCCTCCTAGGCAGCATATAGACCTCTCTGCATGTTGGATATGACTGGTAAAGTTCTGGAAAAAACGCCTAAGGAAACGATAAACCGTGGCTATTAAAGAGGCCGGTGACCTCTGACAAGCAGTATGGGTTTAGGAAAGGACGATCAACCATAGGTACAGTTAGAGACGTTGTGAAAGTAGTTGAGAAGACAAGGGAAATTTGTCATAAGACCCGGCCAATTGTTGTCCTGCTTACCTTGTACAATAAAAACGTGGGTAGTGTAGTGGAGTGTATAGTGGAGAAGATGCTAACATCAAAAGCTAACTGGGACGCCGTCTCAGTATACGTTCAATCGGTGCTGCGCTGCAAAAAAGAAGAAAGATGGCTAGAAGAATAGAAATTGTGGTGCTAGAGAGGCATTAAATAGGCTCCACCCTGAAGTAATGCAAAATCGGTCCCGGGGTAGGTATAGCCTGGAGAAGAGGAAAGTTTGTTTAGTAGTCCTGCGTTGGGAGTCCAACACATAAGTCCCTTAGGGACAAGTGTGTAACAGCATTTTTCACCGAACCTCTATAAAAAATTATAAATAATTATTAATGAGATTGGTCATGCGCTAGATAGTGGCCAGGGTGTCACTATTATTGTTATTATTATTATTATTATTATTATTATTATTATTACTATTATTTATCTCCAGCCATGCTTAATTGAAGCACAGAATCTTGACTCTGTATTTAATTTCGATCTTTTATTCGCAAAAAGAATTATTTTTGTGGCGTCAAGTAAGTTTTTGGTGTATCAATAAACACACATCAAATGAATCACAGTCAAATAATTATTTCGGACACATCCAAGATTGTTATCAATATTAGGTTATGTCGAGTTGAATAATATGGCGTCAGTGTATCACCTGAACCCAGCTGTTTTGTAATGAACTAGTTTTGTACCTATTACAGAAAACTAATTGTTCTAGAATTATTTGACAAACACACAACGGGAGAAAATTTCAATGAAATATTTGAAAAGCATATAATGATATGAAGTTTGAAGGTTTAGAATTAAGGAAAGCTCCTAAATTGTATTACAAAGACAAGATGACTTTGCTTATGTAAAAAAGTAAATGAGACTCTACAAATGATTGACCGGATGTACCTAATGTTAAGATGGGCTATGCAAAATAAGAGAGATAATAAGTGAAGAGCTCGAACTTCAACTTTAAAACAACATCCTACATTTCTCTAAAATTGATTAGGTCTTACCCCAAAAAATATCCAAGAATTGGCATATGAGGAGCTATGAAATATCAGCCCGCTGTTAATGTTTATCAGGCTAAGATCAAGAATAAAATGGCTTCTACTGAAAGGTTTGCTTTATTCATGAAACGTCACCATAGGCTGTATATTAGAAAACAACGAGCTTAAATAGAGCCACCAGCTTCAATCGCCATAACGTGATGATGTTTTGAGATAACTTATAATCAGTTATAGAGAAGTATAAATTTGAAGCGAAAGATATATGGAATTCTGATAAACGGGCGTGGAAACAGTTTAAAAATCCAGTAAAATAGTTGCAAAAATGAGTAGCAAGCAGGCACCGAAGAGAAAAGTCTGCTGAGAGTTGGCGTCAATGTAACCAGTCTGCTTGAAGTAAATGCATTCGGCAATTCTGTTCCGCCATTGTTTTTTTCCCCAGGGTGATTAACATGGACCACTTTTTTTAAGGAGGCCCTCCAGGTTGCATTGGAACAGCATACCCTTCTGTCTGTGTGAAGAATTTTCTTTTCTCTTCTTTAATAAATATCTCCAAAAACACTAAAAATGTACAACTGAACACCCATGTCTATTAATATTAGTCAAACATGACTCTCATTTTTCGATTGATGTTCTCAATTTTCGCAAACAGAAAAGAATTGTCATGCTATCATTTCCCCCTCCCACATCACATAGACTGCAGCCGTTGGAGAAGGATGAATTTTAAAATGTTCTACTTGGCTGCAGTAGACAAATGGATGATTAGCAATACTAGTAGGACGGTGACAAAATATATGCTCACTTGAACAAACTGGTAACAAATTAACTCCTGATTTCTTTGGTTCCAATAAATATTGTTTCAGTTTTGCATGCCACTGAAATAATGTCATTTAACCCAGAAACCTTAACTGATGAATGTTTTCTATCAAGTGAAGTTACTGAAGTGACATATAACTGAACAGGCTCCACTCATTGAATCGACTGCACGACCGAATTAAACGAACAACTAGGAAATCCATCTCAACCTTGGCATTCAACTAGGTCTGCGGGTACAGCTCATGGGGTAAACACACAAGTCATACATCCATATCCAGAGGCTGGTAAACGCAAAGAAAAAAATAAAATAAAAAAATACACAAAGGCCATTGAAATCTTGAATTCTTACTTCCTCATATGCCAGTAAAAAAACAAATAGAGATTTACACCGAGAAACTAAAAAAAAAAATGGAATCAGAAGAAAAAAGAGGTAATTTAAGTTATTGTCAAAAACTAAAAAAATATCAACAACTTCAGAGGAAAATGAGAGAACATAACAAAAAGAAGGTTAACAAAAAATATATAAGAAGACGAAGAATGTTCAAAGGATAAAAAATTGCTTTTCTCTTCTTTGCTTGAAAGCTCTCTCTGTATCTTTGCAGGTTCAACAATGAATTCAATGTATTGATTGTACGGAATTAACAGATGTTGAATGTGCCACGAACAGCAAAATGTACGCATGAATCCATTAGTTATCTGAAGGCTTTTCTGTTAGTGATAGTCAATATGTTTTTCCAGTACAAATTGGTTTTTGCTTGTATCTTTGCATAATATTGAGGAAATAGTGTCTTGCAATATATATATGATAAATTGAAGAACTGTCACGTTTATTTATATAAGTCTGTATTTTGTTGTAATGTTTCCCTTTTTCACCAGTATCAACTTGTCCAGAGCTGGGTAACGATTATACACTCTGACATAAGTTTTAAAATACCGATATCGTTACTTTATGCATCATAAACTAACACCTAATATCCATTTTATGGACTTTAAAGGTCGTAATTGCTACTAAAGCTAATAAATATATTAAAATTAATTTATTTAAAAATGTAAAAGTAAAAATTGTATCAACTTGCTCTGGTCTTCCCCTAAGCTTTAGAAGCGGGACAGATAATTAATTAGTACAGTAGTTATTTAGATATGTGTAAGTTTTGTGTCAATATTATAAATACCACAACTAAAACCCAACTATCCAATGAAGGTGGATAGGCATTATTTTCCATTAACGTGGTTTATATTTGTAAATAACTTTACATAAAATTTGTCTTCATAACAAGATATATACTGCAACTTTGTGTTTGCTTCTTACTTACATAGTGACAGTAAGTGTGAAGTTTATTATATTAATTAATTACCTTTACAATATTTCAATGCTCATTAGTTAATTAGAAAATTGGAGATGGTATGTAAATAATTATTTCCTTCAAGAGTATATCTGAAAATAATAATAAATAGCAAACAACTTTAGGAAACGGCTTTTTATAACAATAAAAGCTTAACAAATTATAAACACATTTAATAATTTACACTTTTAAATGCCTTTCCAGATATGTTGTTATTACAATTTATAATATTGGCTCAATGTAAAATTAGCTACACTCTTCATGTACATAAAATTAAATAAATAAATCAAGTAAAGAGGTGAATGAGCAATAAAAAGATTAAGTAACGTACAGTAGAACAATAAAAATAACAACAAAAAAAGAACATTGAAAAAAAACATTACAGAACCATTATTGCGGTTAAAAATGTCTTAGAACATCAGAAAGCAGCTACTAAATAACCAATAATGACAAAGAACTAATGCATTAAAATAATGCTAACAATAGAGAGCATTGATGGTAAAAAATTAGTAGAGAAAAAAGATAAGATAAAATATCATAATTGCCAAATTAGAAGAATTTAACAACTTTACCATTTTTGTTTGAAAAAAAAAATTACATATTTATTGTAACAAGGTATGATACAAACTTTGCAAATAAATATTAATTTATTCCAGTAGATTATTAAAACCTTATGTTTGGTGTGTTATTTCTACATTTGTAATTTTAATATATATATTTAAACATGAATATTTCCGAACCTTTTATGATTTATTTAAAAAGCTTTATAAAATAGAAGAGTTTCCACTGTACATTTATAAATTTTTGTATAGAAGAATAGATTATACATATTTGATTTTCGTCTTAATAACGCAATTTATTATTATTATTTATTTTGTTTAACAAACAGTTACAGATTTTACAACAGTCCTGAACAGCATTTCACAGTCCAGTCCTACGAAAACTATATCAATTGTGTGTTTGAATTATTGAAAGTAAAATAAAAACATATTAAAAATATAATTGGAAAATATGGCGTAATAAATAAAATTGTCTATAAGTAAGGAAAGCAAAGGATTTGTAGTTAAATACCATGTTCTATCTAATTACGTTTTCGTCTACAATTACACTTAAATAATGCCATCATCTTGCTTAATTTCAATACAAGTATTGGATCTTACCAAACTATGTAATTAGATACAGTCAAATATTATTAAATTCAATGTCCTTTTTTAAAAATCTAAACATAAACAAACAATACGATTGTATACAACCGGTTACGTTATTCAAACGCACAATTCAATATAATGCAACATACGAGAATATATGAATAATTCAAGAGGTAAAATTATGTTTAATAAATAACAGAGTGAACAAACAATATTAAATACTGAAATTGGTAAAATAATCCTATGAAAATGCATGATATATTAAATATATACGTGCTTGTATATTAAAAATAATGTACATTTAACAGCAAACGCCACTGTCTTTTGATATATTTGTTAAGTCCATTTGGTGACCTCAAGCTTCCCAGCAATTATTATCAACAACATTTAAATATTCATTAGATATCTCCCAAGAAATTGTTTTTATCATACAAATATTTTTTTCTCATATTACTAGGACTGAGCATACAAATACAAAGAAAATTACATCTTTTACTTTCTTTTAAATTGCATAATTCACACGGTTCGTTACAGTCGTATATGTTTTCTAAAATATGTAAAACTTAAAACGGCATGAAAAGAAGAAAAAAGATTTTACCATGGTAGAAGAAGAAACGAGAAACTGGGCGTATAAAAGGTCTACATCAATCTCGACCAACCATTCAACCGCCAGTCTGAGGTGTGATTGAGGAAACAAATAACGGTAACCTTTATAATTTCAAATGAAATGTTTTAAGTTATAATTATTATAAGAAGTCACAAGAGAAAACCTTAGCTTAATGGTTTTGGAATTTTAATTTATAAGTGAATATTTTCTTTTTCTTTGATACTATTATAGAAAGCAAAATTAAAAAAAGATTTGAAATTCGATTGATAATTTTAATAGGTCCAAGATGTATTTATCAATATCCGTTCTGCATTATTTAACAAAGAATATTGTTATCAGCATATTTCCTTAAAATATGCTTCTATATATTTATTTTAGCACTTTATATACATTTGCGATCGTTAAAATATGTATATAAGTTTTCATAGTTATACACTTTACAATACAAGTTTTAATTTATTTAACTTCAAAAGTTACGTTAGAATTGTGCATTACAATAATCCCCATGTAGTTATTTTTTAGTATTGTAATGTAATATGAAAGTTTTTAGTATAGTGATTAAAAATAAATGAAAAATTTGTTGTTTGAAAAATGTTATCCCCACATATTTACTGGTGAAATTTCATAATAGTGACTTCTATAACAGTAAAAACAGAAGATAATTGAATTTATCATAAAAAAATTTTATTTTGTTTTTCATTTTATACATAATCAAGCCTTTTTACTTTTTTTCCTTCCGTAATGGTAGTTCATAACACACACAAAATCGTTACACAGTACAAATAAAATATTTGTTACTTTTGGGAAAAGAAAATCTTTGCAATATATATTAATAATTTTATTTGAAATATTTTCCAAACATTAAAGTTTGAGTGTAAAATACAATAAAACTTAAACATTGCTCACAAAAATAATACATTTAGTTAATAAACCTCGTTTTAACAACAACGTCGTCATATTTAGTGATGTATTTGATACAATAATTAAATAAATGTAAACAGTCAGTAGTTTCTGTTTTACTTACAAATATAGATTTTATTAACATTTACCACTTTACTCTAATAAAATATGTTTGTTTCAGGTAATAAAATCTATGGTGTCATTCTACATTGCTTTAGTTCAAATCAAGGGGTTTCGAAACAAATAGAACCTAAATATTTAAATTATTCTAGTTAAATGTAATAAGCTGTGTATTTTATTTTATGTGTATTGATGTAAGTGTAATGCCATGCCATAAAATATCTCATTTCTCAAATTAGGCTCTACAGATTCTCGTATAACTAATGACCTATGTGATGAATCAAAAGTAAAAGAAAATGACAATTCAGGAATTATTGGCTAAATAATCCTTGACCGTCATCATAAAAGTTCTATTTAAATGAAATCCTTGTTTAGCTGAAAGTGCGTTCATGTTATTACCAAAAACAGATAAAACTATTTAAATACGCATTAGGACCAGGTTTCAAATTTACTATTTTCACTAACTAGTAACAAATTTGTATATTTAGAACAAATAGGTATGTTTAATGATTATTTCGATGGTCAATTTTTTTAAAAGAAATTTTATACAATGTATTTGGTACCAATTCATGTTTTAAATATACAGAAATTTCCAATACCTATAACCCAGCAAAAATTAACACAGAAATCATGAACTTGAATAATGACGAGTGCCGAGGTCAAATGATTTCAGTTACAGACATTAGTAAAGCCCCCCCCCCCTATTGTTTTAAGACAAAACTTTTCGCGGTCATCTTTTTAAAAGAAAAGTTACGACAGTTCATAAAATAAAACCCTTTGTTCTTCATTGAAACAATAGTTGAAAGAGAGGTATTGAATCTTGTTCCAAACTTAAATATAAAACCAACTAAATACAGCACCTCTACAATTTTAATAAACTATTCCGTAGCCCGAAGCTTTCTAACTAAGAAAATTAAAAATGGAAGTACGAAAGCTAAATTCCCTATTGAAAAGATAATTTATATGAAAATCATACAAGAGATACGAAAGTTGGTGTATTGACTAAATTAGATAGTAATAAACATCTGCTTTTTTCAACATAAATATTAAAAGACGCATTTATGTTTAGATTATTGATAAAGAAGTTTAGAAGTATTTAGGTTACCACTAATAAATTTATTGTTCTCACAAACTTATATATCTATGTATATCAATCCAAAAAGGAATAGACTTAGTATAATATTTATGTTATGTTGATTAATTCACCAATAAGAAATATATGTAGAATATGTTTCACAATTAGAACAATAATAACATATTATTAACACAATTTTCCTCTTGATTATTTTATTTCTCTCAGGGACCAGTAAAACACATTTCCTACCAATAACTGTGTTTTATGTCATGTTATTATATGGAAAAGCTCTAAAAATTATTTATGCACTTTGTAATGCACACTTAAAACATCTATAAAGTAATTCTCTTGTTATTATTTTGTTTTCTTTTTCTTTTTATACAAATCATTAACATGACACAATAATATTACAATTATAATTATTATCCATGTCCTTTAAAATATTTGTAAAATGAATAATTCAGATATTTTTTAACAAACATAAACTTTACAATAAAGTTAGCGAGCGGCAAACGACAGCAATGTCGTATTCACTTTTAGCTTCCATTTAACGAATTCTAAGGCTCTTGTATAACAAGCTTCAATGATTCGAGCAAAATACGTGGTCTTAGTTTTGGCAATATGTTTTATAAAAGGAGATGTGCGAAGGAAAATTGTGTTTAATACACGTCTGATGATTCTGGTAGTTGTTTTACTTATGTGCATTCAATGTAGGTGTTTATTGTTATTCCTTTTTTTATTTTTGATAAAGTCTGTAATAAAGCCATCTCTGAATATTTTAATTCATACCATACACATATTCGTAAGTGAACCGTCACGCTCGGGTAAGTTACGATGAATCGTTTTTACTCGGCTCCAGTCGACATCAGCCACGTTTACTGTCCGACAAGAAGTGCATCGTTCCAATGTTATTGTATATGATCAGTGTTATATTTAAAGTGTTTACAATTTGAGCTGCAATTTTGTGCATGAGTCTTTAAAAAGTGCAATATAGACAAGTAGTATATCATAAACGGTGAGGTTGAATAAAAATTATTATTGTTTCAACATATATTTATATAAAATAAAGCAAGAGCTTAAAGTTTCAAAATATAATAATTAAAAAAATGAGCTACAATTGTTATGCCTTGCAGCATCGTCGGGCAACTGATAAATAACAGGTATAGACAACTATTGTGACTCTGAACACATAGGTCAATCAGGTAGATCTATAAAAGTTAGAATTAAAGAACTTGTAAATAGCTGGAAACATGCCTATAGAAACTCTAACTTTGCTAACCCCTTTTTGGACTAAGGTCATAGTTTTGATCCGAAATTGAATGTTAAACTCTTACATATAGAAAATAAAAGCAATAGATTAAATAATTTAGAATGTTTAGAAATAAATAGATCTATTTCACTTAGGCCTATTCTCAACTTAAATGACCAAATTGTATTAAATTCGTCACCCCTTCTAAAACCCATCCGTAACATATTTTATTAACCTTTATCTACCTGCTAGGTCATCCCCCTACCTTTCCCTATTTCTCTATTGTATTTCAGTATCCTGTTACTTGTGTATGTTTTAATAGTTGTCTACTATACCTGTTAATTATCAGTTGCCCGATGATGCCGCAAGGCGAAACAATTTTAGCTCATTCTATTATTAAAATATTTTGAAACTTTAAGCTCTTACTTTATTTTATCCTTGAATATGGAGTTTCAACAAGAAATATCTGCTTTTGCATTAAAGTTAAATATTTATATGTTTGAAGTATACAACAAAGGTACGAAAAGTGTGTAAAATTAAGTGTTGTGATTAAAATTATATGAGTTTTAGGTGAACATAAAGAAATGCCTTATGATGTATGGCAGTGAAACATGTAGCCATGTATAATGTATAATTAAGGTATAGTAAAACAAAGACTAAAATTGAGATATAGTAAATATTGTTTTATATTTAATTTGGATTACAAAATACTTGTCAGTAAAGTAATCTCTGCAATATCGATTTTACTATACTGATATTTTTCTTATTTATTTAATATTTTTATTATTTTTGTAATATGTTTTCAAAGATTACATTATTTCCACGTTCTTATATTTACTAATATTACTTATATTAATATATTTACACATCTATACAAACTTCAAAAGCATTTGCAAGTATTTAATAATTTATATATCATTATTTATTTAAACCTTCTACATTCAACTCTCTTCTGAAATGAAATCCCGCATCTCTAACTTTTATATATATTTGATATTCATAAAAAGGAACGAGATCAACAATCCAATTTCCTGTTATATTTCTCTTTCCAGTTTATATATAAATTTGTTTACAACATATTCTTCTCACGACACCTCAATTTTTTTCACTCTTTATTTTATATAAATCATAGGTTGTCACAAAGGTGCGTATAATACAACTTCCAAGTAATAAAACGCATTACGGAGAGCAGAACAAGTATATTATGTTGGCATTATTTTGCTAAGAAAATATAGTTATGAAAATTATGATATTATTATAAAAAGGTTTTTGAATTTTAGTTGTAGGCCTATATCTTATTCAAATATTTTGAACGTTATTACATAGAAAGAAAGTAAATTGTTTGTGGTTTCAATACTGATTTATTTGTATCGCAAAATGGCAATAAGTCAATTCGTTTATACCTGCCAAGTTCCTATCTCCTTAAATCAATTAAATATTTCAATAGATGGAATATTCGAATGCCTTTACTCTGTTGCGTTTGTACTAACGTACATAAAAGGATTAGTTACGTGTTGTTTAAGAATTGTGAAGGTATTTCTCTCGACTATATATTTCGCATCAAGTAACACAAACATATTGACATATATTTTAAATATTTATAAGTGTATTGTCTATAATATAAACATTATACAGAAATATTAAAGAAATAAAAATTGGTTTTTTTTTATGAAATGTGTCATTGTGTGAATATTATTTTAGTATTATTTTACAATGCAAAATAAGATGTTGCATAACATAACTATTTTGTTTACTTATTCCCTACAACCGACAACACTTTTCACATGTGAACCAAACCTAAATAAGTAACATTCCATTATAGCCAGAATCGAATATACAGGGTCATTTAAAAAGGATTTTAAAAAATCAAGAACTGAGTAGTTAAAATATAGTAAAGTTAAAATACTGAACAATTTTCCAGAACCAAACGTTCAAAATGTATATACATAAATAAATCTTAATGTGTCCTCCAATAGTTGCACTGCAATTGACAATCGATAGTCTAGTTCTGTTTAGGTGGAACGAAGCATATCAGGTGTGACTAGAGCAATGGCGGTAACAATACGCTACCATAGTTTTTATGGTCTGAGTTTTTACACATAAATGTTTTTTTATGGAAAACTACAAAAATAAATACGGTGGTTTCGATATTATATAAGAAATTCTCTCTTGCGGTGAAGATCACAATAATTAGTTTCAATCAAGAATTATGTTTCAAGCAGTATATCAGCTATAAACACTTTTTATAAGTCGTGTTTTTATTATTTTTTGTAAATTTAACAATTTTGCTTAAATTACAATTCTATAAAGCTATAACCAGACTTAAAATACAGTTACCCAATATAAGGCTCTAATTATATTCTATACAAAAATTAAACATGGTAACTTTACAATAAGTAATAGTTTGCAAATCACTACTGAATAATTTTTTTCCAAATTTCTAATCCTCAAATGTTTTCCAGTTATTTTTCCAATATATAAAAATACAAATTAAGAAGTCATTTAATATGTATTTATGTTTGATTCACGGTAGGTTTACAGTATTTTAGGTGAAATTATTTTGTTTGGAAGTTTGCTTTACTTGGGAATCAGTTAATTTTAAACAAATGAAACACTTTAAACAATAAATAACAGATATACAATCTTTGATTATAAACATTGAATTACATCATATAAACTCCAAAGTGTCAAAAATGTAAACACTGAACTGTCATATGATTATCATAATTTGTTTTTGCAATATAAATTTAGTATCTGGATACGCAAGTGATCAAGCCTTACGAAGCGTGACTTGCTCTATTAAACCAGTCTATAGTATTACTTATACAATTTTCTTAGCTTTAATTCTCTATTATAATAGCTGTTAAAAGAACTACAATGCAAATGAGCTTACAAGTATTTTTGATTATTTCACTCAATGTTATTGCCGCTTCTTTTGCCTTTGTTTTGACTACACGTTGATAATTAGCGGAATAATAATTTTATCTCTACTCAACAGCATTGTATAAAATACTGAAAGGTTTAATTTTTAATTTAAGGTTATGTTGATTAAATAAACAATATCGATTGCTATTAATTATTTATATTTAGATATTATTATACTAAATTAAAGTATGTGTAGAAAATTATTTATGCGGTATTTTTATATTTTTAGTGATTTTAATTATAATGTAATAAGATTTTAGTATTTTAATAATTTTAAAAATACATAGTCTAAATGAAAATTAGTTTAGTTCAATTGTTGTTGTTGTTTTTTTAAATATTGTGTTCTTTTATGTAGAAATTCATTGAACAATACCAATTTTTAGGGACAGTGGAGAATCTAAGGACATGAAATTGATAGCGTTAAGACAGTTTTTTAATTGATAGGGAGGAGCAACAATCTCATTTCAAGAAGACAATAAAAAAGACCGTGGACAAGAATAGGAGGTATACAGATACTACACAAATATACCCTAATTCCAGACATACTTTTTAACAACGATATATCTTCAAAATGTGGCAATTAATATTAAGAAGAGCTGCCACATTTTGAACCTATTTCCAAATATCATACAATAAATAACTAGTAACATGTCTACATTCAAATGATTTTTCCTACAGTTACCTAACAATGTACATGTTCTCTCACTGATTTGAGAAAGCAAAGTGGCCAATTCGCTCATCAGTGAGAAAATGTTAACATTGTCTCACTCTAATTACTTTGTCTTACTCCAGATTTGCAACGTGAAGGCACGAAAGAGTGAGCGCGTAACATGCAGACAAGGTCGTATGGGCGCGAAATACGTTGGCAGCACTGGCTGTAAATCAGCTGGTAAGCTGTTGTACTGTTGTATTTGTCACAACACTTCCGGTCACGGCAGAAGCCACCATTTCATTGATTTGCCATTTGTAAACATTGAAGGTGGTTTTGCTGTCGCAAAATGGACGTTAATGACGATTTTAGTAATAATAGTTCACCAGAAGAATCTTGTACTCCAGAAGAATTAAAAAATGTGGCGAGGAATGTGTCTCTAAATCTTCTTCCAGAGAAATCAAAACATAAATATGAAAAAAGGTATGAATTGTTTACTTCCGGGTGTGAAAGTAAGAATGTAAAAAGCCCAACGGAAAATGTACTTTTAGCATATTTTGCTGAAAATTCAATGAACCTAAAAAATGAAAGATTTTGTCTAAAGACGAGGTTGAAACATTTCTTAAGACTGCTCCCGATGACATTTATTTAATGGAGAAAGTAGTTTTAATATTTGGGATAGCTGGTGCCTGTAGATGTGATGAGTTGACCAAACTGCAAGTAAACAACATAAAAGACAAAGGCAGCCTGTTGATTGTTAAAATACCAGACACAAAAACTAACAAAAGCCACACGTTCATTGTTACTAATGACGATGGAAACGGCATAGATTATTTGGATATTATTAGAAAATACATGAAATTAAGACCTCCAGGCTTATCCACTGGTCGATTGTTTTTAAAGTACTGCAAAGGTGTTTGTATTAAACAAAACATTGGTCTTAATACCATTGCCAAGGTACCAAAAGACATAGCTACATTTTTGAAATTGCCTGATCCCCTAATGTACACAGGCCACTGCTTTCGACGTACTTCAGCTACACTTTTAGTTGAGGCTGGAGGTGACATTTTGCAATTGAAGCGGCATGGGGGTTGGAAAAGTTCAACCGTTGCGGAGGGATATATTGACGATTCTATTAGCAGAAAAGTAGCAACTGGCCAGTTGATTTTAGGCCAGTCATCGACACAAGCGACAGCATCAGTTGTTCATTCAAGCAACAAGTTCCAAGAATCTTCCTCTTCAGGGATTGTGATAAGTAATTGTGAGAACTGTACATTTAACATTAATGTTACAAACCAAAAGTGACTTTTTTTTAACTGTTTGCTTGTGTTATTTGTCTTTCTACAAGTAATTCTTTGGTTAACAATTCTTTTAGGGTGTTTGTGTTCATTTTTAAGGAGATTATTTTTTGTTTTATAATTTTGTTTCTGATTTATTAATGCTACTTTCAAATTAAATGTCATATTAAAAGTTCACTTCTGTGTAAAAATATGTTACGTTTCTTTACCAATTTATTTGTTTTATGGTAACTGTAGGAAAAATATAATGTGCAACTCGAGTGCAAAGTGCAATCGCCTCACTCGAGAAACCATTCCTCACTCGCCTACGGCTCGTGAGTAAGGATTTCTCTCGAGTGAGGCAATTGCTCACTTTGCTCACTAGTTGCACAAATAACTATACACTATATACTACTCAAAATCTAGTTCTAGTTTCCAAACTTGGTTCTAGTTTTCCAATTTAGGTCTTTAAAAGGAATTTGTTCCTATTGAGTTTATGGTAATATTTTTCATTGCAAAACATTTACAACACACAATTTATACATTTAAATCATTATATAAAACGGAGGTTTTTTTTATTGATGTGAAAATGTGACTGTATATTTTAAGTAGCATATTTAGTATTACAGTATTTAGAAAAAAGATATAAACTCATTGTGATGATATCATTTTCAAATAAGTCAGTTATATACCACGTAAAACAGTTTTTTTAGTGGTGTTATATCAACGAATTTTGAAATTTATAAACAGAATTGTTGTTTTGTCCCACGTATTCCTGGCAAATATTATTAATGAATTGGAAACATACAACGCTGTTCTTAGCTGAATTTTAGTTTTGAAAATGCAATAAAAATGGATTTGTTTAAATAACACCGTTTTGAAAATAATAATAATAATAACATCGTTTTAAACTTAAGTAATAATATATGAAAACTATAAACCTTTTACTATAACATAATTTAGTGGTTTGAATATGATAAATACGTATTATTTTCAATATTATAAAAAATAAAATACTTTTTTTTTTAGATTTATTATAAATAGACGCTTTATCTAAAACATTTAAGAGAGGTAATAAAATGTTTAAAATGTATACTGTCCTACTGTATTTTACCAAATGTCTAATGTCACTGACAACATTCATTTTCAGAGATTCAAAAAATATTTTAATTCAAAATTAATTAGAGATCGAATACTTTTCTATCTCCCTAGTTCAAATAGCCAACAAATATTTTTCTCTGATAAGTTTCATTTTTAAATCTATAAAAAATTATTTGCATTAGTTTTGATTTTTGTAAATGTATATTATAAAATAGTGGAAATATACGTGTTTTTTCGCATTCTTTTAACATGCTTGTAATATACAATAAATAATCAATCATTTATAGTAGTAAAATTATTTTATGACTTATTGACACAATATAAAAACAATGGCAGTATCCCACTTCCATTTTAACCGGCAATAGTAAGCCTAAATAGATATATTAATACATACAATAAGTAACGATTTCTACAAGGAAATGATAGCAAAATATAAATGGAAATAGAGATGCAAAGATTGAAACAGGATTATAATTTCTGTTATTATCTTCTTCTTAATAATATGGTTTAATTGTTAATTTGGAATTATTTGTAAATAAAAAAATAAGTGTAAAAAAGTGATAACAGACCCAACATACGATAGTAACATTCTAGATTTACTTAGGAAGTATGAAACGTATTTTTCTGAAATTATTCATACTTAGTATTAGCAAAATTATAAAACCCCCCACGCGTATATGTTGCTTTAAATCCCCAACTCTAATGCTCCTCTCAGAACCGTTGTTAGTTTGCGGGATTCCCCACGCAGAGTATTATCTAAATATCTTCTTCGCATACTAAAACTTTTAGTTGGAGGTAATGTCTCTTTTGATAAAAAAATCTAAACATTTTATGGAATTATGTAGGAAATGCATATAAATGAGGATGATAGGTTCTTTTTTTTTCGATGCTGAGAATAGTTTCACTAATCTACCCATTCAGGAAAACCATTACAAAAATATGTAATGTAAAATATGAAAGTTTACTTTCAAGATTGAAGCTCATTCGCATGTATAAGCTATTGGACAACCCTAGCAATCAGACCAGTGCAGAAATGAAGCCATTAATAAACACTGATTTAATTCACGATAATGCTGTACCAGGAAAGTTACTCAATTGTAAGAATTTGTGAAAGAATAACCGTAGATATATTCTTTAGGAAGTAAGAAAGAGAGGAAGAGTAGTAAGGAAGAGTTCATACAACAGAGAGAGATGGAACTTGTTTTCAGTAGGATGGAAACGTCAAAGTTAATATACTAAGTCTTAGTGAATTATAAGAGGTAGTTGAGGTAACACAAGATATTTAGAAAGGTTTAATGGAGAACTATTTATAATGTTTGATTTTGGTTTTATTTATTCAAATTAGCATGCTTCAAATTTTATTCAGCATGTCGGTGATGACTTCTAGCTTCATTAAATTTTCCATATATTTGTACATTTTATTAGATTTATTGTCAGTGGTAATTATCCTTATTAGTGGTAATAAACCACTTTTTAATACTTTTTACAATTATTTAAACATTTTAATATACTTATTGCGGACTATATTATATATTACATTATATTATGTTTTAATAATTTTTCGATATTTCGAAGAAATTTTATTTTGAAAAAGGATATAAGTAGTTTAATTAATTACACTTCTGAAATCAAGCTTTCTGCTTACGTGTCACTTCACTAAAACGACAAGTCACTTTGTAAAAAGGAAATAAATGTTTCTTTTGTTATAAATTGATATATAGTACTATTAATTTTAATATTTAAAATTTATCTGACTTTAATTCTACTTTCCAAAGGATTTTTATTTCACCAATTAATAATCTTTGAAAATAACTTGAAATATTCCTTTTGATGATTTGTAAGATCTTGAGAACTAAGTTCCTAAACTGAATTTACATTCCAGGTTAATAATTACAAGTATGTTTCATTCCTTAAAACATTTAAAATACTTATTTTAAAGCAATCTAGGATCATTTTAGGTTATTTCAGATATTTGTTATAAGTAACTTTAATTTTAAATGACATTAGCATCACATAGTAGATGCTTTTTTCTTATTATAATTATCGAACTACTACATAAGTAATATATAAAATAATTTTAATTGTATTAATATCAAGAATATTTACGAGTCAAGAAATAGAAATTTCTTTTCCCTTTTTTTAATATATCAAAGTATATCCAAAGTAAAAAGGTGTAAAAATCAGCTTAAAGTAGAGATATTAAAATTAGAAACCGTTTTTATATTTTTGTGAAACAAAATAACAACTGATAAACATTTGGTATAATTGTTGTAATTTAGGAATGTAAAATTGTGTACAACATATAAGAATCTATGTAAAAAATGTATGTAAGTATTGATAATGCGATTTTTAATATTTTCTGATTATAAATTATGTTTAAAACAAAACCATTCTCAATAATCAAGGTGAGCAATCCGGATATCATAGCAAACAGAGATGATTCAATACTATATGTCATAAGGAATATAAACTTTTTTTTTCTACAAAGAAAACCTTACAATGATGTTTATTTAATTTAAAATGTACTGCATTACGTTTATTATGAGGGTATTTGTTAACTTATCTTTATACTTCGTTATTGTTAAAATAAATACGTTTTACTGATATTGATTGGTTAATTAAAATAGCATAAGAAATCATTTAAAAATATCCAGAACATGGTAATAATCACCTGCAACGCTTTAGGTTGTAGACTTTGACATAATTGTATACAGTTTTAATTATTAAGCTTTAATAAGTACAAAGTTTCAATATGACACATTGAAGTAAGTGAAATATTAAAAAGGTAAAGTTTTTCATATTATTTTCTGAAGAGGCAACCTGTTACCAGGGACGGAATATTCAATTCACGAAATAGCCACGTAGGGTCTCTAAATAATCCCCATGACATTGGACTAAGTAACCACCAACAAAATTTTTGTGTCAAGATTGGATTTATATCCTCGGTAACCAAGTAATTTGGCTCAATTCATCTACAAATATTATTTTCTTGAGAGATATCCTTTCGGAACTCTTGGAGCATATCCCTTTAGAAACCAGACCTAACTTGTGATTTCAGGATGATAACGTACTGGCTCATTTTAGACATTTTAAAAGGATCACTTGGATAAAATTTATGACCAAAGATGGATCGGGCCTGGTGGACTCGTCTTGTCGCTTCCTCGATTTCCTGAAGTAACACTCTGGACTAAATCTTTTGGTGTCGGATAAAAGAGTAAGTCTACAAGAAGCCTGTAGAGGAAGCAGGTATATTCAAGCTAGAATTCCACCCGCGGCTTCAGCCATGCAAGATAACACTGAAGTGTGTGAAGTGAACCTTAAAGTACTACGAACAGGATCACAAAGAATTATGTAAGTATTTTGTAATTTTAAATTTATGTAAAAGATATTTCGTAACAAAAATCAGTTAAACGTTAAAAGTAAAATTAACTTAAAACAAAAATTAATCCCAATAAGACCAAATAAAAATTATTAAATCTAAAATAAACTTAAAATCAATAAATGTAAGTAAAATCAAGTAAATATAAATCAAATAAAATCATATTCAGAACAACTATAATAAACTTAATATCCAGTATTGGATCACATAGTATAATCTTAGGATTAAAAATTCCATTATTAAAAATTAGCTGATATGTAAATCCTAATAAGCAGTATTTATGGAGCTTGAAAAATCTGGGATTAAATGAAAATAAAATAAAATTTAAAGTACGAAAATAATGAGAATATTTTCATGATGTGTAGTAATTAAACGGTTGTATAGAAAATAATTAAGGAGTTCATAAGAAGAGGACGTTTTATACTATAAAATGTTGAGTGAACTGCCTACAAAATAATGCAAAGTTATTTCTAGATATTAATATTTTAATAATCTTTACAATAAAACAACTAATTGAATTTTTGTAAAATAGTTGTAAAATTAATTTTTGAGACAAAACATTATAGATATAAATTTATCGAATCTATTTTAACAATATATTAATAAATTTAAGCTATTCAATTTCGTCCTTGTGATTGTTTGAACTAATAAAACTAAAAACACCTCTCAAGCTAAACATTCGATAAATAGAATATTTTTATATCCCCCTTTTTAAAACCAAAATATATTAAATAACCACAAAAACGAATCTCTCAACTGCTACATGGTATGTGCACATAAACCTAACAATTTGAAGCCTTTAATGGTCTTTGTTTTGAAATTTCTTAAAATGGACTTCGAATTAAGCTGGTTAATAAATTCTGCACCCATCTATGAGACTGATGTTATAAATAATGTTTATGTTATCACTGAAGTACCAAAGGCCAAAGTATTTACACAACATTTCCGCTGCCGAAATAGGGAATTTGATAGAGAGAGAATAAAATATAGAATATTCCATAAGCTAGCTTTGTGTTCACTCCTTTGTAGGAAATTAGGGTTATCTGATATTCCTCTTGTATTATGATTTCACGAGATATACAACAAGTTGGCGACCAACGAAACTACGTAAGGATAAGTTTTCAAGGGTAAGTATAATATTTATAAATATTTTCTTTAACTAATTGTTTTAGAAAAGTAATTTTGCTAAACAAAAATGAAATACAAACAAGGCCTCTCTAAATATAATATAGTGTCAATCAATACATTTTACGACGAGAAAATATATCGTTTTCTATTTCTGGCCATTCACGATTGCACGTAATTGAAGTAAATAAATCTATGTGCCCATGTTTAGACACTTGTGTCATAACATCTTGAGATTTCTCTGCACTTGCCGCAGTGAGCCACTAAATGATGAGGGGAGTATGATTCTTTGATCCATGTTATTAGCGTTAACATTGAGCTCGTTGCACAGCATCTGGAAGACGTATGTAATCATCACCATATAATTGACTTTGGCTATTACAATTAAAGGCTAAACTTACAGAAGTAGTCATCATGTCAAAAATTTTGATTAATTTTTTTTTTTTTAATGCTCACTGTTGTCTCTTAGCAGCATAAAATTGCATACGCGAATCTTTCATTTCGCTCACCAATATTATTTAGTGCAATAGTTTGATAAAAACCATCTTCTTTCTTCGAAAGCATAAAGATATATAAAACGAATTATAAGAACGATCAAGCTCTTTACATTGGCAGTACCGACAACGTAAGACTTAATCTCAAGTTTCCTTATCTTAATTGACCAGTAAAACAGCTACTACTAAATTGGATCATCATGACGACCTCTTTTCTGATGAGCAGGTGTACGATGAGCATACATTATTATTATAAAATCATCTCTTATACACAAAAGTCTGTTTTAAAGATCATATTTTAAATCTCGCATCCAATTTTAATTAGATTTCATTATTATTTTTGAGTAAATCTTCTTGCTGATAATATTAGTTCGCCCTTAAATACGCTGAATAACAATACAACAATGGTGGCCTGGCATACTTGCTTTAAAGTTTATAATAAATTTTTATCGATAGAGTATATTCCTTCAAATCAAGAGTTCATAGGTTCGAATGCTATTCGGTAAAACAATTGAAAGTGAGTGACGAGTAAGATGCACCGTGTGAGATGTAACGTCAGGTCATGATATTAGATGATGACGTCAGTTGAGAGAGAAGATGTGTCGTTATAGGTGGGGAAAGTCTAGGGTATGACGTATATATATATATATATATATATATATATATATATATATATTGAAGACATATATATATATTGAATACATATAACGTAAAATAATAATGCGATATTTTCGTATTAAATAAACTATACAATTGAACTATATTGGTTTTGTTCATTGGAATGCTTGTTTTCTTTTTATAAAATTAGCAAGTTGTAAGAACTTAATTATTAGTATTAAAATGTCAGGGGAGAATGAAATACAATTGTTCTGTTGTAATCTAAGAAAGCAATTGTGCAACGTAGCAGAATCTAATAAGGCCAGAGAAATAAACAGAAGCGTTTTATATTGGAATTATTCAAGTGGCACTAGAAAGACAAATTGCAAAACAAAACAGGAGTGAACTAAGTCGACTAATTGTATTATTTATAAAGTAAAATTTGAGAAATATTATGGAAAATATGTATCCAGATTCCGAATGTTACGTATAGACTAATGATCTTTTTTTTAAAGTGGGATAAACACACTTAACTGAACTTTGATCCTGTGATTTTCATATTCCAAATAGTAACTTACCACTGCAAATAATTATTTATCCCGGCAGAATAACCCAATAACAAAACTTAAAATTGTTTTGTTACGTCATTCATGTTAAGAGTTCACTAAAGTATAAAATATATAAGTAAATTATAATACAGAAAACGGAGGTTAATATTATGTACATAAGTAACTTGTATTCTACGTTACAGCTGCTTTACTTCAGGGGACAAAAACACAAACAGAATACAATACAAGAGAGAACTTAATTAATATCATGTTTATTACGTTATAGATACTGTTCTATAAATAACCAAACAGTTGTAGTGGAGACTAAAATTAAAAGTTTATATGGTTACCATGAAAGAAATTTATCTGTACAAAATCAAGTACAAAAATTTCGGAGACAAGATACAAACAAAAGATAGGAATGTGTTTGAAATCAGACACCCCTTTAAAATAGCAATATCTTATCAACCGTAAACAAGTGTGTCCAAACTATTGCCTGAACATATTTTATATTATAGAATATTTAGGTGACAATTTATATTTTATTTTTATTTTAAACTAACGACAATTCTAATATTGGGAATTATTATTATTCCACTTTTAAAGTGCCCATTTTATAACAATAGGCTAATGTCATTATGATTTTTTACAACTTTAATATTTGACATAATTTTCCAACATATATTTTAGTTTTAGTGTGGCCAGTATAGAGTTTTATAAAATAAGTATAGAATTTTATTTTTTTATATAAAGTGTACAGTTTTCAGTTAATGATTATAATGATTTATAAACTAACTTTTCTTTTAAGATTTGTTCTTAAAATTATTAATTCCGTAGTGATATACATAAACCTTATGTAATTTGTAAACCTTATCAAAATGATAAAGACATTTTTTCACAAGTATTTCAATAGTATCTAATGTCGTCATTGAACCAAGATATTTTGATAATAATAACATCGTATAATGAAAATATCATTTAATTTCGTATTATTATAACCAATTTTGTTGAAGTTGTGATGTCATCAGTCAATTTACAATCGATTTTCTTCCTTTTGTCTAAAATAGACTTAAAGATGAATAAAGGTTTAAAAATAGTTGATTTGTTGTTCCTTAATGCTCTTCTTAGTTTCATAATTGCATTGATATGATATTTTATTTTAACAACTTTTCTCACATAGTCCATTTTTAGATACCTCTCTTTCATCTTTCCTATCACGTCTCTACCAAGTTTGTTTTCTTCAGACCTTATTGTAGTTAGAATATTTTAGGGTTAAAAGCCTTTAATATATTGTGGCTTTTTCTTTTTTATATAAGGTAATGATGACTAGGAATTTCTCGCTTTTAAGCAATAATAATAATAATAATAATAATAAATCCAGCTTTCTAAAAATAAATAAAGATTTTAAAACACACACACACACATGATTACAAGTAAACAAAAGCATCTTAATGTATTAGACTTATTCTCATATTCAGTTCAAAATTTGTTAAAACAAATATCTGATCTAATTATAAAACTTACAACATCACTAGACAGCTTAAAAACATATGTTCTAAATATTTTAACAAATGAACCAGAGTCGGAATTCCTAACCAAGAATGTAAATCCACTTTCAAAACATGGTTGTCAAGAACTCATATAAATCATTGTAGGAATGTTTCGCATTATTTGAAGTTGCTACACAAATGATAGTGTTTGTGGAATGCGAATGCTTTGTAACCATCTCGTTTTAAATTGTTGAAATTTATTCTCATAATTTGGAAACTTGGATATTATAAACATTATAATTTATGACAAGGAAAACATTTATTTATTTTTTTATAAATTGAATTATCTGTTTAGTGGAGTGACATGGAAGCAGGATTTCGAAATTCGGAAATTAAAGTAATTGAACTATATACACTTATGTTTTAAAACAAAATGTTTTCTAAATATATTATAGTAAGTATATATGTATAACCGTCTTTATGTTTGTTTTGTTTTACCTATATTTTCTATCAACAATAAATTATATTGAAATTCATTTGTCTTTATCCATGGAAACTGTATGTAAACGTAATTTTAATACATTTGTATTACTGTAAAACTTGTATGATCTATAAGGCAAATTTCGTCACAATTATAACCTTTAAAATGTTTATGAAATTTAAAAAGTATATTTTATTTCTGATTGGATATGGTTAGGTAAAACCAATTGAATAAAGGGTAACTATACAGAGATAAATTTAAATTTTTTTAATTTAATCTTTTACATGTGTAAAATTTAATGTGTATTTCTTTTACAACTTTATTACCTAACAATAAATTAGGATATACACGCACGCACACACACAAAGGGAGATATAAAAATATAATAACTAATAACTAATAATAAAAATACCTAATTTATTTTCAACTTTATATAAATATAGCTTTATAATTTTTATTTTTTTTAAATAATATATAATTTTCATTGAGCACGTAGTTACTATTTCTCATTAAAATGATGCTTTTTTTTTAGGTATTATAAAAATCCCATTAAGTCTCGATTTTCTGAAGTTAGACAATAAATATACCTTTAGAATACATAAATTTGATAATTCTGAGAAATGATGTATTTTTGTTAAATTGTTCATTACATTTATTATAATAGTCTACTGTTTATTAGTTTACATATGAGTTTTAACATGCCCATTTGTTATATATGTTTGATTAGTCTCTTTAAAAAAACACACACACACACTTTAAATATATATATTAAGAAGATTTCACTTATTACACTTTCAAATATATTTTTTTAAATACACCTATTAAAATTAATCTCATATTTTTTAAACTACACTTTCTTAATTAAAAATACTTCTACATTGTGTTTACATTGCACTTTGTTATTATTGTTACAAACGTTTTTTTATATTAGTTATATATTTATGTTACTTTTATTTTTATTAAATTTAGACTACATTTTATTATTGTATTGTTTATAATTTAGTTGTCTGGTCCTGAACGGATTAGCCCAACGCCCTCTCTCATCGATTTTCTTCTCATGTCTCTTAATTTTAAATTTTATGATTTTTCTATTCCTACCGGATAAAATGGTCGCATGACTTCATTATTTTTGATGAATAAATTATTTTATACCACCAATATTGCTGATTTCAGGCTATAATTTACAGATATTATCCTATAAATTTTATTTAAATACTATTTAAAACTATATTTATATTTGCAAGATATTTTGCGTGACCGATTGTTTGGTATTTGACATATTTGGCATTAATTTTGGCAGAAATGGCTGTCTTGGATTTTTTGTTTTAATTTACTGTATTTTGTAAACCTAATGACATTTCCAAAAGCTTACAATACTTATATAATTTAAAATATAGATTCTATAATGATGTTACTAGTCATCACTTGCATGTTGAATAAAATTTGAAACACTAATTATAATAAATAAAAAACCAAATAAAACAGTTCAATTTGTTCTCTGTTAGATGATTTTCTAACATTGAGTATAAATGGACAGGTTTCATCTCAGCTGTGGAGTTTGGGTGCTCAGTGAGTCTAGGCGTGGTCTAAGCAGGAGTAAGGTGGTGGGGGAAGCGGTCGCCTCAATCTGTGTTAGGTGTTGGTACTAACAACGATGTCTGCAAGACCGTTGTATCATGGACAGTAGTCGGCGCCGACTGTTTCCCCTACAATACCTTTGTCCCCACGCGGCCTCGAACTCCAAACTTTTACCTCCCTTCCACGCGCAGCTCACAGCTCAGATGAAACCTGTCCATTTATACTAACTTACATAGCTCTTATATTAGCACTGAATACAGAACACTATAAGAAGCGAAACTATAGTGGTTTTGAGGGCGACGCATATGAGTCACCGAGAGAGCCTACGTCATCGAGAGGCCAACAGGTTCGCTAGCGTCAACGCGGTGGACTGTACTTTTTTTGTCAGACCGGGACTGTACATTTCTCCACAACTGATACTGGAAGGGTAGGTCGTTGGCCCACCCTTCCCCACCACACCCCCTTGCTTTCACTCGTGCTAATTTCTAATGTTTGGGGGTATTGTGTTGACACTGTAGGTGGTTGTTTTTCTTTCGGTGCGGCAGTGCGGTATGCTAATTCAATTTGCAGTGTTTTTATATATTTAAGCAATGTAGTTTTTAGTTTGTGTATATTGTGTACGTAAACATGGCTAGTTACGTAAACTGTCACTATTTTGGATGTGATGCCAATAATAAAGTTCACAGGGAACCTCGAAAGTGTTACTTTCCTGTGAGCGACAAGAAAAGGTAAGTGTTATAGATTTATTCTTCTAGATTTGTTAAAACATTTTAAGCTCTACAACTATTGTGTTTTAGTAATGAATAGGCGTACGTAAAGGTATTACCATGAACTTAAGTGTGTAGTAGTACAAAGTAAAGAAAACTAAAATAGTTTAGTTTAAAACTGTACAACGGGTCTGGTGATTTTAACAAAGTTAGGTCAGTTATTATCCACATACTCCAATAAATTCGTCGGTCGCATCGCATAAGGGCGTAAGTGATTTTTTGCAACTTTTCAGGAGAACAAAAACAAATATTTCCTTCTTTATCTCGTTCAATTTAAATACTCTTTACATGATTATTAAATATTTTTATAGACGTGAAAAGTATTAATTATTAGGATAAATTCGAAAACCAGCTAGATCGAACCATTGGAAGGGGGGAGGGGTAAGGGCGATTTTACCCCCAAAAAATGGGGTTGTCGGATTTTATAGATATAACAATTTAAGTCATCAAAATTTAGTTTGCAACATTGAAGCACTAATATAAATGTATATACATTACTTCAAAAACAGTGTTATTATAGGGTAGTAAGGGATTCGATCGTTGTTTTAGGTGCTGTGACTGGATGGCTAGCAGTGGCAGAGATAATTTTATTGAACTTCCAGATAAAATACTGAAAAATAAACGTATCTGCAGTTTATTTGATGCCAAACAGTTTACAAAATGTATTGAGGAATAAATTAAACAAATACTCTGTTCCAATACCATATTACAAATAAGACACTTTGGAGACAATTAACACGAGTACATCAACAAATTTGACTGCGGATTCCCCTGCGAGTACACATTTAACTACAGCAACATCACTGAATACAGTCACACCTGTTGAGATAGCGCCACCTATGACTACAGTCACCCCTATGGATGCACCAACACCTTCCACGACAGCAACACCTTTAACTACAGAAACTCCCTTGACAATATTAACACCACTGACCTCCGAAATACACCAAACTGACACCTCTGGTTCAGTGTCCAGCGAAGTAGATAAGTGACCTCTAAGACGCCCATTATCAGAGAGGAATCCTCAAGTGGAGAAATGCTTGGTCAAATCAGTACAGAAGATAAAACCATGGAGATTAAACAAATTTAAAACTAACAAGAAAGGAGAAGTTAAAAGAGTAAGAAACCCTCCATGTTTTTCTGGATTGTCATCTACAATTACTGCAACCCTAGCTCTATATCGAGACTTGGAAGCTGAAGGAAACCATTTTCTACTAACTTCACGACTAAACCAAGACCTATTAGAAAATATGTTTGGAGTAATACGACAGAGAGGTGGATACAATGCAAATCCAACTGCAAACTTATTCAGGCGAAACCTGCAACATGCACTAAACATACGGCTAATGACTCCTCCGGATAGTTCAACCTGTGAACCCGATAATGATGCCACTTTGGATCTTCCCAAGAGCCGCCTCAGTCCCACAATGGCAATTCACCACTCCACCCAAATGAAGAACTTCACAGCAGGATACACCAGTCACACGAGAACTTCACAGCAAACATTTCAGATGACATCCCTTACATCTATCCTCAAATCTCGAACCTATTTCTTCTACCCACGCCTTATTATTCAGGAGTCGTCGAGAGGGCATCAATCCACGGCAGACAACTCACTTGAAAACTTCCACATCACATTTGATCTACACAACGTTAATGGTCCAGTAAAACTAGAAGATACAGTAATAAATTACATTGCAGGTTGTGGGCCAAGAAATGTGTTCATCAATTTTCGTGTAACAGATGTATTTTAACGCTGACTAAAGGAAAAGATGAACTAGTTGTAACTGAAGAAGCGTTGATATATTTAAAGCAATTCAACGTCCTAAGCTGCAAGGGATTGAAAAGACCTACCACCTTATTGTACAGCGTAATAAAACCACCACCAGTTCATTTTCTCTTCATTTTACCAAATTTAAAACAAAATAAAAATGTCAAGAAACAAGTGGTTATTGCGGTCAGAAAGGATCTTGAAGCCCGTTTTCCTGAATGGTTTGACAGTGAGTGTGACAAGCACCGTCAGTTCCTGTTAGAGCAGTTTGTCAAGATAAAAATATTCTACACACTAAAATGGGAATCGCAAAACCTGAGAGATTCTGCACTCATCTCTAACAAACGAAGACAGAACTTCAATGAAAATGAGAAACCAAACGCAAAGTTGATGAAACTAAAAAATGTATAGTTTTTGTTTTAACGTGTATAGTGTACAACAAGTTGTGGATATTGAAAGCCAGTATACCCTTACTGTAATCATTAATATTTAGCTGTTTAAATTAATATATAAAAATATGTTAATTAATATATTGATGTTTAACTTTTAGTCATGTAAATATTGAAACGCTGTCATTATTTATTTGTTTTGTATGTTATTTGCTGTAAACATAGATTGCCTCTATTCTGGCAATGACATT
This sequence comes from Aphrophora alni, assembly GCA_963513935.1. NCBI lineage: Eukaryota > Metazoa > Arthropoda > Insecta > Hemiptera > Aphrophoridae > Aphrophora > Aphrophora alni. The sequence continues at coordinate 43,978,739 of OY740772.1, forward strand.
AACTTTTACTAATGTAAATATTTTAAAGCCGTAAATATTTGTTTGTTTCGTATGTAATTTGCTGTAAATATAGTTTTGCCTTTCTATTTCTAATGATTAATAAACTTTCCACATTTACATATTTTAAAATTTTATTCATATTTTTTTGGTAATAAATTAAGTTTAAATATACAATGTCTTTGTTTTGTCTACTAAAATATGCATTCTTAACATGTAATTTGTATTTTAAATAAAATTTTAACGAACGATCGTATACGACATACGAGATGTCGATATTTTTCTACTTGGGCTGGGCCCATTTGGGGGTTGAAGAGAAAGTTGTTTGTGTGTGTCGGCGAGAGAGACAGATATATTCGCCGCTCGGCTGGTGCATCGAAAATTAAAATCTTCCAATTCAGTCTCGTACTCTCGGCAGCCCGCAAAAAGACTGGTGGCGCTCGGAGTGGATTCTCGGCAAACTACCAACTAGTGTTCCCTTTTAGTGCCTAAAGTTTCGCTTCTTATAGTGTTCTGTATTCAGTGATATTAGCCTCTAGTATTTTTGTATTGTTCTTTGTTTTTCTGAGGTAAGAACTTAATTTTTATTTATTAGTATAGGCTATTTTTATTATTACTTTACATATTCCTTAAGTTCAGTAACGTTTTATAGGGATTGACATAGGACTTAAAATTGTCTTTCCATGGTGTCTTACAACTGTTCTTTTAGACTCAGGTTTAGACTATTCTAAGGCTAGTCCATAAGACAGTCTTTATTATAATAGCTTGTCTCCAATGCAGCACAGTGTGGTCGAGTCTTAACATGCATTAGCAGAAAATCTGAACCAATGGAAAGAGGAAATGATATTATATTCTTTTCTAGGGAGGTCATTCAAACTGGCCTAGCATTATCATTACGTACCTGCAAGCTTTGTAGCTAAACCTCCTCAAAACATAAGACAATGTCTCCAAAAAGTTACTCTGAATGAGGTACAAAAATCTTCTCCGCACATGTTAACGATAATCTGTAGCTCAAAACTAACTTCAGTTTTGTCACGAAAATGTACCCGTTTACAATTATTCAAAGCCCAAATTATACGTTCATTTGGGAATCTGTGTCTAGTTACTCAGTACCGCCTGGTAATGAAAGGACCTTTTGCAGAACGTTAACTGATCAGATGAATTTATCAATTTAATGAATTAATTTATACAATAAATTAAAACAAAAATTCCAAGATAGCCATTTCTTTGTATTAAAGCTACAAAGTGGTATTAAAAAAGAAAAAAGTTCAAAAAATGGACTTATCAAGTTCTTTTCCTGTGGTCTTCATATGTTAGGTTTATGATGTAATAAATGGGAGTAAATGACATGAAATAAAATACAATTATGGGAAACGAAATATGTTACAAATCAAACGTTTGTATATATCCAAAATGTATAATGAAGTATATAGAATCATAAGAGAATAATTTTGGAGTTGAAGTTATGTGTAAAAGTGGATTCTTCATATTATTAATGTGGTTTATACGGATTATATAAAAACTAATATACAAAGTATCGATAGTATAAACCAACTCCCTTTAGTAAGTGATAAACAAAGATAACAACAACATAGCATATGTTTATGTGGTGTGATAAACAAAGATAACAACAACATAGCGTAATATCCTTGGGTCATATTTTAATATAAACGTAATCAGAAGTAAGAGGCATCAGACAAAGGACTACACTATACAATGATCGGGAAATAACCTATTATTCAAGGATATGATACTGCTTTTATTTTTCAGGTCATCCCAGTTATTAGGTCGCTTATAAAAAAAAAAGGAAAAAAGTTAATTAAACAAAAAACACCAATGGAAATAATCAAGAGGGTTTTAGTCGTGAGATTTACATGGTCATTCAACATAACCTATCCTTACTTTCCATTTGATAACTGCCGGACGTTTCTATGATAGTGTGATGTAACATAGTTAAGTCGAAACCATAGACTGTTGAATTGAAGTCGCTAATCAAGAGGAAGGTTTTCATAAAGGTGTAAGATTACTTTTGTAATTGGGTTTTTAATGCATTTCTTTTCATCTCTCGTGAAAGGTGGTATAATGTTAATGCTTAATAGGCTGACCCATACATTTACGTTTTGAGACCACTGTGTATGTTTTTTATTTATTTTATTTTTTTAGGGAACATGTAACACATATTTTGTTTCTAAACAACACAGTGCAGAGTAAAAGTTGTTTTATGGGTAGAAAATAACGATGGTGCAAAATTTATTATCATTCACACATATTTCCATCATCAAATCATAGAACTGAAAACTGCAATCGAAATCCTATTTAACTAATTCGTGATATAACTGTATTATGATTTGATGATACTCTTCCAATATCTATATTGTACGAAGTTATGTACAAGTTATGTACGAAGTACATAGCGCCGACCTATGTCTACATTTAGAGCGATGTTCCTTCTGGAAACATTGGAATTTTATCTCACACATAATAAAACATTTACCGAATTTTTGATTTTCTCTAACTTTATGTTCGACTCTGCAGGTTTCATTAAAGTTATTAAAAATCTTGGAAACATTTGATTGCTTTATTGATACCCAATCAGGATACAAACCATTAAAAATATGCACACTTATATTTTTGTCCTTCTCTTATTTCCATATTCGTATATCATTAAAATTTCTTTTTCCTGTTTATAAGTTAATTTTACAAATAATATTAACACTTTAAGCACTTTTATATACCGGTACTTCAAAAGAGAACTTATAAAGTACTGATTATTAACAAGTTGATGACACTAAGAGTTATAACAAAATTATACTGGTCATTTGTATGTGTAAAAAGTGGGCATGGTAGAAGGTGAGAAACTATTGCATTATTAGGGTAATTTAAAAAAAATTAAATAAGGGTAAAATCGAATGGTAGCCTAACCCTCTATTTTCCCGTCAACTATGCATTGAAATGGAACATTCTACTGATAGTACTCATACAGTGAAAGTAAGGGTAAAAGTGCTTATTTTATCGGTTTAACGATAATACAAATTAAATTGCAGAAAAAAACATAATAATAGCCTACTAAATATGAAATTCAATTTATGAAGACCTAGTGATTTTCTGAAATTGTGTATCACAATCTGTGACCAGACAAATTAAACTTGTATGGTGAGATCTCAAGATATGTAATGTCAAATAAAAGCCTAGTTATCGTGTTATAAATTTAAAATATTTAAATATTTTCATAAGTCAAAAAGTAAAAATGATTTTGATTATATTTGTCAACAATATATTGCTTTTTTTAAATTGTTTGTTGAATTAATGATATCCTAAACTTCGCTTTAAACTGGTACATCATATAAATATGAACATTCAAATTTCCTAAGGAACATAATTTTGTGGTAGTGGATTGTCTTTTAGCAAAAATACGTAGATTTTTGTCTGTTTAATGGCGAGTTTTGTACTTTTTTTGTTGTCCTTTATAGTTAGACTACAAATGTTATCTACAATTGAATACATCCCTAAATTTAACACTATACTCATATTTTTTAAAATATGTTACGATACTTAAATATTCTAATTTCGTAATAGCATTGCATGTTTTCACCAATTACTTTTTTAGAACAAGCTAAACACTATTATCTCCAAATTATCTTATAAACACTTTAAAAAACGAGTGACCTGTAAGATATACAAGAAAATAATTTGTATATAAGAGCAAAATAAAATTTTAATGTGTATTTCCTTGTTTTTAGTCTTTTGCTTACAAGTACTTTAAGGACATGAAGTGTTTCTACCACAATTAATATCATGAAAATAAATATGTAGATGTGTAGAAAGTTTTGAATTTGTGTTCATTGTAATACTGCTTTGTCTTAGAAGGCTTATCCTACACAATATAGTGGCACCTTTGTATGTAAACAATTATAATATTTACTAATAAAACATTTTTGTTTGTGTTACTCAATGTCTTTTATACACAATTATTCAACAACTGTTGTTGATTTGATTTTTAAAATGTATATATTGTTTTTTTTTTTAAAAACAAAGTTTTTAAAACGATTGGTTATCACTCTATTAGTCTACTTGAACGAAAATGTCTATCATTTATGTACTACGATAAAGTGTACAGATCATGTTAGTACAAAATCCACCATTTTAAATTTGTTAAATTGTACAGGATGACAAGTTATTATTTCTTTTTGTATTTTTTAAATCCAAAAACGTCAATATTTGTTAAGTATGACATATACATTAGTTTGTGGTAGGTTAAGAGTATTTACAGTGAGTGGACATAATTATGTGAACCTATTGATTAAAAAAAATAGGTTTCATTGATCTTTTCAATTAAAAATTTTATTTGAGAAATGTTTACATATACAAGTTGTATGCTATGTGTTTATATAACTTGTATAGAGTGGTTGCCCAACATGAAGTCCCACAGGCAATTATTTCGGGTTAATTGCATGACGTTACGGTACACGTGTTTTGATTGTGTGCAAAACTTAAATCTAATTACACAACATCAATTGGAGAAGGGGATGATAAATTGCGAATTTAATGCAATAAACTTTACAACGGATTCATATAATCAAACAAACATATTTATAATTTTGTCTCTCCAAAAATATACTTTTATTTCATAGAGGTAAAGATAATACACTGGTAAAAAGTCATGTAATCAAAAAATTTGTTTTTACCCTCATATACAAAATAAAGGTAACGCACAATTCTGTCAACCAACTATTCCGTCGAATTTTAGCCCCGTGTTCCATTCTCAGAATACTAGGTACAGTTTCTATTATAGTCCTAGACTAGAATATTGTGTTGTATCTTTCATATTTTATCATTAGAAAAACAGAATATTATTTAAATCATAATTCAGGCAGAATATTACTTTTGTTTTGCGACATATACACAGGTGTGCGATGAATTTAAAATAACCGCGGACTCTCGCCAGACCTGCAATGAGTACGGTTGTGTGTTAGCTTTGGATATCTATTTTTTTAGACTTAGGCTCGAAAACCCAATATGGACACGTTAGTCCGAATAATGAGTCTTAGGCCTAAAGAAGTTTGAGCCGGCGCGCATTCTTTGTTAATTATGAGATGTATTAATTAACATCCGCTTCCAAATATAATGGTGGAATGTTAATAATATTAATAATAATAATAATAAGTGTAGTCCAGAATTACCTAAGTTACAATTAGCAATAATATATTATATTAAGTTTAGCGTATATTTAGATTAAATAATAATAATAAGTTAGTCTGGTGAGACAAATCTAAAGGAGTTGGAAAATTAAATCGGTGATTCACGTACGTTCCTCTGGGCAAGCCATCTCACGCAACCTTCCTCATATTAAGGTAGTGTTGATATAACAACTTATAAGTGGCTAAATGATACAGTTTTCACCCAAGGGCGAAATACCCGTTACAGAGTTGTTGCCTATATTTATTGTTATGTATATATAAATATCAATTTAATTTGGTTGAAAATGTAAAATTTAAATGTAAATTAAACCATCCTTCCTATCTGTATAACATTTCACCAAAAGATGACCATAAATCCAAAGAAATTAATAATAATATTTCCCCAAAGTTGTATTTAAATATCAAACTCCTCTCAACGGCTCAATTACACACACACGCGCGCGCGCGCACACACACACACACACACACACACACACACACACACACACACAGTGAACGGATTTGTGAACTAGTCAAATGCATGAATTATAAGACTAGTCATTCCATAGTTTGCCGCCAAGACACGCCCTTAGGTAGATGAGAACTATTTTCGTAGGACTTTACAGCCAATCACTTTGAATAAATTCTCTCATGACTATTTGAACCGTTGTTGCTAAGCAACGACTATCATGTGAAATGACACGGTTTGCTCTTAATGGTTATACAGTAATACCCACGTCATATATCGTGCACTTAGGATGATGCTCTGGAAAAGATATTATTAGCGTGTTGAATTATGAAATTGTGCTTACCTGCTATAACTATCTCATGGACAGGCACAGTAAAGTACATTTTAGTTGTGGAATACCGCAAATAATGTAATCAATTGTCACGGAACCTTACAAAATATATAATTACACTACTGGCATTCTATTATGCCATTTATTAAGGAATTATTTAGTTACACTGAGAAGAAAAATTGGTGTATATATGAAAATTCATTTATAAATTTAAATACTTTATGGTGAATAAATTATTTAAATGAATATGTTTGTAGATTTCTGAATAACTACTTTTTTTTAAACAAATAGTTTTTACTAAATTATATATTATATGTATTCGACGGATTTATTGCTTTTGTAACATATTTCACCATACTTCACAATTTATTTTCGGTACCAAAAAGATATATTATTCATTAGTTGGACGTTTTCCTTAAATGAATTATATTACGTTAGAAAGCAAAGACCACAAAATTGATTGCCCAGTCTTTCTTCGGAGTCTCAAAAATAAGTAAAATGCCAACCTACGTTGTGTGTCCAATCGACGATATGATTATATTTTATACACCGATTAAACATATCTAATTTTTAATAGAGAAATCACCTCAGCTTAGTTAACGAATAAAACAGAGAATATTTTTAACAAATGTCATGTCCGTCTTGCTCTACAACTGTGAGACTTGTAAATAGTCAACTGTAATAAACAAAACATTGTAAAGTTTCGTTATTAGATGTCTGAGGTTTAGCCTATACTAAACATACGATGGCGTAGAATAGTGAGGAACCTGTATCTGTGGGTAACAAGATAATGAGAGTTAAGTAAAAACAAAAATCAAGGAAAGGAAATAGAGGTGGATTGGTTATGTTTTGAAGAAAGGTGAGGATGAGTTTGTGAAGCAGTCTAAGAAATGGAATCAAAAGGAAAATAAAAAGACAGAACGGTAAGGATGACAATGAGGCAAAAATTGTAGAGTTACTTGCTATTAATGTGGAAGAGATGGGATGAGGTGAAGATGTAGATGTCGGTCAGGTTGAGGTGGAAATCTATCGTTTATGAAGTGATAAAAGAACACATTTTTGACAATGTTTTGAATTGGATTTAAATTTTGTTCAACATTAAAAAAAAAAACAAAGTTTAGTAGAAGGACCTTTAGGTTTTGTTTTAAAATTGCAATGACACATAAATTATTTATAATTTTATTTCTGGCCTATACTCATTACTGTGAATGAGTAACATTTCATGAATTATATTTCTAATTTCAGTTAGTTACTGCATGAAAAACAATTTTTTAGTTATTAATATTATTTACCATATTATATAGCATCAACAGATGAATGCAACACATGTGACAATAATTAACAGTTATCCTCATAAAAAAAAAGTATATAAACATAAAAATATAATGTTTGGTACTACTATAAAATATATAGATTTTAATTAAACTCTTCATGTGGGAACATCCTGGAAACACTCATGTTTATACTGAATGTGTGATGTGAATGTGCTACAACGAAAAAACTCAACTTTTTTACGAGCTAGACCGTACGCTTCCCCTATCTTATATATACAAAGCGCACTATTCTCGAATCCTGAGATTTTTTCGTCCAGGATTCGTTTCCGCGTAACAAAGATCGAATTATTCAATCCCCTGGAAGTGTAGGCTTCTGTATTTTGTCTGGCCTGGATTGAATAACCCCTTCAACATTTTAGGTTACCCCAAACTGCCGGTACCCCCTTTTTTATTTAATTACTTCCAGTTACTGTATTTAATTTACCCTTATGCTCAGGGAGAACACGATTTTACTTTTTTATTCCCTAAGGAGTGGATTCTTGAGAAAACCTTGGAAATACACTATATCTTACCTTTTTTTCAAAATATTAGCTTGGTAAACATAACCAAGATGTGTGGATAATTATAAAAGACTACACATTATTTTTGGTGTTATTAACTGAAACCTATTTATTCTATTTAATTTGACAGAAACAAAAATCAATTTTTCTCAATAGCCAAGAACAAAAAAAAAAGTTACAAACATTATTTAGTTTTCATCACTAAAAAAAAAATTCTCATACAATTTATTACTTTAATCTTTAGGTAGCAGACAGCAATTATTTTAATTTAGAGGAAAATTTTATACTTTATATTATTATAGTAACAAAGAATTTCCTCTTATTAATCTCTGAACACTAATTTCTAAGTTTTAAATCTATATAGTTGTTCAGGGTTATTATATTAACATTTTATTAATTATGAAAAATAAATATCCACACTCAAGTATTATATCTTAACCTACATAATTTTTAATTGATTATATTAAATTTATATCCAATGGAAAATCAGTTTGACTCTAAATTTAATTTTTGGCTAATTTTGCCTTAACAAGAAAAATGATAGTTTGAATAGCTTTTCAGACCTTGACCGCCATCTGGAATATCCTGGTCTCGATGCTCCTCGATGGTGGGATGATTTTAATTCTCTGGTGTCCGGTTGTTGTTGAAGTTTACAGTTGATCCATGTGTCCTTAGCGAAGTCCCTGTGGCGTGTTAATTTTCATTAACTCTGGATGTTTAAGATTTTCCACTTTTTCTGAACTCACTGCAGATTCGCTAGTTTAACATTTCACTTCTCACTTCAACTTATTTCCTTTACGATTTGATCTTTAGCACTGATACTTAAACATTTTAACTTATTTTACAACTTTTTCGAAATAGCTTCGGGCATAGTAACCCCTTACCACTGTTCCAAATACTTTTTTTCAGAGAGAGCGATGAAACTGTATTTATAGACTAAAACTAACGTATTCCCATACCAATTTCTTTCCCTCGCAGGGATAATACGATAGTTCTTTATTTTGTTATTTCTTACTTTAATTGTTTTTCTGTAATTAATCATTTTCATTATTATTGCTGTCGGTTGGTACGCTTGCTGCTCCCCTTTACACGTCACGAAGTCCTGGAGTTTGGAACTCTACATCTTCAAACTTGTTACTGTAAAATTCCCTATGGTTTCTTCTTTATTCTCTTCTACCGGTTTTCATATTTGAGTTTTCATTTTTTATTTACCAGCATTTTGTATTTCTTCATGTCAGCTTTCGCAAGAAGTTCGCGTGGTGTTTTTCGGCCCGCTCGTTCACCTGCAATTCGTCATGCAACAATCGGCGTGATTTTCAGTTTTTGTTTTTCACACCTGTCACTTTAGAGTTCTGAAACTTCACCATTTTGTTTAGTTCCTTTAATAAACGCACTGGCCGCAGCGAAGATTCTGTCTGACCCTCAGATCTTGGTTATTTTCACACTTGGTTTCACAATTCTTCGTTTGGGGGGGGGGGTTATTATTTACTGATCACCCTGGGACTTACAGATTCTTTAGTATATTTGATTTTAAACAGGTTTTCCTAATTTTGAATTTTTAACTTTATCCATTTCCACACAAAGATGTGAAAACCATATATTTTCTATTTTACTCAACTTTTATTTTTTACTTTAATTACTTGTTAAACTTTAATCTATTAATTATCCCTATACAATACATTCTCGAAATTTACATTTATTTACGTTTTATTTAACTTTCAAATTATATCATTACTCTTAACGTTTTAAATATTAATTTTTGAAATTTGTCCAAGAATCTTTTATTCTTAGAATTATTTACCAATCACAGAAATGCCAAGGTTTTTTTATTTTGAGTAATTTTTAAATTCTTCATTCAAATCTGCTGCAGCGCATGTTAATTTTTATGAAATAACCGTAACTGATCTGTATTGCGTACAACTTGTACTACAAATACACATCCTTTAACATTATTATTTCATATTTTCATAATTCATCAAATATGAATTTTTTATTCAAAATCTACCGACATACGATTTTACTGTCAAAACGGGTAGGCGAAAGTTGACTTTAGACCGAGTCATAAGTCAGTTTCACCGACTCGCGCTGAGCAGCAAAGTTGGTTACAAATCAGCCAAGCCTTGTATTAGGATTAAATTTTGATTTTTCTCATTTTTGACCAAAATATAATCCCATACAACGAATTTTCGTTGTAGTGCATTCATGTGCTTTATGTTCCGGTATGTTTCCATTGTATGTAGGCTGCTAATTTGTTTTTAGAAATCGCACAATAATAATACTGAATAAATATTTGATATTTTACAAGAAGGTGGAGATGAAAGTAATTTCAAGTGAATAGCCATTGGTGATACAGTAACATATATATTTTTTTAAGATTTTGTTTTCTAAATGCTTACAAACCATTACAAATTTTCGTGTGTATATATATATATATATATATATATATATATATATATATATATATATATATATATATATATATAGGCTATATCTAACTGTAAATTAATAAAATGTCCTCAAAGAGAATTAAATATAGGCTATTAAGTTACTATTTTTAATATTTTTCGTCACAAACCCAATAACTACTTATACTAAATACATTATTCTAAGGTTTTAATAAAATTTTGTTTGTATTTTACTTCTATATATCTTGTTTTTTGTTACTATATAAAGGACCGTAAAAATCCAGGGGAGGGTAGAGCTCTAAGAAGACAATAATATATCAACGTTATAACAATGCGATGTTATATAAATTTTAATCTAATTTACTAATTTATTTAAACAAAAGCCACACGTTGGTGAGCCAAATTATAACAATGGAAGTTTGTTATATGTTTTTATCTTGCCACACGTTGTGCGACCAATATAACATTTGAAGCAACTCCTGCTTTGCTAATTATTTTAATTTTACCTTTGATTATTTAAGCCACACGTTGGAATGCCAAATATAACATTTAAGATGTTATATAATTATATTTTGATTACTCTAATTTAAAAGTCACACGTTGTCGTGTCAATCTAATATTTAAGATGTTAGATTTACTTATTTATTTGCAACATTACTAAAAGGGAACAACTTATGATTATTACTCATAAACAACACCGTTTACCTGGATAAAACAATCTCTTTCTTTTAATTTTTAAAAGAACAAAATTACTATAGCAATAAAACATATACATGAAATTTATACTTACTATCTAGAAAAACCATTTACTCTCCATTCATTCCTTAAGATTAATTTATTTAGCATAGACAATTTTTTTAAATTACAAATTTACTTTATTTTAACTCTTGTTAAAATCTTCAAATTATCAGTTCCTTTTTGTTTATTATATTTCTTTACACATTTATTTAATACTTTAAATTATTATTAACATTGATCATCTTTTTATTTAATCTCGGCTAGCTCAGTTCTTTACAATTAATTTTAAAAAAACAACAAAATCTTAATCTCGGGTCTTGGTTTTTTTGAATGGCTCAATCGAAAGTGAAATCAATTCTAGGTGAATTTATTAATTAACAATTAATTGGTTTTGTACTTATCAAATCTGCTGGTCCTTCTTGCTCGGTCAGTTAGCACTTTACACTCCACCTGACTTTAATTTATCTTTTTATTAAACAAAAAAAACACAAAACACCACACTGCTTAAACACTTTTCGTTGGTATTTAACGTTGTCTCTCCTTCCCAGATGCCGTTCCAAATAGGCCTCTTCTTCCTCGAAATCGTCCCAAATCTGTCTCTCCTTCCTTGTAGTCGTTCCAAAATTACAGCACCTGTTCTACGATGATTGGTCCCTCCTTCCTCTGGTGAATTTAAACTCCCTTTCCAAATCTGTCTTTTTATTAAGAACTCCACAAACTCCAAATCTAATTTCCTTTACTAATTCAAACTTACTTTACTTCAATTCAACTTTACTTTCAACTTATCAAAAACCTTTCAATATTAAGAGACTTCTTGTCCCTTACTCGCTGAAAAAAACTATTCTTTTGTACACAGCGTACTCTAGCTGTGTCCGCGACCTTCCGTCGTGGCGACTCTGGTAAGACTCCCTTAACAAACTATTTTCTAATGTTCCTTCTCTAAAACACCGTTTTTCGCGCCCTGTTCGCTGATTTGTCGATTTCTACCAACTTTCTCTGCTTACGACTTTCGCAATTCCTACTGGTTGTTTTTGAATTCTGCCGTTGTGTTTTTTAAGTTTGGAGCGTCTCCGATTGGCCGACCTACTTTCTACTTGCGTTTTTCTAAAATACCGTTATAATGCTGCTTTCCCTTGATTTCTCTTTTTTTTCTAGTAAAAACTCTGCTACCCTAAGAATTCCGTTATGTACACACGTGTTGGCCTCAAGGTTCTTGAAATCTTAGTGCTATTGTAGCCTAGCACGTACAATTTTTATTACAGGCGGCATCTGCCGTTTTCTCTTCATTTGTTTCTTAACATAGTTCTATATTTATTATTTTATTCAAGTTATATTTTAATTAATTTATTTTTAGATTTCATGATTGATGATTTTATTTAGTTTAATTTAATTGATATCATGATATCGTTACAACGTTGTCAGACTAGTTAAAAAGTGTGTTCATTAAAATATAGAAGCGCACCCTTCTCTGTTGTGACCACAATCATTCTTGGTGGTGAATATTAACGAGGAAGACAAGGCGTTCTAATTATAATTAATAGGTAAATGTAAAAAAGTCCATTGTGACAAACATTTTTCCTTTGATTACTAAAAATATGATCTCCCTGCGTTTAGTACATTTTCCAATTAAAACTAAAATCAACTTTTATGAAAGTTGACAAAACATTAAAAATTTTATTGATAAACATAAAATATGCTGGTATATTTCATTTATCAACCATCGTTGCAAAAAATCAAGTAGAATATTTGTAACATAACTTTAATAATGTGTAATACGACGTGTTTTATAAGATTTTTAATGAATGTCTGTTTGAAAACTTTGATTTCAAAATCAAGTCATGTATGATTATTTTGTAAATAGTAGTTATTTAAATTCAATAATAATATCGTGTATTCAATATATTTGTCAAGAACATTTGATTAGGATACGTCTAATTTATCAGTAAAAATATCTTATCTCAAATTATTTTGTACTCTTTAATGTGGTATGTATTATCTTTGTTTTCAGTTATAAGTACTATTATTGGATATAAAGTACCGCATGGTGAAATGATTTCAATTTGACTATTTTCATGCATTATTAAATAAACAATAATTATTTATTAATTATTAATATAATTAATAAATATATCCAATAATAATTCCTTTGCGGAACATTACCTGTATCTTATTATTTAAGTTTAGATTATTTGTTACCAAATTTTATTATAAAGTTTCTTTAGAGAACTCGCGTAACCGCTTAAATCACATTAAATGTCCCTGTATAGTGTTGTGAATTTCGTGTTGTAAAAGTGATGTATATATATTTATATAATAAATAGTTAATAATTAATGGTCACACCCTTTGTAGCTTTAAGTAATTTAGCCTACACTACAAATTCTAATAGGATCATAGACAAAAAAAACACTTTGTGTAAATTAATGACCAAAGTATTCTCTATAATACTTCCATAAACATTGCTAATTTATTTATTTCAGCAAGCTTTACTATCTTTATAACTCATTTTGATTTTTACGTAATAATAAATACAATTAACTAAACATGTATTGCATAAAATTAGTATTAAATAGTTAGGAAAAACAGATGTCTTTTAGTAGATGAAAAACTGAACTTATTTTTTAGTGTGACGTCATCCTGAAAATGTTATCAACGGATGTCTCTTAATCTTTACGTCAATACCCTTAGGTATAGATTGAAAACTTTGATCAGGTATTTGTAGTGGTCTACACATGTATCTGTAGGATAATCAAAGAAGAATGTTTTAGTTAGATTTTGAAGATAATAAGTGAAAACTATATAAAAGTATGGTTTGTTCGAGTTTGATACTAAATAAAAATGAAGGCTGACAAGTTTCTTTTCGTCACACTTTCAGTGGAAATTTTATTTATCTTGTTATTAAAATAATCCGTATATTATGTTTGAAATATTGAATCCTGTGAACCCAAAAGTTACCATGATTTCCGTTTTGAAAAATCAACATGTTTTTAATACACCCGTAGAGGTTACTTCTTCAATAGCACAGAGCTTGTCACCCTGCTCTGTATTAGTGATTTTGTTTTTCGGATAATAACACAGAGTATGAAATTTCATACTTTGTTGGAAATATAAGTAGCTAAGTGATTTTGGGTATTAAATATATTTCACAGAACTTTATCTTGCATGTTCTCTAATAATACAATCAAACATTAAATTCAAACTTGCAATATTCCATTTTCAATTTATCGGTTCAAAAATGAAATTGAAAATATTTACATTAAATCAGATGAAGGTAATTACGTCTATGATTTACTTTACTTTTTTGTAAGTTTATAAAATCAAAACTAATTTTAATAAAACATCATTATAAGACAAATGTATTATATATAAGTGGTCAAATTATAGGGAAACTAAGGACTCGCTAAGTACATCATTAACAGGTTTTTAAAACAGTCATTTAATATTTATGTTGACTTGAATATCTACAATGTGTTTATTGTAATTGTAAAACTTCAACTCATAATCGATCTACAGATTAAAAAACCAGGTATGTTTTTATTTATTAAATATATTGTATCATCACAATTAGAATGTATTATTCAATTAGCTGTGGTAAAATGTATTAGATGTTGCAAGATTAATACAACATTTTAAAATGATGAAACAAAATATTATATGTTTGCATACCAGAATTAGGCTATCATTGCTTTCCGAACACTATTTAACCATCACTGTTTATAGCAATTTTAAACAATTAAGGTACTTCCTCTTTCTGTCGAAAATTTTAATGGATAAAATTCATTACACAAAATAGGAAGCAACAAGTATTTCAAAAAAAAAAAAATTAAACACAAATAAAGAGCAATTGAATGAAATATTAAAATAATATTATGTATTGAAATTGAAAGTATATATAAGTGGTACGAAATTCTAATAAAATTTTAATTTTTTTTTTCGTTGTTGAAATAAAAAACCATATTATCAATTTTTCATAAAGCGAACATTTCATAGGACGTGTTTAATCATGTTTACAAATAAAAAGAAATTTGGTTATAAAAGGACATAATTTAACTCTTGTAAGCAAATCATCAAATCGAATTTTTCAGTAAATCTCTTATTTCAATATAATCTCATAGCAGTATAATTATAATTTGGAATGTTTTACAGACAAACTCGTTTTAAAAGTAAGCTAACGTAATATATATTTTTTTTTTTAAGATATATTGCTTTGTTGTTAGTAAATAATAAATCCCAAGCAGAAGTGAATGTTTTGTCATATTACACATATTGCATCATGTCAATGTCAGTTTTACGGATCACGTAAGAATGCTTTTAACCTTGGATTCAACTTTTACATTGACAAGACCAACAATGATGTAAAGAATGACAGCCTTTATTACCTCTATACATACAGAGATTTGATAAATGCATTGGTACTATGATTCATTTAAAAATTATTTTATATTTTCATGCATACTTTTTAATATTTAATCTTAGATTACTTTATGATATCCTAATTCACAGTCATCTTGATTTTATAACTGGTTTTTAATTTTTTTTTTTTTTTTTTAATCCTTTAAAATTTAGAACTAAGTAATCCTCATTATTTAATAACTTCAATGCGATTATGATTTTCTACTACAGACACTTAACAATTGATAATACAAATTGACGCCATTATTTTACATAAGAGAGTTTTAATGATTCGTTATTTTAAAGGTTGGTATTGTTCCTTTGGAATCATTGGGATTTGTAACCAAAATATATTCGTTTTTGGCAATGATTTCATCTGTTAGTTATAAGTTTAAAATTTTTATACAACTTGATATATAAACGTAATCTTACAAATCAGTTCGGATGTCGGCAACTGTTGTGACGTCTACGTGTTTGTGTGGGTATTTAGGTATTTCATCAACTAAGCCTTTTATCAGTTGTTTAATTAGTACCCAAATTATACTACTATAATATACACTTCAATGATATTGTCAAGATTATTTGAGAGTTAAAACTAAGCTGATACAAAATATAAAAGTAAAGTTAAATGCTTTACAGCTTTTAGACGAGCCAATATTTCAATAAACGTATCAAAATGAATAAGATATCATTTTAACAGTTAACTTCAGTTCAACAATAACTTGGAGATTCCATTATTATTCTTTAAGTAATATGTTTCATGCCGTTATCGAAAAAATGCCGCTCAATTTCAATATGTTATACTTATATATGATTTTTCGCAGGTAAATAAATATAAAGGAAAACAATAAAACTAAAATAAAGATTACAGCTCCAAATAGTAGAAGAAATCGTTATGTTTTTAAGCAAACAGTAGTATGTGTTTTGTTCTAATATATTTCAATTTATATTATTTATGGATGGTAATAGATGAATCAATTAAACACGCAACATACACCTGTTATGAATTAATAATTACACCACCATTATAGGTAAAAGTCAATAATTGAATACCCTCCACAATCGCTTTATCAAACAAATAATAAATTTAGATTTTAAATTTTTTCAGTTATGCAATTTACAAATTCAGTATGCACACAAACTATTCTGAGAGTAATAAAATAAACCTTGTAGATTTCTTCCAACCTTAATGGATTTGCAATAAAAATGTTTAAAAGAAATGAAAATAAAATGTTTCTCTCATAAATGCACATACAAAGAAAAATTACATTTAAGAAACCCACTTAACTTAAGAACAAGTTGTTTCACAGAAAGATAAATTGTTTCACAACAGAAAAGCGTTGTAAAGGGAAAATTAAACGTTTCAATAGTACAAGCTAATTTCCCAGGGGAACTGGAAATAATGGAGTATAAAGAAATAACGGAATGCATAATTACTTGGTGGTGTTGATATATATTTCGACACGATATATCTATTTTTTTTTTTTTTTTTTTTTTTTTTGGATTTCGTAAAATTTTATTGTTTTGAGAATTTTCTATAACATCGTCACTACAACAATTAAAACTAAAAATATTGTTCAGTCTAGTGGTATGTCAGTAAAATGTATCATCACTTATCTGTAAGAAAATATTCAGCTATAGTGATGTATGTGTTTGGAATATCTATTTATTACTCTATCTCTAAGTAGCTTTGTTTTTATAATGATTCAAAACATTTAATGGTCAAGAATGTAACAATTATAGAGAATTAATTTACTTTACAAATAATGTACTTTAAAATTAGAAAGGTTAACAATTCCAGAGAAAGAGAAGCATTTTTATTACCAAGAATAAATATATGTACTCGTAATTTTTTGCAAATATATTCTTATATTTAAGTTATTGTAAAAGCATTACTTTTGAAACAAAAATTAAAATGAGATTTTTTTTTTTGGAATTACGTTACGATATTTTCAGTTTATAGACAAGTTGAATTTGTGATGGTGTTGTTAGAAAAAAGTTTACTAAATCAATAATTTATGTTAATTGTTTACAAGACATGATGAATTTAACCTTGTTAATTAACACCTTGTTAATTTCAATTTCAACAAAATATTCTTATTATGTCAAAAAATAGCGACTTTACCCAAAAAATTAAACTAGCTGTGATGGTGATGGTGATTGTAAAGCTGTTTAAATTGCAAATTCACATCACTTCACTTTTAATGAACTTTAAAGAACTTTAAAAAACATGTTGAGGTATAATAGAGTTCATTAAATTATTATATAATTAGAAGAGAGCTAAAAATAATTTATAAGTGGAATGTACTATACAAATCACTTATGTTTCCAGTTTTAAACTTTAAGCTATTAGTACAGTTTTCTTTAATTTGACAAAAATGTGTTTTAGAAAAATATTTAGACGAAACTCCATAAATCTGTCATGTGCTACTGTACTATAAGAATGAATTATTATTCTAGCCCATTCTTTTTTACTTTAAAACCCTACATCAAATGGGGTTGTGGACGGGACAAAAGTGTTTTTCTACTTTAACGAGCATTAGGTTTTCTTTAAACCTGTCTGACAGCGATAATAATTAATTGTCTTGAACAACCTTCCTTTCAATTTAAATGTCTTTACGTTCAGGGCTCTACGGATTTGTAAAGCCTACTGACAATTCGTTATAACAGTTTAATAACCTACAGTTATATAGTATAATGTATGTTAAACATAAGTTTATATTTAAAAATTAATCATATTTCAGTAGGGCAAAGACTTACGCTCATTTTGTTAATAATTAAACAGAAAATCCAAAGTTGGGAACTATATATAGTTAGGAAAAGTTACATAGTTATAAAATTATGAAAAGAAACATAGTACATTTCAAAAGCAATAAAAATATATAAGCATTCATTCTCCAAATCTAGAAATATGTTGTTGGGAACAAAATGGCGTCTCCAAATTACGTCACAAATACAAAAATGGCGGATGGGGAGGGGTATGGGGAGGGGCATGGGGATGGCAGGGGAGGGATTAAAGGAGGGGCTTAGGTCACGTGGTTACCCCCACCTTCCCCCACTCCAATCTTGTGCTTAAGTGCTGGTCACTCTACTCTCAAGTAACAAGTAATGAACTATTACCGGAGAGTATTCACTATATATAATTAGAGTTTTTATTTTATTAAAAATGCTAAAATTTATGATATTTTTCTTCCTAATGCTAAGAATATTAAATGTATGTTTTTATTGAAAGTAACTAACATTATTAGCAAATTAAAATTTATTAATTACAGCTAAAATATCACTAACTTCATTCAATAGATTGTCTGGATTTAAATAATTGATTCTTTGTTTTAGTAATGAAACCTACTAAACTATAGATTGAATCATATTTTATTTCATAAAAATAATATTGATATTCTTGACGTTATAAAACAATTTAATATAACGGATTTTAAAACAATTCAAAATGATTGCAAAATTAATTGCATCCGTAAGAGATATTTAATATATAAAAACAATGCCAATGGAAACTAAAACAATCCACACTTAGCTTAACGGTAAATCCGTTTAACAATGAATATGCAAAGTAAAATATTGTTACAGCTTTCTATTCAGGCGCCACATTCAATATGGTTTAAACGAGAAGTTTATAGTCGTAATAAAATTTTACCATTATATCGTTGGAATATTAAGACATAAAAATATTTATATAAAAATTTATGTGCATTGATTTATTAGAATTTTGTTAATTTTATGGAAAATATTTTGGTATAAACGACGTATAATTGATTTTGTCTGCCAATTATTTTTTTATCTCGTTAAAATATCGCGTTTTATTTGACTAACGGAAAAATTGATTTGTAATTTTGGGTTTATTAATTACTTTAATTTGTTTACTATTAAATACATTGTCTTACATTCATTTTAAATTTGATCATAACCTATCTTACAAAATACGATCTGTAGAATCCTTTTAAATTTCCTAATTTTCAGACTTTCTTCTAACAACAGCTAGATTAATATACCTATGTCTACAGTACGCTAAACACATCACTATATAGCTTTCAACAGACAATTACCATCTCTAGTTATCTTAACAATATTACTTTCATTTTTATATTAGGGATGACAAAAATAAAAAGCCTGAACTAGACTTCGTAGTTCAATTACACACCAAGAAATCTAACTTAAAAACACATAAACAATAACCTAATCTAAGTCTTCTGTTGACAGATGAGTAAAGTTAATAATTTATTTATTTGAAACTAATTGAAATTATCAGCTGTTTAGAACCAATTATTTCATACTGATTTAGTTGTTACTAAACGCATGGATTGTGGTAAGTTAAAGACTTAATATCTCATAATGTAATAAAAATAACACCGTAAATAAAATATTTAGCTTCACGGTAACTTAGAACTTGAAATTATCTTTTTTTAAAAATCATCAAAATGGATAAGTATTAAATTCAGTAAGTAAGTGCACAAAAACAGGAATTATTTTAAATATGTAGATTACTTGGTTCAGGGTTTATAATGAAAAACTCTTCCGCTTATAGCCTAATCAAAACTGTGAGAACACTCACAGATCCTGGCTCAAATATATCTCCTACAGTCAAAATACTATTCACAAAAACTCCATTATATTAGAACGAATCTTGCTTCGAATTTGCCTACTTATTACTGGAGCATTGTTTTATGTACTTATATCATCCTAACAACGGCGTTCATATCAAATGTAAAAATAAGAGTGTCATTAGTGCAGATTTTTTTATACGGTTGGAATTTATTCCGGAAGGATGTCCAACATCAATTCAGACTATTTTTGTTGTGCTCTAATTGTTAAGGAAAAATAATAATATTAAACATTGTTCGTCAGCTTTATAATGTGTAATATATCAATAAATCTCCCTCGAATTAGAAAATTTAATAAGCAGTGGAAAGAATGCTTTCTTATTTACTACGTAGACAATTCAGATCGGTGACTTTTTAAAGCTTATTTTTTGCAAAAATCTTATTAAACAGCCTTCAAATTGAATCTCTTTGGAAAAAGCTTAAGAGATCAGTAATATCTCTAGAAATTTTAAAATGAGTTTAGCCATAATTAGTAGTTTTTGGAACATTGGATATTTCTCACGAACAACAATGCATCAAGTAAAATGTTATCACATAAAGTATTATTTAAAAGTAAACTTATTTCCAAGTTCTTCATAGTGTTTTATGTTTCTACGAAAACATAATCAGAAGAATGGAAAATTAAAAGAAATATCCAATTATCGACTGTAGGGTTACGCTTCGAGACTTTTCACCAAACTATTCCTGATATAATTGCACGTTGCAACAAACGTGCCAACGAACCCTTGAATATACTTCGAGTGTAGAATTTTACAAACCAACAGTTTTTTCTTCTTTTACTTCTTTTTTTAAATAACATTGATGATGACGAAAAGATTTCAAGTTTTTTAAATAAATAATCAGAAACTCGGCCTTGAAATTAAATTATATTCTGAGAGTTCAAAATGTATTCAGCAAACTACAACTTACTAACGTAAGCGGATATGATATTATAAGTTATAATTACGTTTCTTACTTACTAATTTAAATGTCACCTTATTAACCGAATTATACACTTGAATATTGTAATGTAAGTTACAAGTTGATTTGGTTTAAGATCAACAACAGTCACCTAGGCTACTTACATAAATTACATGAGTCTAAGATCCAAATTATAAACACAGGGTATTTTATTCTATTTCTGTAGAAGAACTTTCTTATATGAATACAAATGTTCTTAGAATTATGCAATAACATATAAGATTTTGTTTTTAAAATAGTTTTTACTTTTAGAAGAAAAGTACTAATAATTTCTACAAAGAGTTCTCATAAACAGTTTAACTTTAATAAACAAAGTTTGTAAACTAAAATACCACTATTTTTGTTTTGTTGTCACAAACAAATCTACTTGTGGAATAAATGTAAGAAACAAGTAGATTTGTGTACAATAATTTATATATCACTAAAAATAACTTTATTAGATGAAATAATAAAGAACTCTATAAATGTCCTCTATCTGTTGTAACAATTTCAAGTACAGTTTTCTAAGCAACTATGCAATCGATAATGAATTGGGAGATCTAAATATTTTCTAACTATATGTCACTCCGTCTGATTCATATGAAAACGTTTTATAAGATCGGGTGTTGTTTTCGTCATATTCTATCACAATGTTTGCTGCTGAAGTTGGACTGTTTGTATTAGTCCTACACTTGCTATTTACTTTAATTTATGACATATGGTTAAAGTAGACACTATCCTGGTTATTAATTGAATAAATACTATTTCACTAGTACTATTTCTTACTATTTGGTTACTTTATTTTACATAAATAGTAGATAAATTATGTAATAAAAAAAATATTTGAAGTTTTGTTTTTATGGGTCTATGAATATTTACAAAAATAATGTTACTAGACCCATTCTTAACTACCGAAATCAAAACTTAAGAGTACAAAATGGTTAAGAAACAATGAAAAATTTATTAGAGTTGTTACAATATTAGTCGGGAGTTGTCTTGTAAAAGAGAGTTAGATTATATAAAAATTAGTCAATGTAACGCAGCAACAACATACTCCTCATAACAAAGTACCGGTTGCTACTTAAGAATATTCTGACAAAGGAATGAACAAGACATCTACAATAAAGGATCTAATATTTCTTCTGAAAAAGGCTCAGAACGGGTTTTTTATAACGAACATATTTTTTTTTTAGAATATTCTTTCAGTTATCGTCTAAACCTAATACTTTATACTGTACGACGATAGCTTATTAATTATGAGGGACTAATCACTAAACAAATATATACGTTAATAACAAAAAGTAAATTAAATATATAAACTAAAATAGTAACTGAATTATTCAAAAGTAAATCTTTATCATTATGTATTCTATCAAAATGTGATTGAATTATTAGCTTCTGCAATTTTTGCAACAATTATTGGTTAGGACAACTTGACAATTTTTCACTTTCTGGACAATAACTTGATAGTTGGAATTTTAACAGGGATATTGCTCATTATTTTTAATTTGTTTAAGATTTGCTGCTGATTATTCTTATTTAAAATTTAGTACATTTTAAAGGTTGTTGTAAGCTATGCATTCCACATACGCATGTCAACCAAACATATACCTTACACATAAATGACTGAAACATTTAAAAACAAGTTTCATTTAAAGAAATAAATATAGAGTTTTTTCGGTATCAGACGAAATG
Source organism: Aphrophora alni (assembly GCA_963513935.1). Lineage (NCBI taxonomy): Eukaryota > Metazoa > Arthropoda > Insecta > Hemiptera > Aphrophoridae > Aphrophora > Aphrophora alni. The sequence goes on from OY740772.1 coordinate 44,001,330, forward strand.
GAGTAAAAAAGTAAGGAATAAAACATTTTATTTCCACGAATTCATTTCGCATGTGGTGCTCATAACATGGCCGCGTAAAAGGAAAGAAATATTCTCTTTTCGTTTTCATAAATTAAACCTTCTGCAAACCCACATTTAAATAAAATGTTTTCTTATAAAACGTCACTTATTTACTTTTTTTCTTATCCCTTTTATTATTAATATCTATTAGGTTTTTGTGTAATGTAGTCGTCGTTGGAATAAAAAATACTGATATAGCGGAGAATTAAAAATCTCTAAGAATATCAGTACGCAAGGAGGCGTTTTGTGCAACTAACAACTGTACAGGCTCAAAATTTAAATACCGAGATTATAAATACGGTACAGACAGAGCAAGGTCGACTGGCGTCATATTCCACCGTATATAAAAATTCCGGTACTCAAATTGGAGGTTTAGATTGTTTTGAGCGACGAAACCGGGGTTACAGCTTTCCAACATTGACTTGTGTTGGAAGAAAATTACGGGATTAGCTACTGATCATTCCGGATATGATAAAACGGAGGAGAAAAATCACGGATTAGACGGTAGTGACGCAACCTATTGTGACAAACCGGATGAACACGAGAGAGTGGGGGTCTCTTTAGGTTAGAGAAGGGGGGGGTTGATCAGAAGTAACAAATCGTCGAACAGAAGAAATATGCTGTTTGAATGAGTAGGATTATTAATGAAGGAAATAAAGTGGCAAAACGTCCAGAAGTGTGTACCTCTACAGGAGGTTAAAACTACAAAATAACAGTAATAAAAAATAAATAATAATCTAGTGCATGCCATAATCTGGCACATATTACCACGTAACACAAATTTGAACCTAATTATAGATCCAGTCACGAAAAAAATTAATAAATCAAAGGTGTCAGGAATTCAAGGATCGATAATGTCTAGTGAAGAAGTAAAATTATTTTAAAAAAGTTAAGATGTAATTAAAGTCAAATTCAGGATCAAGTCAAGAAAAATTATACGTTATTGTAAAAATATTACGGTAATTTATAAGTATCAAAGCAAGTATTAATATAAAAATGGGATATATATTTAAAATAATATTAGATGTAATATGAAACAAATTCATAGAGAAAACAGTATGAGTTGGAAGCCGAAATTTAAGTTCAAATTTATTCAATTCAATAACTTTCAAGTTTTAAAAGTAAATTTCAAATGAATTGCAGGATGCCGAAAGTTAATTGCAAATCTGTTCAGTAGTTTAAAAGTAAAAGAAGGGTTCAAAGAAAACCTGCAGTTATTATGCCACACGAAGCAAGTTTGAGAGTAGAAATATTTTACTTTAGGATTTTATAATTTTAATAAGGAGAATTTTATGGAAAATATAAAGGATTTATCAATAATAAAAATAAAAATAGTTAAAATGTACATTAGTTGTGTTAGGAATGGAGCGAAGCGAGTTCAGAAGAGAGGAGATATTATTATTTTAATCTTAATTTTCAAAGATTAAGTTTATGAAATGTTTTATGGGAATAACAGAATTATGTACTTAGAAAGGAGAGAATTAGTTAAAGTCCAATCAATTAGACATGATTAAAAGTAGAGTGAAGGGAGTTGAAAGAAAGTTTTGGAAATTAAATAGTAAATTGTCAATGATAAAGCAAGATGTAAAGTTATGTTAGGAATCAAAAATAAATGTCGACGGAATACATATAATGTAATAAAAAATCTAATTACACTGTAATGCATTTGTAAAATTCTCTATTCTCTACACTTATAAATACTGAAAGACTTCGAGTAAAGTAATAGAGAGTTTGGTAGAGTTTGAGATGAGAGGTGCATATGTTTCATGGTTTAGTTATAATAAAAGTTAAATAGGTGATCTAAGCTAAACTTAACCTAAACTTAACTTTTGTTTTTACTTAAAATATTTCATAAAACATAATGTAGCAGCTTGAACCAAAATTTAAAAAAATGTTGCTATATATAGTTTCCATTGTGGTTAAAGTTAGGCCAAGTATTTTTATATTTAAACATTTAAATATTATGCGACATGTACAATGAATGAGACAAATGTGTACTTATTTGTTATTACAAAATTTTATATTGTGTAAAATTATGTAAGGGGACTTTAATTAGCGGAAGCTGTAAGAGGAGATACTAAAGAGCTATATAATATAACAACTCAGGAGATGGGAAGATCATTTCAAGGAAATACTTAATAAGGAGGACAGTCAACAACAGTGGAGAAGACGAAGAGTTGAAGAGATCCCTGCGAATGGAGATATTGACTTGGAATGCCCTACCGTAGAAGAAATTAAAGACGCACTGAAAACTTTAAAAAATGGAAAAGCCCCTGAACATGACAACATCACAGCAGAGTTCCTTAAAGTGGATTTGGACACGTCAACAGGAAAACCCACTTGTTCAAGCGATATGGATAAATGAAAAGTCTCCAACAGAGTGGAAGAGAGGCATTATAGTCAAACTTCCAAAAAAAAGTGATGCAACTAATTGTAATAACTGGCGGGGAATCACACTTTTATCTGTCACTAGCAAAATTGTATATCGAATAATTTTAAATCGAATCAAAATTACAGTTGAGAGCAGACTTCGAAATGAACAGGCAGGTTTCAGAGCACATCGCAGCAGTGTGGACTTAATAAACACACTCCGGATAATTTTAGAGCAGAGTGGAGAATTTCAGGCAGTGATCTACGCGGCATTTATTGACTTCGAGAAAGCATTTGACTCGGTTAGCCATAGAATCTTATGGTATATACTCGAAGACTATGGAACACCGCAGAAGATAATTAACATAATAAAAGATCTGTATGACGGGTATCAATGCCAGGTACTTCATCAAGGAAAGTTGACGCAGCCCATCTCCGTTGGACCGGATATTCGTCAGGGATGCATCTTGTCCCCAATCCTTTTTCTTTTGGTGTTGGATGTAGCTATGAGGAGGACAACTGGTTATAGAAGACGAGGAATTCAATGGGGATTACACAGATGATATGTGCCTGCTTTCACAGAGATACACGGATATGCAGTTTAAATTGAATGCGCTGAAGGAAGTAGCTGAAGCGGCAGGACTCAAGATAAATCATCGGAAAACTAATGTTATGAGGGTGAATGCAGGAAACAGACAAGCTCTAAACTGCGATGGAGAAGAAATAGAGGAGATCAACACTTTTTCTTACATGGGACGTGTTGTTTCAACAAGTGGAGGAGCTGATGATGATGATGTGAAGACTCGCATTAAAAAAGCAAACGTCGCCTTTGTACAACTGTACCCGATTTGGCGAAATCGAAACATCTCAAAGAAAACGAAGCTTCGCATCTTCAACACAAATGTTAAGTCTGTTTTGCTATATGCAAGTGAGACGTGGAAAGTTACAAGTTTAATTACGTCTCGGCTGCAAGTTTTCATCAATAGGTGTCTTCGCCGTATCATGAACATTCATTGGCCTGAGATCATTACAAACAAGGATTTATGGAGAGAAACAGGTCAAATTCTGGTCAAACTGCAGATTCGAGAGAGGAAGTGGAGGTGGTTAGGACATACACTGAGGAAGCTAGACAGAACCATTGAGAAAGAGGCCCTAGATTGGAACCCGCAAGGTGTCAGAAGAAGAGGTCGACCCGAGAAACCTGGAAGAGGACCATTATTAAAGAAACAAAAGAGGTTAACAAGACTTGGGGAGAAGTGAAGGCACTTGCTGGAGACAGGGACAGATGGAGAGCTCTTCTGGACGCCCTATGCTCCAATAGGAGATAAAAGGAAATAAGTCACTTTAATTAGCTGGCGTGAAGATGTTGCTTATGGCAATGAAACATGTAAATGAAAAAATATCATTTAAAAATACTACAATTTACTGAAAAAAAATTGTTTGTTATAAAATAAACTTAATTCTAATTATAAACAACAATGAAAATTAATAGAAATTTACTGAACTAATAAATAAATGTATTGCCAGTAAAATAGTAACGAATGACTTAAATCACCTAATTGAAGTGTTTCGTTTAAAACAAGAAACAAATAGTTTGGACATGAACTTATACTTATTCAAATATTTTTTAAACCTATATAAATGTTATTCGAAGTTTGACGGAAATTGAATTAATAAACTGTCTTCTATAATCAAATATAACAATTAAATGTCTTAATTGATTGCATCAACTCTTAGAAACCTAATCATAGAACTATTATTCATATAGATGGAACAGTAGGCAATAATATAGGCATGAAATGATTACATTAATATTTTATGAAATGTAAAAAAACAATATTTGTTGTAATTATTCTTCCAAAATAGGAGGCGTTTTGATGAATATAAAAAAAGGAAAAACATATTGATTATTTTGATAGCTTAAAGTAGTATATATGAACGATCGGAAGGGAACCTTTAGAGCCATTTCATTCCTAGAGAGAATTTTAAATGAACCTTTAATAAAATCGTTCCCATGTTCAGGAAGTCAGTGGTTCTGAATGTCATGATTTCTTTCCATTGTCTCTTCCAACCAATAAATAATCCCGCTGTTTTGAAAATCATTTTACACTAAATGAAATTTATAACTTTAAGTTAAAAAACAGAAAATAGAAATAAATTATAAGTTATTACTTGTATTTAGAATTAGTTTTAATTATCTCCACTAGGAATCTTATACTTAAAATGAGTACATTTTCCTGCCTTTCCCAGCTTCGTTAATCTCACGACTGTTGATGCTTTTCGGATATATTCTATTCTCAAAACACTTAATAGTACTCCCAGTGTTTACCCGAGTACTCTTAAGTGTTATAAGAATGGATTATAGCCGAAACACGTCAACAAATACTACATTATCTAAGCTGGGAAAGGTAAAATAATGTACTCATTTTAATAATATTATCAATATTAATAATTCAGTTTTATTTCTAATACTTTTTTTCTCTTTTAAAAGGGTAGTATTTTTAAGATATGAAGTAATCTTGTTTATATATTTACGTGATATAGGTTTATTATTTCGGAACTTTTACGTTAATATGTTTACATATGCACTTACAATTGCTGTTTTTCTATACTAGAAGCAAACTTAATCTAGGTGAAACATAAATCTAAATAATACTATGAAACAAGCCTACTTATTAAATTGTACACTTTGAAAAGTTAAAAATATATAAATACTTTGTTATTAATTACTATTGTTTTTATTCCTGTAAGAGAAGTTTAGCTTAATAAATAAATCAACATGTTTGCCTAACCAACCTTTTAAAAAGCAAGACATTAAAAGCAGAAAAGTATTATTTGACTGCTTAATGCTGACGAATTTATACTCTATTTGTTTCAAACAAAATTATATGACTTTATTATTTTTCTATCAAAATATGATTTTATAAAACTAATTCGATGTTCTACTTGTTATTTATTTAAAACACTCATTTTTAATAAGAATGTTTGTAAAGTGTACCGATTTTTTTTCAATCAACGATTTTTGAACGATTACAATACATTTTTATTTTAGTATAATGATTTTTAAATTATGAAACTCCAATTTTTTTTAACAATAATGGAAAATACAAGATGATATCAAGAATACCAATTCATCACTATAATGAACACTTATGGAAACTTCAACACCAATTGGAATAATATACGCTATATATTTCACAATCAACAACTTATTTGTAAAACACAATTGGCAATGATTTTTAAAATTGTGATTTTTCCATTATTTGGGGATAAAATCTCGATCAGATTAATAAAAAATAAGATATCTTGATATTACATTAAACTTTCTAAAATGTAATAGGAAAAGATTTTCAGTAATTAAACTTCAATCAAGTCATTGCAAAAATATAGTTCCTCAATCGTACTGACATATAATATAAAACAATAAAACATTAAACAATAAGATTGTCTGATCAAAAGTCCAATAAATCAATAAAATCCAAAAGACCAATAAAACAATCGTCTGACCAAAAGTCGAAAAAGTAGTCATCCAATAAATGTTGGAAATAATATTGTATCACAGAAATTCAAGGTAATATATGATATTACTCACCTATTATATTACAATTATTTGTTTGGTGTGAAATCATTGGTTTTTATCTCTCGTAACTACCAATTTTTACAATATATGACTTCGACTAACAGTTTTGTATTTCTTGTTTATTTTTCAGCTTAAATCACCTGTAGTTTTTAGTAAAACTTCTTTTTTACATGTTAAGTTTAATTGTACCTACAACTTGTACACTATTTGTATAAGTTTTAAATTCTACATGGTATTTGGCAGAAGGGAAGATTTCCGATATAGATTTTAGAGAGATTTCATTTTATTATTTTAAATATATTACAATAATAATACTGTTTGTTTGTACAATAGTAACAATGAATTCGACATATATATCTAGAAAAGATATCAATTTACTGAGTAAAAGTATAATGTATAGAATATTATCAATGATACAATAGAAGCTTCCATTTCATTCAACAATGTCACAGCCGATTGAACAGAAATCTATTTTTGTGAAGTGCACAATAACATTTTATCGCTGCAAGTTTTTTATTTTCTACACAAGTCGTAAAGGAAACAGGAAAGGCAAAAGCCAATGACATTTAAACATATCCGGTTTAAGAATACGTAGTTGAAACCCCTGTTGCAATGTATATGGAAACGATAGTATAAAAATCTAAATACAAAGTAAACCATCTGATGGAGAATATATGAAAGAAAACAAATATATAAAATATGAATTTTTACTTTTAGTTTGGTTTGGTTATATTGACTACATTTTTCTTATTTGGCACTTAGATTTCAACATGAATTACATTTCACAAGTTTTTGAAGGTCATGTCTTATGTTTTAAAAACGGACTAGGTACTCAAAAAGAGTTAACTGAAACTAAAAGCCGATTTGGGAAATTCCATGTTTATATTTATGACTAAGAACAATGTAATATAATAATTCAGTGATTTTTGGGAGCATTTATTACCTAGTTATTTGATTTCATATGTAGTTTTAAGTAGGCCTACTGTGTAATATAATAAGTCTAAGTGATTTTTTTGCGCATTTATTATATATTTATTTTATGTCGTATGCTACGTGTCCATGTCCTATGTTTCATTTACTACGTAATTCTAAGTGTTTTTGGCACATTTATTATGTATTTATTTTATTTCATTTGTTATGTATCATGTCCTATTTGTTTTAAAACTTGACTATTATTTTTTTCTAATAAACACCATTTATAATATTATCATACTTGATTTGTGAGTTGAGGAAATTCTGTCTGTTTATATAAAACTGGCTTTGTAAACAACTACGTATATGAAGATACCGAGTCTCAGAATTTGTACAAAATCAAGAATCCTTGCTCCTTGCAGCTCTCTATATAAATAGACATGATTTGTGATTAGAGTCAAATCATTCTGTTATGTATTTAGTGGCTAGGTATGCAAAGGACGGGAAGAAATTAACTACATCTCAAGACGTGACCGCGAACTGGAAACCCTTCCACCCCCAGGACCTTGATCCTCCCCTCATAAAATTACACTTGACCTCAAACAGGACTGACCACAAACAGGACAGACTGCAAATAGGAAGACACCAGGAAACCTTGCCCTAAATTCCCGTTAGATTAAGGAGAAAGGGGTGGAAATGTACCTGTGCTTACCCTCTAATTGCAAAGTGGTGAATTACTAAGATCTATTTGTTCCTTTAAAACTAAACCTAATCCTTATTAATTCACCTTAATTTCTAATATTTGGAATGCGTTTAATTTTTAACTTATAAAACTTACATGTAGAATATTTAAGAATATATTTGAATAAAAATCTGACATTTTTTCGATAATATTTATATTTCAGCCGCCAACGTCTGTTATGTTCACTTGAAACTACGACCTGTTTGCCCAATATAAACTGAATAACAAATTTCAAAATTTAATTAATGCACACCACTTCTAACAAATCTCGCTTCAGAATTGTTAAAAATATAAACCAAACACAGTTAATAGTAGTAAGCCTACCAACAATGCTCTTCTTTTATTATAAATTACCAACAATAAGCCTCACTTCCCCGATGTAACTTATGGTATTCCATTTTCCAGTGTTTACATCAATACAACTAGTATTGGGAAATATGTATTTTTATCATTCTTATTTAAACTTATTGTAAACCATTTTAATTGAATTATTGGATGCAGAAAGGGCATAAGTTACCAAATTTCACAAACTTTTGAGTGGGAATTAAATATTTTGTAATAATAGCATAATTTGGTACAGGAAGGGCTTTTGTTTCAATACCATAAATGAACTTTAAAAGACGGTGATTTAGTGCAGAAAGGACACGTCTTGGTTATACCCTTTCTGCTGCAAACCTATGGAAGTCACGCATGCTCACAACTGTTTGTTCTTAATCACCTGGCTCTTTTGTAGTCTACTCTTGTAAATACTTGTTACTTGTATTCTAACCTAAAATTAAATGTTAATTTTAAGTTTTGTTTTAATAAAACGTCCGAATATTATAGTAACTCTACTAGTGAATTAAGTATGTTTTAAATCTTTACAACGCGAAGAAAAGATAAGATGTCGGAAGAGGTTACACTAACTACAAAGGGAACACAGTGCCAGTCAAATGCACAGAGAGTGTAAGTGTAAACTTATGTGTTCAAATTTTAGATGACGATGATTTTATGAATATTTCATATACTTTTCATTTTTCAAAGACAAGATAGAAAATATATTTTTGTACAAGAACAGATTAAAAAAAGTTATGTTAAAAAAAAAAGCTTAAAATATTAGTTACAAAAAAGAAATCACACATTAAAATATTTTGTACAAAAGGAAGGCAACACAAATTTATCCGTACAAAAATATCCACATATTGAATTGAAATAGTTGTCATGGGAAGTGTTTCAAAGATTTTATTTCATAATTGAATCCATAATTTCATCTCATTTTCGCAATTATATAAAATAGTTTCTACACAGTACTCAGATTTAGTTAGTTGCGGCTAGTGTTGCAATATAAAGACATATTTCTATCCATCTCTACTGCGTGTAAGGAATTTTGTGTGCATTCGAGTTATATAATATATATATATATATATATATATATATATATATATATATATATATATATATATATATATATATGGTTTACTTGTAAATAAATAAGAAATATATTATATTACATTTCATATTGGTAGAACTTTATTACCAAAATAATAATTCCAAAAGATATAATATATAGAAATGCAAATAACACTATAAATAGTAACTTAATTTATTTATTAACCAGGTAAAACAAAATTATTTAATATGTAAAATATCCGGTTATTTAAAAACAGTATTTGTAATTTGTTAAAAGTATAATTAATTTTTATACAAAGATAATACGAGTATCAGAAAAATATTTTGTATGAAATAATAATTCATTCATATTTTAAAAAGAAACTGTATTTTACTTTATGTGATAGAAATTTAATATTTACTTTAACTTTTTTCTATGTCCAAGGTTGGATGTATAATTTAATTAAAATTTTTGATACGCTGTTTGCAAGTGATTAAATGGGTTTTCTAATAAATATAATATTACTTAACTTGGAAATAAAAATTACGTAATTTTAAAAACAAAAGATATAATAAATTTAATTTTGAAAAATGTGAAATATCATATAAACTTGTTTTAAAATCAAATTCCTTTTTCGCTTTAACTATAGGTGTATGTTAAAATTAATATTTGGCAAATTACTGTTGATTTTATAACATCAGCTAATCAAATTGTTTAACAGTTGATGTAGTTATTTTGTTGATAAGTGAGTATTTTCTATTCTACTATGAATAAGTTTGTAATAAACTAAACGTTAACTGGAATATTTTCTATAATATGTTGTTTACTTTTGTATGATTTATATACAAGATAAAATATTTAACACATTTAGAAAAATATATATATGTTCCTTTTAATTTTATTATTATTTCTGTTAATTTGTAAACACGCCGGTTATTGTGCAATATGACAAATATAATTGATTATTGTGATAAATCGTTCTTCTATTAAAAGACTCTAACCTAAAACATACACAATAGTTGCTTGTTATAAATAATAATCAAATTTAACATCATAATATGTGATAGTTTATCGCATTATGTAAAATAATGTATCACATTAAAAAAAAGTGTTGGCTATTATCTATAATAACTTAGTAATATTATTTAAACATGAACAATTTATTAATATAATCAATAATTTGGATTTTTTCCAAATAACAGTAACAAATACTTGTAAGGAACTTGTCAAAATTTCAGTTTCGATTTAATAATCGTTTAACCTTCTTTTTTAGTATTTGAGAAGTTTTTAAAGGTTAACTACCTTCCTTTAATAAATGTAGGAACTGGAAGTTAATTTTAAATCCTTGTTATTAGCTGAAGCAAGGTGCAATTATACTTCTCACACTTTCTACAAAATAAGTATGATCTGTGACCAACAGAGTAATAGCTAAGAGCAAGATTAAAGTAGGCATACAAATATCCTTCTTACTTCCCAAACCACCCTTGTAAATATCGTGATACCTAATCAAGAAATGTTTAAGGACATCAGGGAAAAGTAAATTGCATGGATTATAGACTTTATACAATTTTCGATCTAAGTTATATTTCTTTTAGTGTGTTTTCTTTATGCTTTGTGTTTTAAAATACACCACGAAAACACTAATTTAATTTAAAAAGAAAAATTAGCAGATTCAGAGATAATATTTCAAATATCATTTAGAATTTACACAGTATATAAAATTTATGCTTTGAAAAGTGTAAAATTGTATTTGAAAAGCAAGAAAATGTATTTAACTTGGATGTCGCTATTTAAGTTAAGAGACAAAACTTTATACAAAATATAAACATATTTTCCTCTATAGTACATGTTGATATGTGATAGAACAGTTTATCTAATTAGAATGGTTTCAAGAACAAAAATATTTTAATCAAATTACAATATGAATCAAATATGATTAAATAGGTTGTATTATGACACAATTTGTTTCATTTTTATTTAACAATTTCCGCAAAGATCTGTTTATATTGTTAATTGCAATCATATAAATATCCAAATATTAATGTAATAATTACGTATGTAATGACTACAAATGTTAATAATCGGTTTTACCTAAACGATATGGTAAATAAAACATGGGAATTGTTTTAGTTAAGAGAAAAGTAATATTTTATTTATTTTACACGATACTAGATGTGTTGTCATAGTACTAAGTTCTCCAAGTACTCTCAGACTTCATTCTCTAAGAGAAAACAAAGAATAAGTTCAGATATCATATGTCTGGTAACGCTTCGTTTGCAGGATATCTGAGATTTTGTTTTATAAACATACTCGTACTTTATACCTTCAATAATAGGTCAGGTATGTCGATTAAAGATAGATATTTCGTTCTGATTTTATAAACAGATTTGTAATGTAACAGTCTATATCAAAAACCAAAAACTTACTTTCAAATATTAATAAATTGGCGACTGTTTATAATTTGTATAGCCACATATTTCGAAATTTGTTAAATTTACAAAAAAAATTATACAATTAACAAATTGTAATTTTAATTTTAATGACCAACAGAAGTTTTTCAAATTTGTTTCTGTAGCAAGAAAATTTGCGAGTAATTATCTACAACACCGAAAATGTTAATAAATAAAAATGATAAATAAATAAATATTCATTGGAATAACTACCTAATGAAGTTACAAAAATTACGAAACTTTGATATAAATTAAAATGAACATAAACAAATTATTTATAAAAAGTTTATTTCCTGGTTTGGGAATAATAAATACTTGAACAATAATCTTCGTTTTACACAATATAAAAATATATTGTTATTTTGATATTAAATGTTCATTCTGCGTGATTTATAAGTAGCATATTAGGCTATATTTTCTTGTAAGTAGAGAAGAGTTTATTACAATGAATAAGTAATCTTTTTAAACTAGCCTCTAATGTATTCAGTACAGTAATAAAAATGAGTGCATTTTGTCTGTTGGGAACAACTGTCGTAAATTGTAGACCTGTCTTCCACAGAAACCACGATAATAAATGAACAACAATTGTATACATACTAAAATTAATTACAGCCTAATTTATGAATACAAAAACAAAGTAACAGAAATGTTGCCTGTAGGTTGTTGCTTGACTACGTGACTTATATTTGAATACGTACAAAATATCAAAAGTCATCTTATTTTACAGTTCGTGTGGGAAATTTGTTATAATAATATAAAAGAATTTTTAATAACTTTAGTTGGTCTTAAAACTGCACTACTCCTGCAGTAGTTTTAACAATAATAGCTAAAATAAATAAATATTATTTGTTTAATATTATATATGTAATATGTAGATATAGTTATAATATTTTCATATTTTAATTATATTAAAGACGCATTCGAAGGTCTGATAACAATAACTAATCGTATTTTATTTAAGTTTCGTAGCAAAATAAGCTACGGTTAAAGGGAGAGAAATGTTCGGCCTTACAAAAAAACGAAGTAAAGATTCCTAGAATACTCTAACGGCGTCCAGTTGGGATTGAACAAGATGTATTCAAGCGAGACCTGATGAGATATATGAAAGAGAAAGATCTTACCCAAGACTACATAAAGGAAGGTGTAGATCTAGCTAGGTCTCCGCGGAATTGCCAAGCCCGTACTCACTAAAGTGACCTTCTGAGGGTAATTAAAGTTTCAGTTAAATTATTTTACTAATACACATGTACGTGTTAGTTTTACTTGATATCACAAAAGTAAAAGTAATTTAACACTAATTTCAGTTACATAATGAGCGTTCATTGAAGATCGGATACCAAAAAATCAGTAAAAAACGAAGTTGTTAGGCAGTTTCTTTCTATGACTCTATTACTGGTACGTCAAAATTTATAAAAAATTCTGATTTCGCGCCAAGTAGTCCTATTACACGGCGGTACAAATGGTTGCATATGTTTAACGGCGTTTCCGTGTACAATTGAAATGATAAATTTAGATTTTCATTTAGCCGTTTTTGTTCAATCAAAATAAAATGTTGATGAATTCAACTATTTCTCATCGATTCTCGTTTTCTTGGATATCTCTGAACTGTCCGATCTTCTGTTTAACAGGGTTACGGAAAATAAATTATAAAGATAAAAACCTCTTTCAATCGGCTAAAAACTAACATTTGTGAATCACATTTGGTGAAAATCGGGTAGAATCAATAACACTAGAGTGAAAATAAAAAATAAAAACTGGATCATTAAAAAGCAAATCCATGGCAATTCATACTTGAGAGTAAATTATGGAAAAAATATTTCAGAGTAGGGATTGGAAATTCAAAAGTATGAACTGAGTAACGTAAAGTGTAAACTGATTTTAAGTTTTATATTTTACATAAAGATGTATAACACACGGACTGTTGCAAAAACATAATAATTCATAGTAAATTTAAAATAAAACAAATGTAATAATCAACAATTGAAATTAAAGAACTCTATTGAAGCGAAACCATGGAAATTATAAAGTGTTGATCTTTTAAGTAATTTAAATTTTGTTTTAATCAAAATTATCTTAGGCATTGTGGTAAATAATTTCTCTACATTTAAACTAAATTTTGAATAAATGCACTTTTATAGTTTTTACGCTACTTTTAGATAACACCTCATAAAAAGAGACAGAAAATAATACAGATGACATAAATAAAAAATAGGAAAGTTTACAATTGACAAAATTTTAATCACCAATTATAATACAGTTATACAATAACATAAGAAAATGATTTAGTTTTATTAAATTGGATTCACTAGTGCTGGCTTTACACAATAAATATTTCAAATTATTCAAAGCTGAAGGCTAAAGATAAAAATTTAACTTATACAATTTGTAATGTGAACATTTAATTGTTCTTTGAAAGTTTCTCAGAATTTAACTCTTATTATTGATAGTTTTTGATATTATAAAACTACTAATGATTTAAATGTATCTGTTATTCAAGGTTTGCCGCCATATTGGAAAATGGCGGTTGAATTTAAAAATTCTAAATTTATAGTTTTAATTTGCCTACAAAATAAGGTGAAGTCCCCATTTTAAGTTTCTAAGTTTCCTGTAAATTTCCAGAGAGCCATGGGTGGTACAGTTAAAAAATACACCCTGTATATATAATATATATATATATATATATATATATATATATATATATATATATATATGTATGTATATTGTAACCAAATTTTGTACTTGTATTTAATACACAAGGAAGTATAAAGTTAGGCAACAGATGATAAACAAACGATCATAACCTCAAAATGTAATAATAACACTTTGAATTTAGGATAATAAATCAACATTTGCAATATGAAATTCACATAACTAAAATACACACAATGATAATAATAATAATGAAAATTAATTTTGAAATGTGTAAAAGAGGTAGAGGAGAGAAACGATTGTAAACATCAAAATAACAATTTGCCAGTTTAGGCTATATTTTCAATACACAATTCAGTTATAAAGAGTTCACAAATAAAGAAAAGAAATAATTATTTAATAACATTTAGAAAAACAAAAGGTAAAATTAAGATAACAATTTGAGTTGTCTTGTGTTGATGAAAGAAGCAAATACCTTGTAAAAGGATTCCTTATCTTGTCGCATGTCTAGTCAATGAAATAGTGGAAATGAAATAGGCTTAAGTTTAATAAAACGGACATCTGTGATGAGAAATAAATATTGTTGGCGGTAATTCAAAATTATTTCACTAGTATGATAATAAACACGACAAGGGAGGAAGAAGAGCAAAACTAATTAAGAAGAATATTTGTAACAACAATGAATAGGAAGCTTTCGATTTCTTGATCTCAGCCTAGACAATTCTTTTTTTTTTTTTTTTAGTGTTGTTCTTACAGAAGATTTAGATTTGGACTATATATTGGGAAATAAAGTAGTTTTGCAACTTATGCAGTGAAAGTAAATAATTACCAGGGAAAAGAATCAACAAGGACTGATAAGTATTTATATACTGTCTTAGGAATAAATTGGACCTGAACATAGTGCAACATTTAGTAGTTGTATCTCATCGAAATTTGAATTCTCACCAGGAGGCAACTTAGAACTTTGTAACACCTTTTATATAGAACATAGAGATCTTTATTATTGTAAATTGTTTGAACTTCTAAAAGATTGAGCTACTTGTGATTTGAAGAAAATAAAACTAAATAAGGACATTACTTTGGAAACATTATTTTGTAAAAAAGCATTAAGATGAATAGGTTAATTCTTTTCTTTGTGATGCTAGTAATGATTTAATTTAGACTGTTTGCAAGTATATTGAAATTTTAACCCACAGTAATCCAGAGTAGAGAGAGTTTTCTCAAAAATAAGAATTAAAAAAAAAAATGTGAACCTAATAATTTGTATAACAATACTGAATAATATTTTTGTTAATTATAACTAGACTTACAAAAATAATTTTAAAAAAAAATTATAATAATTTTATATATAAAATTTATGTATATTATATATAATTTATATTTATATTTTTATATAATTTTAGGATTAATATTATAAACTATTACCACAATAATAGGAATGATACTTCTGTTTTGCAAACGATTTTAATTATGTCAACAATGTATATATGTAATTACGAGATGTTAGGTTGCATCAATGACTATTTGTATCCAAAATTGTGTAAACTCTACTCCTTTATAAAGAAGTGTTACTTTGATTTTTAAAAAAGTGTCTCTGATTTGAGCGTAAATAGATTTTTTTTTTTTAATTATCTTTAAACTCTTTAGAGATTCCTCAATAGAAGAGTAAAATAAAATTGTAACTGGTAAGGAAATGAATATAATGCTTATAAATGTATGGCTGTTGTTTGAGGCTTAAAATGAGATTATAAAAAGAAATTAGAATCCAAATTTACGTCTTTAGTTATAAAAACATAGGAGTTTCACTTAAATCATTTAACGTGATTAGGGTTAAGTTAAGTGTTTAAGGCAATTTACAAACAGAGGGGGCAGTAGTCAATTGTGATATTGGCAGATACATTTTTTTTCCTTTTCAAAATAGTGTATTATTATATAAGAGAGATTTTTAATCAATAACAGCTACAGAGTGATTGAACAGCTTCCATACTTTGAATGAAATCTAATGAATGACGATAAAAATGGATTTTTCTTTTAAAGAGAATCAATTGCAATTCATTGTTAAAGTTAAATGTTTGATTACGGGTCTGATCTATGTATTTGTTGGAAAAGTAATGTATGTGATGACCCGGCAACGCATAATAAAGTAAATCCACGCCCCCCCCCCCCACTGATACCTTTGCAGAATGGTAGCAGAGAAAAGAGCTTTGTCTTGTTTTCCGGGTTCTTTTGGTCTCGTCTAAATATTTAAAAAAAAATTATAATAATAATAATAATAAATCCCTAATTTTTAAGAGTTTAATAGGGTTTGTGTGCATTGGGTGACATGTCTCAAACGGCTGGCTACACGTGCCTTCTTTTTGCTAATTTCCAGTATATCAAATTCCGACTAAATTAAATTCTTTCTTTTATAATTTAAACTAACCTTTAGTCCTACACTAGTATTGCACAACTTTTTTTCGCGAAATCTAAATTCCGTATCTTTAAATATAACTTATTTAACTATTAAATTAACCTTTTTGATCCCCTGGCGACACTAAACTTTTAATTTCAGGAACTTATATCTAAAATGGTAAGTAACCAATATCAAATTCGGCCTAGTCTTATTAACATCCTGTTGCTTTATATCTTTCCAAATTTAATGTATTTTATTGTTTTCCAGGTAATTTATCAGTTTAAAATTATTTCCGTCTGTAATCATATTACAGTTAATTCAGTTTAAGATTGAAAAAAAAACAAGCCAAGCAAAAGAGAAGAAAATTTATATATATTTTTTTACTGCATAAATTAATTGATTGTTCTAAAATTTTAATCAAAAACCTTTTTGCTGTTCAACTAGCATACATTAAACGTTAGTTCATTTAGATAACCTGTTTTCATTCTTTTATGCACCGATCCATTTATAATTTTGCATTTTTGTAATTAATTTTATATGTATATAGGTTTAGAAATATGTATGAATTATGTTATGACTTGAAATATTTTTCCAGCCTAGGTCGACATAGCATATTTTTAAGTATTAATTCCGTTGTTATACCGACCTATACCGGTCAAACCTGTCTTCAGTTATTGACCTCGGTCGGTTTACCTCATACAGTTGATAACGCATTGTAGGCAGAAATCCTTATTCAATACCTACTTCTGCTTAAAAGTTAATGTTAGATTGAAGTCTTATTTAATTTCAAACAAACCGTATATTATTTAAAACTTACCAATATATCGACGCTACAGTTTATATCACTCTGGTAGCAAACTCAACCTATACACTAGTTAATATTACGAAATAATCTTTATTAGTCGACCCCACTTTTTAACCAAAAGTAGTGGCTCACACATCGATGATGGGATGTTGATGAAATTAATCCAAAAATTTGTTTTCTGCACAGACGGTCACAGAAACCCCTCACTCCATTTCTTAATATAATAAAATCTTATTTTCTGAATTAAATATTTAACATAAATTTTTTTCGACTATCTTACTTCAATATTAATTAACGAAATAAAGCCTACTCAACACCCCCCCCCCCACTAACTATTGCTTTTACTCTCCTCCGATTTTAACGAGATTTACTGTACCCTCCCTATAACGACTGTTTATTTAGTTATTCGCCTTTTTATTGCCCAGGCTACCTAACCCTTTATGTGTCATATTTTTCCATCACACAGATTTCCGTAAGCCCCTTCAATTTACCAATAAATTCAATAATATTCAAAAAAATTATTATTCTACAATGATAATAATAAATTCATGATTTCAATGATCGCACGGTCCCATACTACCCCGGACTCTCATTCAATTACTGTCCTGGGGGATAGTCATGTCCTTAGATTAGCCAAATTTCCGAGTGTACGAGACATTCCGGGTCCTAACTCAATCCGTTTCCAGGGCTTTACCAGCCTCACAGTCCCTGGGCTCAAAACCCTTATTAAAGATAACCGTCACTCCTGGTTTCCGGTTGCACATGTCGTACTTATTATTGGTACGAACGACGTTTTGAGACGCAGAGATGGACATTTACAGTCCAATTTTGTGTCACTCCTGCGCCTCATTCGTCGGGTGAACCCTGCTGGTTCAATTTCCATTTTTAAACTTCCGTTTTTTCCTACAATTTGTACCCAAACTCACCAAATTTCCGTTATTCAGGCTTTTAATATTTTCCTAGCAACCTTAGCAGACAGTGATGTGACAGTATATAATGAGACCGCCGCCCGGAATTTACCGGACTCATGTTTTTTTGAATGATGGCATACATTTTAGGTAATTCCCGTATATCTTACATTTTAAAATCTATTTTACAGGTCTGAGACTCTCCGTCCGCCTTGCGGACTTCATTGGACGGGCTCACCGGTATTTAGTTTTAGTCACCTGGGCCAATCTCAATAGGCTTAGGTGGTATTAGTTTAGTATTTTCTAAATATTGCTTCTTTTTCCTACATTTTACACATCACACAAAACACTATACCTACACCGTCCATTATCGTCCACTCTATAAACCCCCCTATTCTGGTTTCGTCTACCATGCGGGCCTAGTATGGCTAAGGTGCGTCTTTGCTAAGGGCGCACCTTTACGAAACGGTGCCTTGGCGGATAAGACCATTGTTTTATCCAACCCTTCGAGAGGCCAAGCTCAATGCAGTCTCGGGTTCGTCGGCTTTCCCTTGTGGATGGGATGGTATTACACCATTTTTTTTACTTTGGGGAATTATATATTTTTTAAGCCTTTTTTGTTTTTCTATTCCCCATTTTTTTATTTAATTATTTTATTTTTTTATTTTTTTTGTGGTGCCTTCCCCTCGCTTGGGTCGCCCGACCGATCCGCCTACCACTCCATGACGATTAACTTCGAGGTAATCCAAGCTTCCTCTCTCAAACCTCATTCATAACTCATTTACCCCCCCCCTCCCAAACATCATACCCTAACAATTTCATCCTAATACCCTAATCATTCCATACACCCCCCCCTAATTACCATCACATTCTTTATAAACCCTCCCTTCCATATAAACATTTCACCCCTTGAAACACACCACAGTTACTTTTTTTTCTATCACCAATCTTGGTCTTTTTAGTTTAAGTAATTAAATTGTATACTTGTTTTTTGTGGGTGATACTAATGGTGTTGGCATTAACCAATAATTTGGTAATTCAATTTTGTAGCGTAACCCCCCCCCCCCCAACCCCATACTGCATGTGTACAATTTGTTATATATATATATATATATATATATATATATATATATACGTAAACACGTTATTTGACCTCAATCAATGTGTTACCGGCGTATATATGACCTTTGACCTTTTTTGTCGGCTGTAACGCCCCTTAGCACGATACCGACAAAACCAAGGAACCTCATTGCCGCTACTTTACCTAGCCCTACCCCCCTTCAACCCTTTTTTCAACTCCTTAAGTCCCTTGTTACCTACTCACATTTTAGGTTCTACGAGTCAATTTTACTATGTTTGTCAGTGGTCAAGCATTCGTATTCTTCTCATAGTCTTTTTTTATTAATCTTTGTCTTATTGTTCGCATAGGATTAGTTGTAATTTTTCTTTTCTCTTTGGCCTATTGATTGCCTTTTGTGTTTGGTCAAGTACAATATTACTTGCATTATCGTTGGTATCAAAGATATATATAATTTAGAGTAATTGTTAGGATCATGTTGCTCATTCATTACTTTCCACTTCAAAACCTATTCTTAATCCTTTTTTTTTCTATACCCTCTGTTCAACCCGCCGTAATTACACATTTTTTATGACTAATGCTAATAAGCTACATCATTCCAACCTCAACTTACCACCTATATTTAGTGTATTTGCACTATTTTTTAGTGTAAATCACGCATTTCTTTCTTTATAATCTGGTCCGTATTATAAAGAATAATTTCACAACCAAAGTTCCTTTTATTAACAACTGTCATTTTTCAAAAAGATTTATATTTCCTTTTATGCATATGCACGTGATGATATGGTGCACTTGGAGGATGTTGAAACAGAGTTTGAACCTGTCTGCGATTGCAATCTCAAAGCAATCTCGGAGCAATCTCGAACCAGCTTTTGCTGGAACTTGTTGTAAAATGCTTAGAAGAGTAACGTGTGCCTGAAGGTCATTGATGAAAATTTACATGTAGAAAACAAAACTCACAAAAACACTAGTATGATTGAACTGTAACACATTTTATTGAAGATTAAATTAAACTGTAACACATGAATTTAGAAGAATGAAAACTGTAGATTACTGACATGATGCCCATTTTCTAATTTGGAGATTTCATGATAAAAAAAAACTTCTGTCTAATAATGTGATTGAGAAACGACTAACATGCTAAGCGGTTGAACGGGTTCAAGGGTACAAGGATCATGTGTTGGTAGATTACGATGTTCCCCGCCAGGTCTCAGCACACGGTGGTGGCCTGACCCGGAGGCGATAAAGGAAGTAGAATGTTGATAAGGCAGATTTTATATTTAAAGTCTGAAGGACGTTACAATTGGATGGGATAAGCTAGAATTTTATCGACCCTACTAAATGGGTCTTTTTCTAAATTTTCAATTATAAAATGACGTCATAAAATAAATTTTCATATTTTTTCCTTTATAAATTCTCTTTTTCTAAATTTAATTGCATATTATAAAAGTTGGCCAACAAAAACTTGTAATGTTTTGAAACGAATAGCTTATTTATATTCAGATCAGACAATTAGGTTATGAAAATAAATTATATTTGCAACTTAAATTTCCCTTGGTGTTTAATTTGGGGTTCATAAAGTATTAAAACATGTTCATAAAATTGATCTACTTTAAAAACTCATGATTAATTCCGTTTTCCCGGAAGACCACCTTCTAAAATGCAATGAAAAACCAATTATATTGAATAACAGTTTTTTGTTTATAATTTAGGTTTAATATTATGTTAAAGAGTAGAAAATGATTTTCTACTTTTAATCTTGATACCACTTTTATGAAACCAGAACAAAGATCCGCTTGTCTATTAAAACGTGTCAAACCACTCTCACTTTTGTTAAGATATTACACACTCAGTTAACAATGCGGCTAAATTAATTAATTATGTCTAACACTTTTATAAAGTAATTACTGGTGCGAGCATTAAAAACTATTATTGTTCTGCACAAATAAATGTAAAATAGTAGCGAACGATCGTTTCGACATCTGTAATATGCGCATGCTCCTTTGGATCTTGGCTGTGGCTGAAGGCCTTTTATGAAAGACAACATTGCTGTTTTATAATATAATGAACTAGGACTTTATTATTTATCCTGAGTTGTTCGTAGGATTAAAGGAGAGCTCGGATTGTTGGTGTTTATTTATTTAAAGTAATTAATTAATTATGTCTTTACTACTAATTTACTGAACGAAGTTTTAAAATTTAGTGGATCAAACATTAAGCGCAGAAGTCTGTTTCTGCACTCTTGAAGGGGAACGGGATTGGTTTTTTATTGATGAAAGTTGCGCATGGGATGGGACTTTAGCTTGCTATACTAGATTTTTTACAGTTCTGTGATGAATTCGATGTGTGTGAGGCTTTATTGTCTACCATGGGTAATGGGTCAGTCTTTTGAGTGTGATGTTTTGGAAATATTCCAGAAATCTCATTCCGTGTATTTATAGGACTAAATCCTTAATGTCTGAGTAAATGTTAAATTAAACTACTTAATTGAGAGGGTTTTTGCCTTTCATTACAGGGTAGAGTCTACAGTGAGATCTTTGTGCTTTATTTAAGTTAAACTTGTCATTATTAAACAGTCTTGTCAAATATGACACCTACATATCTTATCTGTGGTTTTTAAGATAAGGGAAAACTGCAGAGGCAAAGATATGGGTGTTGTTTGAATAATCTGTTAGTGAATTCTATGGCTACAGTTTCGTTACACTCTACTTTTATTTTGTAACTTTTATTTTTTGAGCTTCGATGACCTCAAAACGAAGGAAAGAAATTTAAACTAACGTAAAAACCTGATGATGGGCGAACTGCCCAAAACTTCAATAGCCTAAATAAGATTAAAAAAGATTCACAGACGTGCCAAAAAAAAGGTAATATTTTAGCATATAATTTAAAATGAAAAGAGAGGAAAATGATTGCTTATTGCTGTAAGTACTTACTATAAGTTTGTATAAAATTATTTTATTAAGAATAAGATTGTTTATAAGTGTTGACAATTTATATCACAAAATAAATAAACATTCGTGTTCTCAGTCTTTTATAGAAATAAATCACGAATTTAATTTTTTTTTTAGATCTGGAGCATCACAACACAGTAGGCTATAAAATTATTATAATTTTTAATCAAAATTTTAGTTTTTCATGTGATATTTATATTAAATAAAAACCCGATATTAAACTGTATTTTATTATTTTTAATACATAGTTTAATTTTAAACTTTTAACGTGGCTTTCGCTTTTACTTGGCAAACAAAAAATGTTTTATCAAACCAAAAATATTTTGTTCTCAAAAAACTATGAATGGTTTGTAATATTTTGGACCATGATGGACTTGAAACTTGTTCCTGAAAAAAAATTCGAACGTAAGTACTATACAAGCTAATTATAATACGACTATAATAAGTAGCTTTGTAAATAGGTCACATGCTGAAGCACATATTTGTATTTATTGGTATAAAATTGTTTCGTTTATGTAAATTATAAAAAAGGAATGCAGTTAAATGAATTTCTAATATTAAAGTGAAACTAATACAATATTTTCAAAGGGGAATGTCGAAATTGAAAATGTCAGCATCCATATGTCCACAAAACCATACCTACAGCATTACATTTTAAGCAGTAGGAATTTGTATTATATATATTTTGTAGCAAATTTTGAATTGTTTCTTGTATAATATGAGCTAGAGGTAATATATAAAACTGGTGTTCACGATTAGTAAATTTAAAAATAATATTAATAGTAGAAATAAAAACCGATAATGTCGTATCTAGAGGCACCAATATAACCAAGAGATTTGAGGCTTGTATTTGCTTACAAGAAAGAGTTTCGTAACCGAGAAACTGTCTTTTTAGTTCGGTTACAGTATTTTCCTACCCCTATTACTTTTACAGGTATAAAGTGTTTAAATTATTATGTTTGTTTTTTCTATAATGATGATCAAAATAATTTTAACTATTATTGATTTTTATAACGAATGAAATTGTATACGAATCAAAAATATGCGTTATTTATCATTTTTATGTAAACGCTTCCCGTGGCTGGATCTGAAACAATAAATAAGATATAATATATTATCTCAATGAATGTTTTTTAATTTGTCATAGCTTATAAAAAAAATGTATTAGTTAATTAACATATTTATAAAATTCAAGGAAACATTCATTCAGCCTTGTGACTATAAAACTTTGCCTTAAAAGCAAACGTCCATAAAAGGAACAACATAATGTCTCCAGAAGCTTTTAAAGTAAAACCTTGAGTAAAACAGTAATAAGATTAAAGACAAAGACCAAGTGCACAAATATAGTGAGGCTCTATAAACTATATACACAAATATAAACTATTAAATGTTCGTCTATATTCTAGCTCTTCAGTCAATTTTGGAAAACCTAACAATATAACCTCACAAATAAACTTGTAATTAGTTAATTTTTTGTCTTCTGACTTGTTTAATTATTATACTTTTCATGTTAAAAGAAGTCAGCTGTTCTTCAGCTACAGAAAGCAGTTTCGTCATTCACCAGCTATCGTCAGGTTGTATACACTTAGATCGTTTCTACATTATAAACCTTAACACTAAAACACTTAACACAGAGCTTAAAATACTTAAAAATACTTTTTTTTTTTAATATAGGTTTTGTACATTATACTTGTCAAGAGGTTCAAAGTTATGTACATTCATTTCCGTCAATGTACTCTGGCTCATTATTAACAGTTTTTATTTTCATTTCTATTAATAAAATGTGTTTCTAAACCATACAGTGTAACTGCATCTAATACATTTATATAAAACCAGTACAAAGCTTATTTTTACAGTATATACAGATTCTTCTATAACTATATACAGATAAATATACATAGTTTATGTTTATATATTCTTAGTGAGATAGTAACGTTAGTAACTACACAATAACCATCACGTATTTTGTTTATGAGCAGTAAGAGTTGTAAATATGAGTATGAATAAATTAGGGATTCATAACTCTTAAATATTATAATTATTTTGATACGAGCCATTAATACAATTTTGTATTTTTGTAATCACTCAATATATAAAAAAAAAAATACTCATTACGTTTACTACCAATCACTTTTAAACTAAACTTAATTTTTCTTTTAACTTTGTAATTTCTGCAAATAGAGTTGATGTATCATACTTTAAACACCAAATAAATCACGTATTAAAAACTGGTAGTTTGATATTTCATTGATTTAAAATAAATCAAAAATGTAATTTTAAAAAATCATTTAATTTTATTGATTAAATATAAGATTAATTTGTTAAATAATTTGGACAAAGCGTTATATTAGCAAATGTTTTATTTTTATATACGAGAAATACTCACGTATAATATACCTTAAACAAAAACATAAAAGTAACAGATCTACCGACTTAATCAACTTCTATGTCTCTGGGATGGGACGAAGAGTAGAATGGCTTCATTGAAGATAGTTTAATCTCCTAAATTCTATTAAACTGTGAACGTAAAAACGAAATTGAACATCAATGATGTCATTTATCCCTCAGTATCCCCTCTGTTTTATTTTTTACAGAGTCTATGGCACTATAGAACTAAATGTAGCGTTAGATAACCTATTCAAGAATTTATTTCCTTAGTACATCAAATAACTTCACCATTATTGAAATTACTCCAAGATAAAAGGAAAAAAACAGTAATTTGCAAAGACAAACTGCGTGGTCGGTGATTGAGTTCCGTTAACATCATTTGTAACTGTAAACCTTGTTATATGTTTTAAGAGAACGGTTAAAAGTCATTTATTCAAATTTAAGAAGTCAAGACTATTAGTCATTGAGATGAGTGTTTAAGGGATACATAGTTGCTTTTAGTTAATTATATCGCAGTTTGAATTTTTACTTATATAGTTTGCACCAAAATAAACAGTAGAGAAATTGTATGTTTTTTTATTAAATAGTTTTACCAACATATATATGTAAAAGGAAGCAAAATCGGTTAGACTCGGGTTCAGTTCAATATGACTTCCGTTCAGTTTTAGGCAACACTCGTACCGTTTGTAATGGTTTTGCATCATGGTGAAGAGGGGTTGTTTCATGCTCCTTATAAACGTGGTTATTTTTTCCTGGAGTTGGACGATGGTAGCTGGTGGGTCTTCACGGAAAATCTTCTCCTTCAACATTCCCCAGACTTAGGTGTCAGGTGGTGTAAGATCGGGGGAGTGTGATAGGTAAGGAAAGTTTGTTCTAAGGGAGATGAGGCGGTTGCCAAAATTTTCTTGAACGAAAGCAATGTTGGTTAGGCAATGTGTCTGGTTGCACCATCTTGCTGAAACCATTGTGAACGAAAAGACAGGTTTCGGACCCGACAAAATCACTTGAGGTCTCCTATAAAACTATTAAGAATGACCCTATGTCGGTCCTGATTTACAGTAAGAGGATTTCCATTATTCTCTTCTACAAATTATGGACCAATTACGCCTCTCCCTGATACAGCGCACCAAATGGTTACACGCTTACTATGCTGTGGCCTCACTATAACACTATCAGGACGTTCAAACCCAATAAAACATGTTGTCTGCTTGTTTTGAAACCATTAAGATGCACATGACATTCATCTGAAAACCATACATAACTCAGAAACTCAGGTTCTCCATAGCTTATTGCTATCGTCGAATCGCAGTACAGAACTCTGACTGTTTTGATTATACAGTTCAAAGGTTGCCAAGTTTGTTTCATGTAAGGAAAACCACCATTGTTTTTTAAACATTCTTCTCAACTACGTATTGCTTATATTCAGCTTCAAAGATGTTCGGTTTGGGTTTCTTTTCGGTGACTGTAACACTCTTCCGTGGTTTTCATTTTTACAGACAGTAGTTGGGCGATCTGAAAAGCCCATCCGCTGGGTCAAAACACTACTTGCTCTACGAAATTTTTGAACAACACTAATAATCACAGCATTACTAGGCGGGTTTTTGTGAAAATGTTCCTGAAAACGTAATGCAGTGTTGACAATTTTGGCCCACTCGCACTTCCAATTCCGTATGAGCAAAAATAATTCTCTACGATAAAAGCTTTCTCTGCAGTAGTTAGCACCATGTCAACAAAAACTAACCTCAAATAAGAAAGAAATAATAATCACGAAGACGTGGCAACAATCAAAAGTTGACATAGCTGATCGAGAATGCAACTACAGCTGATTCAGTTTCGCTAGTGTTTATTTTGGCGCATACCGTAAATTAATATGAATAGCCTACATTTTTTTAATTTTTATATATATATATATATATTATTTTTTATTTCTTTTAAAAACTAATAGATTTAAACTCCTTGTAATGTTTACATAAACTAATTTCGGGATATACAACGAAGGTTTATTAGAAGCTACTTTGGGGTGTTGATTTTTTTCTATTGGTAACGCTGTACATTCAAAAATACGATTATGCGATTTAAAAGAGAAATATATGATTCAAAAAACAAGATAAATCATTAATAGATTATATTTATACAGATTTGTATTGTAATATAACATACATATCTCGGGAAAGGTGAAATTTAAAAATGTAGCTACCTCCAAAAGCGTCCGGAAAGAAATTTATTGAAATGTAATCTAAAACACATACTTAAAATAACTATATATACAGGATGCTTCAAAAAGGACTTTACAATTTTGTAAATTCATGTAAATTTATTCAGGCTACGTACAGAGCTAGTTTTGAAGTCATTTTGTAGCAAAATATATCAATGTTATACTTGCGTAGTGAATACTACCGGATAGCAACACCCCAAGTGCTAGCTAGCTACAGTAGTAACAAAGACACGCTGTGTGTTTTGGTTTGGAAAATCGAAGTCTGCGACTGTTGTGCAAGGGAATTTTTGTACTGAGTATGACAAAGATCCCCAGTAAGCCTACCATTTACGAGTGGCTGAAGTGTTTTGTTGAAATCGGGTTTCCAGTAAACCATAAGGAAACCTCAAAGAGTCCTCGTGTGTCTGACGATGTTGTAGAGGAAGTGAAGACCTACAAAATCAATCCAACCTGTTTCTAGCAAGATGGCGTTCAACATGCAATGTGTAACGTTTGTTGAGTAAACGTTTGCATCTCAAACCGTACAGAATATCAAGTGTGGAAGTAAAACATACTGATAGGGTTGCTCGTAAGGAATTTAGTGCGGAAATGTGAAATCGTTAGAATGAAGATCGGGATTTTACTTAATCTTGAGTGATGAGTCGACTTTCCATGTAAATGGTAGAGTTAATAAAAACAAGTGCAGGATTTTGGTCAGTGAAAAGCCTTGGAATCCACGACAATCCTTGGAACATGTTTTTGAAAGTCCAAAAGATAACGTCTTTTGTACCTTAAACGAGAGAGAAGTTTATAACCCTTTCTGTTTTTTGAGACAAAATTATCAATGAAATATTGTACCTAGATATGCTGGAAAACTTTTAAAACCCACAGATTTATAAGGACGACCCTACAATTCCAGCAAGATGGCGCATCTTCGCACTCCTCACCCATGTCCGCGATTTTCACAATAACCGCTTTCCAGGAAAATAAATAGGTTTAACACACACTCCTTACAGTTAATAATCTGTAGTTATTTTAGCAGATTGTGAACTTTATACAATTTATCTAGTACGTAACCATGAGATAAGACTTTGACACTTATTTACATCTGAAAAGAGTGTTTTTTAAACTTTTTATCTAGACTTTAACCTTAAAAACCCAACAAATTTTGATAGCTTGACAATTGCCAATGAGATTAATTTACTCCAACAAATTAGATTTTCAGTAATTCTAGTTGGTTTTGGTTATATATACGTAATATGTTTAATATATATATATATATATATATATGACCATTAATACAAACTAATTCTTAAGTACTCATAGACAAAGAATCTAGTTATGCGAAAAATTGTCCGTTGTCAGAAGCTATAAATTAAAAAGACATACATTGGCACAAACACTTGAAACTTGTTTCATCAAGTTTTTATTTGTGTCAATATCGGATCACAAATTTCGTGCTTAGTTAATTTACTTCTTTTCGTTAAAATCCAATCCATGGTAAATCTTAAACATTAATTTATAAATTATTCGAAATACTTCAAATAACATAACTAAATTATTAAAAGATTGTTTTTTTGTTTTTTTGGAGAAATTGTAAAATATTGAAGATGAAGAAATATTCTTGGACAATTACATTCCTAAAGAAACATGAAAATATAAAACCATTTGATTTTTATATCCATATTCCATCACTTGTTTGTATGAAATTACTTCGGAAATTGCTTATACCAAGCTGATGGCTCAAACTGTGGGGTAAAATTAAAAAAATTAATTTAATAACTGCAATTAATTTAACAAACTTCCGCTTTGTTAACTTTACTGGTAATTTAAATATTGGTTGTAGACAATTAATGACAAAGGTTTGTCAATATTGTTTTATGAAAATACCAATTTATTTTATCAAGATGTCTTGTCATACTTTTTATTACAATAAAAGTAAAAAATAATTAAAAAAGGAAAAGTATTTTAAAATCCATTTTAAAAAATGAAGTTAGTTTTAGAAAATAATGAGAATTTTTGATACTTCATGATTTGATTGAATACCTTCATATTGTTTTTAATGCAGAGTCTTTTTGAATTATTACTATGCGATCATTCACGTACTGTATTTTTTTTTTTATTTAATGACAATACCGGTAATACTAATAATGGCATAGTGTTGGTTTATCACAGCTGTAAATATAATTAGTGGTCTAATTTTAAATACTTAAAATTATATCGATGTCGACACACCCAATTGGTGACACTTGTTGGCTACTTGTATTCTACTACTATTCAACTATTTTTCTGTAAAAAAAATATAATGGAGTAATAAAATAGTACGATTTTTTTGCGGCTGAGGTTTTTCAGTGGACATAAAGTAGTGTCCAGACAGTCGGTCGGGTCTGGATTGTTTCGCTAATTGAAGTATGTACAACAGTGCTGGAAATGTCCTTTCGATTGAAGATAAAAATTACTTTTCAATGATCTAATAAACGTAAAACACTCCAGAGGACCATAACATATATGTTTCGTTAGACATTTCCATTTTACTTTTCTAGTATATTACTTAAAAACGTTACGCAATAAATAGTAAATCCTTCAATTGCCAAATTTTAATTTGTTGAAATATGGTTTTTTTCATATCTCGTGATATCTTCAGGTAGTTATAATATTGTCCACCATCACTATTTATCGTTTTTTTATCAACTGAAAAAAAAAACGACATGAATATGATAAGTTTGTCCGACATAATCAGATCAATGAAATAAGAGAGGTGCTACTTGACACCCTTCTGTTTGATCACCGACTTCCACTCACACGAATAGAGGGAGGAAGGAAGTATCCACTATCAGAGTAGTACCACTACCACCACAAAACCTTCCTCTACACACACACTCGGAGGCGCAAACCTTCGACACGCAGAGTTTGCTCCCGTGGTTCCATTTCAAGTTATGGCTGATCTTCAATTTCACCCCGATGGCCAGAATGGTCGCGGGCCCGTAATCATGCATAGAGCCCATGCATGAATAACTACGGTTTAGGTTCCTTCATGTTCCGTCGGGGACTTAACGAAAGACTCCAAGTCGCAGGGTATTTTGTACCCAAAAAAAGAGAACATCGTATCACCTAAGATGTAGAAATGAACTTCATACCATTAAACTTTATTTACATAATACAAACGTTGTAAGCTTATTTGTACAATTTGGGTCGCCACAGGAAATGGATCGGCTCCCCCCCCCCCCATTAAAAACAAAGTCATTAACAGCAGTAAAGCTTCAGTAATGTTCTATACCCGCACACCTTATACCATGTAGAGTTAAAATGATTATCATAGCCTCCGGATGATTTAAATATCAGTAACCCATCCTTTACTAATAATGTCACTCTTTTCCTTAAACGAACGCAAAACCAAGGATTGTTTTAAATTTCTGTACTTTCTATCGCAAAATTACACTCGTAACTGAAAAAGCTGGTTCAACTAAATATGACGCCATTATATTTACAGCAACACAAATTAGACTACAGTTAAATACTAATCTTGGAACAAAATAACTGATACGAGATTTAGTTTGTCTGTTCTGGAAGCCGCAGCAGGGAGGACTTGTAACCTCTGACACCGATTTTAATTACGGGGTCAATGCAAGTTGATGACGTGTAATCAATGGCTGGTAATAAAAACGTTCGTTCCTACGGGTTTCTATTAAATCATAATTAAACCATTTTCTACTTTAAAAATATATAAATAACAATAATTTTTGTAATCTGTAAATTAATGATTTCACAAGTTTTCGTTATTTTATATAGAAATTTAAACTGAAACCTCCTTAAGTCTGTTATGAAATAGTTACGTACTAATAGTTTCAAATCAATGCCGGATAATGATTAATGGAACAATTGTGTTTATACACTTTCCTTTTTTCCAAAGATATTAATTTTTTAATCGATTAAATTTACAAGTCTTGTACCTCTTTCAGTACTAAAATAGAAATTTGCATGAATACGGAATAAAATAGTTACAACCTATATCCATTATTGTTTAACTGTAATGAGCTACACTTGTCGAAACTTCAACAACCAATGAATAAAAACACAATTTTTCACAAAAAAGTACTACTCACTGACTAATTATAATTATTTGCAATTTTGTTTGTACGTTTTTTCAATGTAAACATTTTTATAAAATGTAGATTTTAAAATGTTTACCTCTATATCCAAAATAAGAATGAAATATAATTAATTACGTTGGTTATAACAAATAGAAAGAGTGTACTTGTATAAAACCGAATTTTCTTCATAAGATATAATATAATGTAAAAATTTTCAAGTATATTTTCCTTGTGAAAACTTTTTGGTCATTATTTGCTTATAAAAAAAATAAAAAAGAAGATAAAATAAAGACCACTACTCTAATAGCT
Organism: Aphrophora alni; assembly: GCA_963513935.1. Taxonomy (NCBI): domain Eukaryota; kingdom Metazoa; phylum Arthropoda; class Insecta; order Hemiptera; family Aphrophoridae; genus Aphrophora; species Aphrophora alni. The sequence continues at coordinate 44,032,578 of OY740772.1, forward strand.
TCAGGGTCTGAAGAGAATAAAAGTTGGCCAAAATGGACTTAATAGGAAAGATGCAAGAGAGGGATCTAACCCAAAGCAACATAAACAAATATGTAAAACCAGCTAGTGTGTCTTGATATTGCATCACCAACACTCACTTGATACCACTTTGCAATTAGAAAGTAGATTATTTTTAAATAAAAGAAAAAAATACTACAGTAAAATTAGATTTAAAAAAGGAAAGTAATTTAGTGTTATATATATATATATATATTATAAGTTGTTTTAAAATACTTCCTTTCATAAAATCAGTTTTTAAGGGGAGGGGTGGAATTATTTAACAATCGCAATTATCATTTAAACTATGACTTTTACGAAAATATGTTTTAATTTCAAATAGTTCCTTACATTTATTGTTTTTACTAATTTCGTTGCAATTAAAATTGACTGAGTTATGGCTGAAACTATCTTCCACGATTGTCACCGGCTTTATTGTTAATAACGGGAGAACTTATACGTCGTAATGAACATTCCGAAAATATGTATTTTGTATGATTTAAATACCTTTATTTTACCTTTTGCATTATGCAGAAAATTTACAAAGTTATGATTTGAAATAAGAAACAAAGAAAATAATATTATTCTGCCCAAATAACAATTGAACATTAATTCTTCATTATTATTCAGTAACAATTTGAATGCTTCTTGTTAATTTGTATATGATAAATGTAAATAGAGTAAGCAAATAATCAGTATGGTACAAAATTATTGGATATTTAAAAATATTTATTTGAATTTAAAAATTTAAAAGTCGTTTCATAATGTTTCAGTGTGATTATTTATCTTCAATGCCATTTTTGTATATTTATAGAAATAATCAAAAATCCTGTTTTTATTAACAATTGTGATATAAACCGTAATTGTACCGTAAATAAATTTATATTTATATTTATACCAACATTTTAAATAATAGTTGTCATCGTACAGAATCATTCAATAAGTATTAAAGATACACCGTATGGATATAATCGGTTATGTATCTATATGGTTGAAAAATTAGTTTAAATTGGCTTAATGAATAAAAATTGGGATATTGTTATATTAAATTTTGTCGACATATTTTTACAGATTTATTTTAATGTTTTAATATTCTAATATCCTAATATAAATATTTTGAAATTTGTTATTAAAAACGTAGTTTTGTCAATAATTAATATAAAATATAAATAAACTATTTATAATACAAATATATTATTAACGAAAAAGTAATAAATTAAACAATTTTAAGCAAATCTTTTGTATTTCTTTTTTTTATTGTTGATAAATTCAGTAGTTTATGTGTTTGGAGATATACCCTTTAACATTTTTAAAACTTTTGTCGATTCATATATTTTATAACAATAAAAAAAAAAATCCCTATGAGATGAAACAACATTTCCCCTTTCTCTTTCTTTCCTTTTTATACTTATAGCATAAACTTTATAAAGGCACTTTAAAAAAACTTGTATTCTCAAATATTGGTAATTGAAACGAAAATTTAATGTAATGAAATAAATTAAACACCTACTTAGAACTTTAAATGTGTTAATTTTGAAAATAGTTTCAAATTATTTTTGTTTTAAAATTAAATTTTACTTGTTTCGATTAATTTGACCAAGAAACAATCCAATCTATAATGTAATTAAGTAAAAACAACTTGACATTTAACTCCATGATACATGAACTTGATTTCTTAAATTGAAATAAATTACTTTAAACGTTCATTACACAAAGCATGTCAAAGTTTACTGTTACAAATGATGTTTCCAGAACTCAATCACTGGTTAATGTAAATTACTGTTCTTTCCCTTTTCTCTTAGTCTAAATTGAATAATGTTTTAATATTCACATGTAGGGTATCATTTAATTACACTTCATCTAAAATCCAATAAAAATAATATTATTAGCTAAATTATCCTTGGAGAGAATTCACCTGTAATCATGAAATGTACTTCGATCGTGTCTAAAGGTCACTTTTAATCTATTATGTATTCTACAAAACCTAGTTCTGTCTTAAAATAGTCTCACTACTTTTAAACTCATATTACACTGGTTACTGATATACAACTTGCAGCTTTGTAAAACACCACAGAAATTAAAAAGAAGAACTAAGAAAAACAACTATCCTCATCAAATTAGAAAGCGATAGTCGAGAAAAGAAAACCCAAGACGGAGCAAGGAACCCAAAAGATAAAGATAAAATTAAATGATCACAAAACAACTAAGAAGAGAAACCAAGGAAGTAAAAAAGAAAAAATTATGAAAAGCAATGAAAAGGCCTGTAATGCAAATTAATCTAATTAATCGAATGAATTGAATATGGGCGATGAGTAAAAACGAAAAAGCAGAAAGTTTTGCTGTACATTTCGAGACTATATTCCGGTCTCATGTAGGGCAGAAAGATGAACCTTTTGAGCGTAAATTATGCAGCAGGATCAAGATATTAAGTATATCACTCTCAGAGACGTAATAAAATAAATAAAAAAATATTAATAATTTTAAGAAAGCCCCGAGGTTTGACTCGATAACAGAAGAGTATTAAGACAGAGGCCAATAAGTGCATTAAGTAAGGTCACTAGGGTTCATCAATACTGCTTTTAGATAACCATATCTAAAACCATATCTGTGAAAGTTACGTGTTTCTTTATTTATATTACTATAGTATGTTTCCCCTGTTCTCAGAAGTAGAAAACAAAATTATTTTCCATTATATGGATTACAGCAAATAATTATCTCTGTAGCATATTATATATACATTGTGGTACTTTTACTTTTTCATTTAAATAAAAATTCAATTCAGTTTTGTAATAATATTTATAATCACAAGTTCTTTAAGCAATGTTTAAATTATTTATAATTTTACCGGTTACTCGCTGTTTAACTGCTCTTTAACCCTTAATTGTTTGTAACATACAGTACGAAAGAAAACTTTATTAAAACAATTTAAGAAGTTCCCTGCCTCTTTGTGTCTTTTATTAGCTACGATAACTTGGTTATCTTGACTCAAAAGAAAACTTCTCCTTGTTCCGTTTTACATTTATTTAAAGACAAATATTCAAAGCGAATCATTCCTTTGAGCAATCTCTCATTTTTATATTCACAATTAATACTATTGATAAAACGTTATTATTACCATAATCAATTTTATTTGTAACTAACACATTGAATTGATAATATTTTTGTTGAAGGTTGCGGAAATGTGGAAATGATTATTGAATTTTCTCTTTTTTGAGATAACATAAAAACACATACCTATACCTACAAACTTTCTTGATAATTACCACAATGTATGAAAACTTGTACCTTAATATTATTTACAGCGTAAAACATTTTATATTAGAGAATTTGAAAACATCGATGTACTGGATACGATCGTGACATAAATCCTTGAACACAGCTTCTATAGAATGGCTACTTCCAGTACTGCCCCTACTATTACGCTATTCTTTTAGTTTCAGTGACTTTAATTATATAATATAACTCCTACGCAAATTAAAAATCAAACTGGATATTAGCTACTGTCCGTTGTAATTAAAACCTCGTCTAATAACCAATATTCAGGAGTGTGTCTCTCTTGTATCTCAAACACACATGGATTTAAATACAAAGTTTTTTCTTCTTGTAAATGTTAATATTTTTCATTATAGTTATTTAAAGGTACAGTAACTTTAGTTTCCTTGGTGATTGCAGCATTGTATAGAGATTTTTTTTAGCATCTATTTACTTAATTACTCCGTTATGGGACTAAAATAATAACCATAATTCTTATGAAAAAAATTTCTTGGTTTCATATTTAAATAGGACTTATTAACTATTAATACTAATTGTATTTAGATAATTTGTAAACTTAGACTTGTATTCTTTTTAAGACATTCTAAAAATCATTTCAAACATGAGTTATTACAAACTAATGCGAATAAGTCTGCATTATTTATATAGAGATAAATTTAATGTACCAATACAATAGCAAATATAACTTGTATTTCATACAAATAACTCAATTTTTGTGTGACAAACATATGGTTTATTTTCTAGTGCGTTGGTTATAATGTAATATATATTCATTAAAATATCATTTTTTGTACAAATTTAATTAAACTGTACACTTTTAGTAAACTAATATACTATGTTTATACTAATAGAAAACATTGTCTAATTTGTACAGAAATTATGTTCAAACTTTGTACTCAACTAAAGTTGAAGTAACCTAGAATTTAACTAATTATATAACTTATTATGTTATTTTTTGTGGTGTTAAAATAAAAGATATTACTCATAACGAATAATGTTTCATCGATAAGTATTGTCAAAGTTTATAAAATTATATTGAGAAAGTAAAAGTAAATAAATAAAAACCAAAACATGAGATGAACACCTTTAATAGATTTTATGTAGTGTAACAATATCTTTATTTATATAGTGCTGATCAATATTTACTACACAAATTATTCTGATTAACTTTAAGAAACACCGCTGTAGCCTAAAGGAATAGTAATAAATATAATTTAAATATCAGTGGATGCTTTATGATGTAATATTTCTACAAGAGTTTTCATTAAAAATATAATTTTATAAATTTACAAAAGCCATGTGTATATTAGTAATTTCATAATTCAGCAATTAATGTTTAGTGGCCTTGATTTGTATCGATGGATATTATCATAACAATTTGAAATATTTTAAAACATTGAATTTATATCTATACATTATTATAAAATGTAATAGATATAATAATTTTTTATATTATTACATAACAGTCCATCACGTAAACTATCCCTTAGCTTGTTTCACGAGTTGATTTAATGAGAACTATGTTTTAAAAACAAATGTAGGCTATATTAATATAAAATAACTTGTCTATGTAGACAGAGGGTCCCCACTTCTCACAAAGCGTTAAAAGTATATAATATAAAATACATTTTAAAATAAATCTCAGGTGTTCATTTCACTTTTTGACTGACAACTATCGAAATGTCATATTTGGTAACGATTACTTTTTGTTAGTTTTTATTTAGTTCTGATGATGGGTATGTGAAAAGTTTGTGCAATGTTTGCACTATTTGTTTATACATTTGTTATATATTCATTTATGCGGGGAAAATAGCATCATGTTTAGTGTTCTTGTTATTTGTATTAGTAATGTTTTAGTTGATCGTAAAAAGTTACTCGCATCCGTAGTTAAGATTAAATTCCTTTTCTAAATCTGAATGTTGCAATACTGGTTTGTTCACAATATAATTTTACATGTTTCAAAACAGTCATTGTCATCTTTGTTATCAATGTCTATTTTGACTTTCTTATTTAAACAATTAGTTTTGTGATTACAAAGGCTTTTTTAAAAATATTTTATAATATTCTATTGAGCCTTTATAAATCCTTGTATTTGTTTTGTGGTTTTTGGCATGGGAAAATTTTTGATTACTCTTATCTTCTCGGGGTTCGGTTTATCTCCTTTTGACTTCACTACATGTCCTAAATAGGCTACCTTTTTCCGTAAAAAATTGGCTTTATCTAGCTGAATTTTAATATTTGCTTTTCGTAGTCTATCAAAAATTTCACTTACTCTATTTTCTGTAAACAGTAAACCCGTAAACTAGTTGACTTCATCATCTAAGTATACAAAGCACTTTTTTCTTTGGAATATTCTTAAGATGTTGTTCATAACTCTTTGAAAAGTTGGTGGACTGTTTTTCAAACCCATCGAGATTTTAAGAAACTCATAATGTCCATTTTCTGTCGAAAATTCTATTTTTTCAATGCTATCTGGATCCATTGCTACCAGTAGCTAAATCTCAAGTCATAGCGATCTTCCCAGTTTATCTAAAATGTCTGTAATATTTGGTAGGGGAAATCTGTTATCAATAGTTTTTACAATTAGTTATAGATACAGTACCTAATTGGTCTTATGTCCAATCCAATGTATCACTAGATGTACGTATAACTAATTGCTAAAATTATCCAGTCCGTGGGCTAACATGGAGAAAAAATTAGGCAAACGTGTTTTTGAATTTAGCCCTCTAAAATCAATAACTAATGGAAATTATCGTCTTCCTGAGAGATGAGGTTTTTTAGTACTATGCAAACTGGGCTGTTCCAAGGGGATTTGGATGGTCGTATTATTTTCTGATTTAACACTTACTGAATATGGTTATTAATTTATTTTATTAGAAACCTTATTGTAGTCAAAAGTAGTGCATGTATCAATTGATTTATGAAGATACATGTTTCGCTGCTACAGTCGGTATCATCAGACTAGTTAAATATTTTCAAACTGTTTACATAATAATAACACATATTATTTTTAATCTATTCAGATATCACGTACACTTCAATTCTTATTAATGTTAAAATTCAATTTGAATGAAAAAATACTGCGATGAAAGTCAATACTTCATATTTGATTTTTCCCTTACTCCAGTAAAATATGTCAGCTATTATAAATATTTAAATATGAAATTTGGTTTTATGTTTTAAATAAAGAAAATTATCTAGTAGTTTTCTTATATATGTAAATACGTTATCTGGCAGGGTGTATTTAATTCACTTTGATCCAAGGTTAACACCGGAAGTACAAAAACCTTTTACCAATTTGGTCAAAATTTTCAAAACACAATTTTTAGTTTTTGGTTGTTCTAAGATCAATTTTAAATGTATAATAACTTATCGTAACATTTACTCCCACAACAACTTTCTCCGACTTATTTAATCTAAGTTTCGAACTTATAATAGCAAATTACGACAAAAAGCTTTAAATTATTTAAAGTTCTTAAAATCTATCAAGGGGACTTTCTGAAGTTCTGATTCCGAAACAAATTAGTTTCCTTGAACTGTCAGAGAGAGCAATAAATTTCCCATTTCAGTTGTTAAACAAAAAGGAATTCAATTAAAATTTAAATGGAAATATTAAAGTCGGGAGATATTTCTTTCGTTATTATTGTACAAGCTGTACTTATTGTAAAGTTCTCTTCGTGATGGTGATAAAACATTACAAATTTTAATTAAGAAAAAGTAAACATTTTAAACCCATAAAAATATTTGTTGAAGTGTTGACTAAAATTTGACCATTCTCCTTTCTTAGATACTCCAGTTTTCTTCAATTAAAATTGAACATAATATTAGTGAACGTACTTAATCTTCTTTAAATAATAATTAAATCTTTACGACTATGTAAATATACTAGATATAATATATTTACTTTGATGTAAAGTAATGTAGGGATGTTAGAAATGTTTCGTCTATTTTATGAACAACATGTAATATAGACTAAAATAGACATTTACACGATTTATGATAACGATCGAAGTTACTTTGTTTAACTCCCTGTTAAATTTAATAAAAATAATATTTATTTAAATTCTATAATTTATTAAGTTTTGCCAGTTAAACCATTTACGAGGCAGGTTAACACAGACTGGGACTGTTTAGTCTTTTGTGTTTGTATTTCATTAAATTGGCATTTACAAATCGTATTAAAGATTATTATTATTACATTACGAAGAATTTGTCAATTACAAAGTCAACATTTTAGGATCCACAACTGGAAGAGTCTGCAATTACTGGACTATGGGGCTATTCTAGGTAAGAGGTTTGCCCTTAATTTTCTGCTACTACATTTTAGGAAGTGGCGTTTAAGGGAATCACCCTTTACTGGAAGGGTGGTAAATTGTGATTAATATTATATTTTGAGGTGAGGTGTGGATCTTATAGAACTTGGTTCGATTGGAACCCAGGCCTATCGACTTACAACTAAACTTAACTCAATCAGCACCGTTGAGAGACTAAAGCTAATTATTCTAAATATTGGTTAGTGACTACATATAACTAATTAGTCCAAGCTTAAACACTATCCTAAAATGGCCGACATTCTGCTATACACCTTCACTCACGGAAACTAAATTACTATCGCATCATTTAACCCGTGGTCTACCGACTCGACCCAATATAGACTAATGTGCCATCATTTGGGGGGGGGTGTTAACGACTAGGGAAATATTGAAGCTGAAGTTCCAAAAGCTGAATCTGACTCCACAGCTCCAGCTGATGAGGCGAATGATACTCTACTGGTTATGTATACGTTGCGCCAAACGGTTTGTTGGATCTTAGTGTAGGGGAAATTCCACGATTATATTTTAAGGTATCAGCTACCCCTGTAATACTGGTATTAGACAACTCTCATAACACTGCATATGAATAGATAATCGCGGGCCTAATTGTAGGGGGTGTTAAGCAAATCACCATACGTTTGTGATATTGTACTTTTTAAACAACAGGCGAATATTATTTTTAATAAAATTAAAATTGTAAAACTTAATTTCGTTTTAATTTCCTAGAAATAATAACTATTGTGTTGTTCACTTTTTTCGTATAAAGTGCGTATTTTTAAATTGCAATTTTTAAATGTTCTTTTAAAAGACTATTTTCTAAATAGGCTGGTCCCGGCAGAACGACACCCCGTTCGTTGTCTGAAGGCTGATCCCCTGGGGACGACCGTTACCCCCGTGGTTTGTCGGCTGACCTCAGCAGTACGGACTACCCTGTCCATTATCTGAAGGCTGATACCTCGTTCAAACCTCCAAGTGGTCTGTAAGCTGATTCCGACGGCATTCTACCTCATTTGTTGTCTGAGGACTGATCCCCTCGGGACGAACTCCTTACTAACACCTAGCACGTCATTTCCTACTGAATACGGATATTGTCGAAGCTATTCTGTACCTAAACGATAGTATCTCTATCCTCATACTAAACCAAAACCAGCTCCGTCTTGGTGACCCCGACGTGCTGTTACAAGACGGCACGATGTCACAAAAACAATCAGGAGGAACAACCAGAGATTCAGTTACAGTCATCAACTTTCCAGGCCACCTACAGCCATTCTGAGAAGAAGATCTAACACTATGGTACATCTAAGTGAAAGCAGTATTCGCTACCAACGGCATCGCCGCAGAGGACAGAAGATTCCAACTCATCATCAGCCAGCTGTCCTACAGACCCTAACGCAAATGGGCGACACGCTTAAAGTCAGCGGAGTCAGCACAGTCTCGACAAAGTCCAACACAGTCGCCAGCACTTCGATCGACAATCTCATATGAAGTACATATTTACGCGATAGAACATGGCCAAGATGACCAAAATAGCACCCCGTGGCAGAATTCCAAGGCCCCGCTCAACCTCGCCGAAACTATGTACAAGCCCAGCAATCAAAGGCCTCAGCTTTTACCACCAGAGATTTGGTACGCAAATCAGATACCATGCCTATCACGGATCTGTACCACAGCATATTATCCACAAAGTAACATGGATGTGTCGAGCGTTGGCATAGAACACTCAAAACTGCCCTCAAAGCTCACCCAGAAGAGTCCCGGTGGACAAGGTCACTCACCACTGTGTTACTAGGATTACTAACAGCCTTACAGCAAGACGAAGACTCTAATACCGCACAATTATTACCATATGGACGATTACCATTGGTACGCCAATTACCCGGCAAATTCTTTACGCCGGCAAAAACCTATTCATATCTGCAGCCTTTAAGACAAGCTATAGCACAGATAAGAAACGGGAAAAAGGAGCTAACAACAGCGGAAAACCTTTGTAAGCAAACATTTAGCACATATTTCACACGTATTTCTACGAGAAGAAAGCCCACGAACTTTACAAACACCATGCAAAGGGCATTTTTAAGTAATAAACCGAGATGATAAGACAATACACATAAAAAAAATACGACAAAAGGATGAGAGTGTCACTGGATAGAGTGAAACCAGCCTACTTTCTGAGGAAAGAATAAACCAGCAGGTCTAAACAAACACGTTACTCTGCACCAGCCAATTTACAAAACTCATTTCCGTCACCGACTACGACAAGGCATGTACAACAAAGCAAATATATAACTCGGTCCGAACGCATTGTTAAAAGACTAGTCTATTTCATGTTAGTAAAAATTTTAAAAAACATAAACATCTCTTAAAAAATACGACTTTTGATATTAATTACATTTTTATATGCAAAATGACAGACGAGCAACGTAAAACTACACCCTTCATTGAGGAACGATTGGTCCCTTCTTCCCATAACTTACATGTACATCAAACCATTTTCTTCGTTCCCTTCTTAACCTTTTCTTAATATCCTTGTCACATTCTTTCTATTACCTCTGGAATTCTTCTTTTTTTACTTTCCTTTATTCTATTCACATTCATTTTGAATTTTATCTCCCTTCTTTCCTTAACCTTCTTCTATATCTCTTCCAATAACCAATTCTTATTTTGACTTTTTTTAGTACTCAAGGACTTCCTCTGTCGCTTTTTGGTACATATTCTTAATACTTAACTAAGTTCTTCCACATCGCAGTGCTTATACTGATTTTTACATCTTCACACCTATTTTGCAGTTTAAATCAAAATTCATTCTTCACTTCTTCTTTATTAATTTTCTTTGTATGAATTGGTGGACGCGTTTCAGCTGCATTTGTTTAAAGGACAGATGGGCTTCGAAAGTGGTCGTATTTGATTAGGATATTGTTCTCTGTATGCGGTGGTGTGTAGGGACGTATAGCCCTCCTCTTTACAAAATAGAATAAAAAGACAGACATCATTTCCAAAAAAACGAATATATCTGCCAAAAACTCGACATCTATTTTCAACCAATCACATAACTTTCTCTATTAGACATATGTGTGAAAAAGTAAAAGGTAAAAAAAATGCAGTTCTCATTCTATGACCGCTTCTACAGACGGACGTGTTTACCACTCATGTTTTAGAAAGTTTTTTTTTTATTATTGTTTGGTTTGTAAAGTGTATATATATTTTAGATGTTGGTATAGAAAGATAAAGGGAAAATCCCTTCTTAAATGACGTACTTATGATTTCTTTACAATATTACAAGCGATGATTAGCCTCATGACCAAGGAAGGAAAGTACGAGAACAGCTCGTTATAATGCAGTAGTTTGAGTTCTTCTTACAACTGAATAAATACAAAATACATTACAGATATTTAATGCATTTATTTCTCTAATGTATAGTTTTGTTCACTTTTTTTCTTGAGGAATTTTCCAATTTAGCAATATGATTTTTGAGTTTTTAAACGACAAAGAACAGAGGATGAATAAATAGTTTTTATGAACTAAAATAGGATTATAAAAAAACAATCTTTATTAAATTACTTATTACGATTTATTATATAATGTGGTTAGAAGTTGATATTAAAAGATGAAAAATGTTAGGATTTTTTTCTTTAACTATTGTTTGTTTCATGTAATAATGATGTCTAGAAGTATATCTGATGAGGTCCTGACAATGGAAACAAAGACTCCCATAATGTCATTCGTTTAGAAAAGGGTAATCCTTGTTTCAGTTGTAAGGTGTCGGATATTCTGAGGTAGTTATAATCACCTTTCTGTAACTTCTTCCAGTCTACTCCAGAGTCTTTGAGGTTTGGGTTCCTAAACAAATACGAAAGTCTTAATGATGTAATAAGAGTAATTAAGAATACAAAATAAATATACAGGGTTATTCAAAATGAAATAGACATTTTTCTACATCAATAAAATTGAAACTACATAATTCATACCGGTCATGTTGGCATTACTGGACAGCTAATAAACTAAAGTTTTATTTTAACAGCTGATTGTTGGAACATTATTGCAAGACAACTTTTTATTATGTTTATTTAAAAATGGGTAATAGAAGGCTTTTTGTTGCTTGAACTAGAGAAAACTAAATCAGTTAATTTAATACAACGCAGTTTTAGGAGGCGCTTAAAAACCCACCACGTAGGCAGTCTATTTATGATTGGCACAAGAAATTCAAAAATACATATTGTTTGTGAAAATCAAAAAGTACTGGGAGGCCATCGCTGGAAGAAGATCGTGTGCAACAGGTTCGAGATTATATCATACGCAGTCCAAAAAAGTCAACGTCTAGTGTAAGTGTAGAACTTAATATTCCACAGCCAACTGTTTGGAGGATTTTGAGAAAACATCTAACGATGAAACCTTACAACTTATCATTACGTGTTTATGATAAGGAGAAACGTTTGGCGTACCGTATTGACATCAAGACACGTTTTGAAGATCCAGACACCAATGGATTCATTGATCGACTAATCTTTTGTGACGAATCAACATTTCATATTAGTGGAAAGGTTAACAAAAACAACGTGTATTACTGGGGAACAGAAAATCCTAGAGTAATTGTTGAACATGAGAGGGATTCTCTTAAGCTAAAAAGTCTTTTGTACTGTATCAAAGCAAAAGATAAATACGGTTTAAATTAGATAACAAATTATTAATTTTTAGGAGAAATTACCGAGACATTTATATTGACAGTATATAATAATCAAATACATTCAGTAGTATTACTGTGGTTAGTTTAGTGCTTTCTATGAAGAAATATTTCTATAATCAAAATTAACTAAACAAAACTGTACGTTTTAATTTTAATTCTCTCGATTAGTTAATTTGCTTGAGCACAAAGTTCCTATTTAGACCATGTATCATTTTTCATTCATCACAAAACTGAATTTAAGAAAGATTTGTATATTTGAAAGAATTCACTATAAAATTATTCAATTGAGTTAGTATTTTAGGAATTAATTTACGAAGGTTTAACAGTTTTAAAATGTCTATTTTAATTTCAGTAGTTTTGTTATTTGTATATACTGATGAGGGAACAAAATTCCTGAAAATGTTCTTTAATTCTTGATCTTTTGTAATTTGGTAGCTATATAGATCTTCAATTACGATTTTTAAATGGTAGACCCTAAATCTCTCCATTGAGAGGATTAATGGAGCTACTTATCTAGACAAAGCCATGTTCTACCAAGAACATGTTTTTAACTTACCCTGTTTTGGCAAAGTTAGTCCAGATTGATGTCATTGTATGAATAACCTTGGCTTCAGGATCTGTACTGTTAAATTCTGGGAAAAACGCATTATAACCCAATAAGTAGATCAAATCATCAGAGTGGGCAACACCTGGAAACACAATTAATGCAATGGTTGGTGGGTTTTCTTTTATTAATGAACATCTTTATTTGAACCATTCTTCATAATTAGTTATGCATTTACACAACAGAAAAATTATGTAAGGCGTAATTAATCATTATTATTGTAAATTCTGCTCTGCAGCAAAATAAAATAAAAATATTTACATTTCTGCCAGAATATTTAAACCTAATAGAAAATTGAATTAAAACAAACTGCTCACATTTTTTTACATATTTTCTTTAAATATTTTCTGTGTCTCCTATATTTTTAAACTGTAATAAAGGCTGATAATTTTGTTTTCAGCAGGGTTCCAACTATTTTACTTTCTACAGATACTTTTGTTCTTTTGAAATGTATTTCTCTTATTTACGTTATATAATTCTGTTATTACGTTAAATACAAAAAAAAATGTATCAATGATAATATGTGCACTGATCTAATCAGAGAAAGAGGACAAGCCCTCCGTAAACTATATACATAGAATAGACTTGCAACTATCCGCTCCAGGCCTGTGGTAAAGAATATTTTGGATCAACAAATTAAGTCCATATAAACGGGTAATACTTTTCGATCATTAGCTCCTTATTAATTATACACCTATACTCGCAGTAGATATATTTTGCATAATTTTTATATCCCAAATAATAATATCTGCTAGAAAATGAAACTAAATCAAATTTTATTAAGCGCTAATGTCGTAAGTTATAGCATTTGTGTATTTTCGTTGTTGTAAATTTGTTTTCATTATGAACAGTATTATTCTAATCGAATTATTCAAACGTATTCAACAGAATTGATTTTGAACTACATATTATGAATATTCAATGTTATCTTTGATTTTAAATGTTCCCAGATATATGGAATTGTTACACTCTTTTAAATAAATGTTAAGGTTTTATAAATATTTTCGTCGTTTTATTTAACTTTTTAAAATAATTACAGTAGGTAAAATTAAGATGAGGTTTAAATATCTATGAAACTGTATTGATATTTAGCTGTTACAAATAAAATTGTGAGTGTTGATTACACAGGAAGTGTTTTACTCCCATCATCCGGCCTATTCAGCTTTTTATATATGAAAAATATACAAATATTGAATGTACTTAAAATGTGTTCGATTTTAATTTAAGAAATTAAAATATTTAGTTTAAATAACCCCTAATTCTGTATTATTTACCAACAGTCAAATTATCGTTGTGGGAAACCATATTAGGGACAGTCAAATGCAATTGAAAGAAAATATATGATTCAGGATTAATTGGTACCATTTATTTTGATGCCACAGACAGTTTTATGTATTTGAACACACATCATGAATAACCAGTAAAATTACGTAGTCCTAAATCTACCTAGAATTTACATTTTAAGATGCAATAGTTGCAGAACAATAATACATAAAGATGGTATATAATAGATGTTTCACATGGTATTTGGAAACATCCTCTATAGTTCGGTCTGTGCCTCTCTCTGTCACTCTCTCTCTCTCTCTCTCTCTCTCTCTCTCTCTCTCTCTCTCTCTCTCTCTCTCTCTCTCTCTCTCTCTCTCTCTCTCTCTCTCTCTCTCTCTCTCTCTCTCTCTCTCTCTCTCTCTCTCTCTCTCTCTCTCTCTCTCTCTCTCTCTCTCTCTCTCTCTCTCTCTCTCTCTCTCTGATTGGCCAACTTATCTGCTGAATTAACAAATACTCAATTAGTTAGCATGTACTTTACCTGCAGGTATCTTGGTTCCAAGAATATAATGGTGACTATATCTGTCTATATAGTCAAACAAATAAAAATAAACAGGAGCTGAGCTTTTCTCTGCAATTAGTTTTGCACTTTGAATGGAAGGAAATATTAGAGAATCTGTGTACACCTGATAACAATAAACACATATTAATTAATTATTAAATTGTATTTAATTGTGTAGTTTAGTATTTAAACGAATTCCAGTATTGACAAATTTTCCCCCATTTTTACTTTTGTACGAATAAAAGTAAGCAAATATATCTTTGAAATTCTCAGTTAGTATAAGAGAATAATTTATAATATTAAGGTACTTCTGTGATCACTTACAAATAAAATTTAGATACAATTGAACACGCAACATGTTTCAGTGAGCATCTAATTTCCCACTATATTGTAGTTGCTAAACATAAATATGTACTCTGATATGCTACATCAGAAATTAAGTAGAAAATACAGTGTCATTCTTATATCGAAAAACTGTATTTCTTTTTATGTTAGCTACAAGACTAACAATGAATGCTGATTTTTGTTGGTTTTAATATGTTTGGATAACCTTGAGGAACGAGTTTATGCCTGTGTTAGTCTGTAAGACAATCCACCTTGAGTCTGGCAGAATCAGAAGGTCGCGTTGTTGGATATTTACTTCCTAATCAAATCTTAAAATCATTGTGTTGAGTAGTTCGTAGGAAAATTCCCCGACGCTCCTATTCTAGAGAAATCATCAGTGTATGATCTTGTACAACGTTTTCGTGAGATGAGAAGTGTCAATAATAGGTCTATAAACCGACAGCTTTCTGTCATTACGCCGGAGCGTGTTCAACAGATGCTACTGTGTTGTCCCAGTTAATCATTTCGGCAGTTATCTCACCAGGTGGAAGCATATTATTTACCTGTCAAAGAGCCACTAAATGTCTGAAGATACAGCCGTAACGAGTTCGGGTAGTCCAAGGATTATATCGTTTGGATACAGTAAAGCCCATAACCAATTATAATTGGTTTAAGAGATTCATTAGTAACAATAAAAATTTAACAATATTTTTTTTAATGATGAGGCTTGGATTTTATTTTAATGGATAAATTGACAGCTAGAATATTCGCATCTGTGTTGTGACTATTTCTCACGCTCCTTACATGAGATTCCACTTCAAGCGGCGGAAATTGGATTTAGGTGTGCCATATCCAAAAAAGAAAATTCCTGGACCGATATTCATTGACAACACAGTTAGTTCTATTGTTTATACAGAATTCATAAAATAATTTATAGCTATGCTTCAAATCTATGAACGTTATGGTTGGTTTCAACAAGATGATGCGACCTGTCAAGAAACAATGATGATGCTTTGTGAGTTCTTTGACTATTGATTAAACTGGAAAAATCTGTGGCGGATCTGTCACTCTCACTGGTAAGGGGCCAGTATACCGCAATAAACCTAGAAAGCTGCAAGATTTACAAAATAACATAACCAATGTATCCCACCTAATGTACTGAATCGCATATCTGAAAACGTGTGTAGTTGAGTAGATTTGTGGCTGTTACAAAATGGAGGATAATTTCAGCATCTTTTGCAAAGTTATTTTAATAACTGTAATTTCTAATGTACAAATATTGGTTTAAATAACATAAATTTTACAATTTTTATATTAAGGTTCATTTTTCAATATAACCGGTTCATTTTTTCGGAGATATAAGAACCACCTTGTAGAATGCAACTTCAAATGGATAATATCTAAGGGTGAATCACATGTTCAGTAGCCATATAACATTCAATATCGGTATCTTTGCATCTTCATAACTTGGCCTTATGTCTTAAATTTATTTCTTAGTTTTTAATGAAATATGATCATTTTAACCCTTTGTGACTTTAAAACAAAGATAACCTGACTTGACCTATATGGAAAATCATTTTCTATACAAAATTTGTTGTTCTAATGATTTCTTGGTTCTAATAATTCATTGAATTAAAATACTCCAGACACGTCTGTTGTAAAAGATACACAATTATCAGAATCGTTTTAAAACATTGTAATAAATCAAAAATCCAGGGAATTACTTTAAAATTAGTTTTTTTAAATGTTGGATAGAATTTTTTTTTATTTAAACAAATTTAAATTTGTGTAACTCTAAATATACCATATATTAATTATTCAATACAAAAAAGTAAATCAGGCTTCATAGTGGAAATCTAGGCTATATATGAAACAGAAAATGAAAATACCATTAATACAGATTTCCTTCGCCGTTTAAACATGTTTTACCAACCAAAATAATTTTCTTTCAAAATCTCATTTTTTAACCAAATTCAAAACTGAAAGAATAAATGGGTGAAAATGGTGTGAAAAAATAAGGTGCATAAATGACCGCAAATATGTAATATATGAAGAATGTTCAGTGATATTTTTTCAAATGACACATGAACCATAATATTCTTTCATTTGGAGGTTTATAAATCTTGGTTTGGGTTATTATTTACACATCTTCTAAAAATATGATTGATTGCTACTGACAATTTTAATATATTCAAACATTTAAGACAGCACATTACCTTTTGCAACCAATAACCTTCAAACCAGAATTTTTAAGGTTATACATATAAGTAGATTTCGTTTTTGTCCTTAGAGGTACATTTTAGCAAAATCATTAGAGACGATTTTTTTTATAAAATCAGAATTTTTAGTTTTTGTCTTCGAAATTTTTACTTTAAAACACTACTGTATTGCATATAGGCAACTGAAAGAATAAATAAGAGAAAAATATCATGAAAATTTCTTCTGATATTTATACTGTAAAGATGAATACAGATTTCTATAAGATATACAGATATCTGAACACTCAAAATTAATCAATATTTTTTTAGATGAACTGAAACTAAAGAAATACAAAGTTTTGTTTATAAGTTTTAAGTGTGCACCACTCATAGGCAGCACAAATAAGGTGCTCATATAATTGCATTTTTTACAATTAGTCACAACTAAATAGTAATAAATGATAGGATGTTACGTACTAAAAGAATACTCAAACAATGCTATGCAAATAGATATTACAAAAAAAAAAACTAAAATATACATACGGTATATATAAGAATATAAATACCAAAATTATACAAGTCAACAAACTCCTCAACAGAATTATTCTTGAGAATACTTTTAATAATTTCCCCTTATATTTAATGAAATCTCATTTTTTACTTTAAACTAAACTATTATTCGTTTTGTGAACGGTAGAGAGCGCTCCTCGGAAGTTTTAATACATTCAATAAAACGTTCTTCTAAACTCAATACGGCTGTTGCTTAGCACATAACGTGACTCACATCAATATTCATAGATCAACAAGTAACCGTAAATAGTACTACGGCTACTGTACTATTAAACAAAACATCAATCACAATGAGAAATAATAAATGTTAAATACTTCATGGGTGTCATGTTCATTGCATTGTGATATGTTATTAATTGGAATCACCGTGGAAGTAAATATTATACTTTACCCATGTATATAAAACTTGGAATACTGACTGAATTAAGTGAAAAGAATCTTTACCCCTACCACTGTTGGGCCTCAGTGGTGTAGAAAAGTTTAAAAAATACAGCTACTTTCTATAGTTTATTCTATTTTTTTATGGTTAAAACTTCGTGATCATCATTGACTGATAAAATAAGAAGAAGAAATTAATATAAAATAAAGACCCCTAACCTTCTATTACTCTAAAAATATCAAGGTCGGATGATAACTAGATTTGGTCAAGATAGACCTGATAAGGAAGATAGGGATCTAACCCAATGAAACATGTAGAAGGGTAGATCCAGTTCGGTGATATTTTCGTAACTCAATGAAACTTGAAAAAGTTTTAATTCATGTAAATCAAAATAGCAACAACAACAAATAAGTAAGAGCGGAATTTTTGGGGGATCGGGTAGAAAACTGTCATGGAAAAATTTTTTAAATCAGTTAAAATTAAATTGTGTATTTTATGTTTTTTATAACTGCTCGTTAAACCTGATTGACACCATTATTTTTAACACTTCAAAGTGCAAGTTATATTCCTAGTTGGGGGACTTATGTCTATAACTTGGAACTCTACAGTAACTGTTTTGAGCGGCCATCATTTTAAAACAGAAAATAAAATTCAAAAAAAAACATGTACATATTGTTATATGGCCTAGTTTTCGTCACAAACATAGAAACAAAATCAAAGTGGTCAAGTTATAATATGATTTCATTTCACTTTCTTTAAATAGAAGAAATTAAATATTGTACTACAGATAGTGAGAAGAGTTTAAAAATTACTTTAAAAAATATCAACCACCAGATCTAATAAATGTAAAGCAAAAGAAACAAGGTCTAAGTATTCAGTTACTCTTGCCTTATTATCTCTAATGTCTTTGAAAATCTTACCTCTCCAAGTTCTTTACGTGTGTCATTGTTAATGGGTTTGTTCCCAAAATAAAATTTCCTTATTTCATGACTAATATGTTCTGAAGTTGGACCTCTACGTTCATATAGGAATTCTACTGGAGCATAACGGTTAAATTCTTTATCAAGTTTCTCTGCCAATGCTGGATCTTTGAGTACATCTAAATAAAAAATAATAAATCATTAGAATTCGTATTTAAACATTATAATTGTTTGTTTAAAATTAATCTTTGTTTGTGGATATAAACATAAAACATTTACAGAACCTGAAAAATTAAGTTACATCGAAACTATACAATACATGTCATTTTAGTAGTATCAATACTGTATTACAATGATTATTATCTTTAGTGGTCCTTTGTTTTACATAAATCACTGAAAAATATATGTTAGCACTGAAGATTAGTAACTGTTAGTCAGGGAAGATCTTCGCCATCTTGTAAGCATAATCGAGAATACATGAGCTAGATAAGAGACTGTACTACAGTATGTGCCTTTTAGGACATTAAGGGAGCATTAAACAACTTCTTGTATGATTAGTTCACACTATAAAGCTACTCAATTCCAACCTCAGCTCATCAAATATGTCCACAGCTCCTTTGAAAATATACAGCTTTATAAATATCCCCACAGCTGCCCTGGTTTTTTATAAAGAACGCATCCCGATTGGTAGTTTTGTAATCTTTTAATTTGTAATGTATATAAAAATCTTTATAAAAGATACAAAAAGTTGTTTTATCTTTATAATTGATGCTGTTCCATTAATCTGGTCTTTCACACGTTTGATGAGCCACTCACCATAATCTTTGTCACTTATGTTTAACATTTCTCTTTCAATATTCACCTTCAGATTTTCGGAGATTGTTTTGAAACACCACATGTATCTCCAAATGTATAAATCGTGTAGCGTGAAATTCAAAGATCTCAGAGGCCAAATTTTTTTTCTAAACCATACAATTCTTAAAAAATTCCTGCAACAAGGTCATTGTTTCATTTGCATTTTGGTGTTCGACCATCCTACTGAAATCAACACTCCCTTTCATTAACATCCACCAAACCAATAAACTGTTGGATTAAATCATTTTTTTTTTCATTTACAGTATAAAAAAGTTAAGGCTCTTATCACATGACTATGGGAAATTACATACCACACACCAAATTTACAAGCTCATTCTGCAAAAGCGTATAGAATTTTCTCTGCTTCACTCACAACTGTTTAGGCTATTTACATAATCATCCACGTGAAACCCTGACTCGTCGTTAAAATAAATACAACCCAATATCTCAATAACGTTAGAAATATACAAAACCAAAGAAAGAACCATAAATGTTTTTCGTAGTTGTGTTCTAACAATTCATGAATGGCATCAATGCAGTAGGCATGTAGTTTAACTTTCTACACTCTTTAAAAAATAACTCATTAAGAGTTGTAGCTGTGCTGATAACTATCTCATAGACTTTCTTGGTAAACAAAGTTAAATACTGAAAAAACCAAAAAAATATTTAAAAACCTGTATCTCAAAATTAATTAAAGGAATTATTGTTATTGTTATTTTATTAGGAACTGCAGATTGAGGAACCATCCAATATAACAAGTCACTCACAAGTTTGTAAAATTTGTACTATTATAAATAAACATTCATCTTTGGAGAGTTCTGACACAACACAAAGAAATAAACTCTTACATGAGACTAGTGTATGACCAGATAATTTCAACAGTTAGGGACTATTAATCTTGAGTACAGTTTACCCACTGCATACACATTTTCAAACACTATACCTCTGGATGAACTTAACTATCTTATATGTCATTTCACACCTTTCACTATTAAAATATACAGAAATATGTTTTTAAGCCAACCTAAATCCTACCAATCATTCACACAAAAATCTGTGTTGCTTTGAATGGCAGTTTATGGGTATTGGAAGGAATAATATACTAATTCCTAATATAAGCTTAAATTAAATTTCTCATCTCACTTCAAATGTCTTCAGGGTGAGTTGGGACAATATTAGTTCTCTCTCTCTCTCTCTCTCTCTCTCTCTCTCTCTCTCTCTCTCTCTCTCTCTCTCTCTCTCTCTCTCTCTCTCTCTCTCTCTCTCTCTCTCTCTCTCTCTCTCTCTCTCTCTCTCTCTCTCTCTCTCTCTCTCTCTCTCTCTCTCTCTCTCTCTCTCTCTCTCTCTCTCTCTCTCTCTCTCTCTCTCTCTCTCTCTCTCTCTCTCTCTCTCTCTCTCTCTCTCTCTCTCTCTCTCTCTCTTTCCTGACATATACAAAAATTGTTCTGCTAATGCTGGTACTTGGATATTATATGGTTACGGAAATGAGTGCGCCACAGTATGTGGCCAAACAAGGAGCTGAAACTCAATTAGTGAGACCAAAAT
This sequence comes from Aphrophora alni, assembly GCA_963513935.1. NCBI lineage: Eukaryota > Metazoa > Arthropoda > Insecta > Hemiptera > Aphrophoridae > Aphrophora > Aphrophora alni. The sequence continues at coordinate 44,054,101 of OY740772.1, forward strand.
CAGACTACGGGATCAATTGTGCAAGGGCGAGGTATATGATTAAGTCATCGACTAGGAAGAAACACTTGGGAAGATTTTGGTCATTTTCCTTGCCAGAATCTGGGTAAATCTTCGAGATATAATTTTTAAATAATAATGATACTTGTTTCAACAGCATGCATTCCCTTCAGCGAGTTAATGAAATCATCATATCCAAATGCATTTATGTAATATGTGGACCTTTCAGAGTTTATCTATATGGGGATAAATCATTGAGACTCGTGCACTTATTCCTATTAACTCTGGGATGGTGGATTGGAATAAAAATCCGTTCTTTGTAGTTCAGCAGTCAGAGAAACTTTGAATACTTTCATTATGGAGCTTGTTAATAAAGTCACTAAAATTTGTTTGAGGTGGTAAGAAATTGTTAGAACTTCTTCAGCTGACATGAATTAGACTATTCATACACAAAAATTACAATAGCGCCCAAAAATAGACAATAGCACCCATCCCCCAACCTCGTAAAATAAGTAACAGAGTGACATATCCTGTTTATTTGTCAAACATGCCTCAGTATGAATGGAAGAGAAGGACAGTCAAATTTTACTACTTATTCCACTTATTTTCCCTTTATTTTTATTTGAAATTGCACATAGAAATAGTAATTTTATTTGCTTATTAATTGTTACACTGAAATTTGATAAAGGGATAAGTCACCACTCTTGTAAGGAATGTTATATTCATTCATCTAAATAATAGAGAATTATTAAAAAGAGTGTTTGCCTGTACTAGTTGCTGTTCATATTTTGATATTTTTTGTACAGTTTCAAATTTTAAAAAATAGCTTTTATCTCTAAATGTTTCTTTAAATTTTAGACTAAATACTTTATTTTTATTTTAACTAATCAGTTGTTTCTAGAAATCCTTTTAATATTGTACTTACAGTCAGCTCTAAGTGAAGTCTCATTAGTCGTCACTCCAACTATTAAGGGAACTTGTGCAAACTGTTTTGTCTGTATTAAATGTAAAGGATCTGCAGTGAGGAAGCGTTCCTCGCCATCGCCAAAGTCCTTCTCCACAATTGGAGCAAAGTTTATGTATGGATCTAGATCGAAGTCCTGAGGAAATATGAAAATTTACTTTCTTACTATTGAAGTAATTTAATTTTAAACTTAATATAAACAACCCATTAATAATACAAAATTTTCTTCCAAACTTAGCAAACTTTTGTTCATATTTACTTACATTTAATAAGATAAAATATATTTTTCTTTTAAAACTTACCTTAATTCCAATACTTGCATTTTGAATAGCTTGAGCAGGAAGATCTTTTAAACAATTATAAATTTGTTGAGAAGATGTACTTTCACAACCCAAAAGTCGAGCTAAACGATCGGTTAAATAAAGAGGATCCCTATTGATTGGCCACCCTCCAAATACAGCTCCACTCTGTGCTATTGCTCGTATAAATAGTCCTACAGACACAATATAGCTGCTAAATTCAAAAACTTATAAACCTTCTTTTAACATTTGGAATGATTAAAATTAAAAACATATTTAGCATGTAACTGATTTGCTGTCATGATAAGACAAACATCTTTGAGAGTATTTTTGTGTGTATCAGTCTGTTTACCGTCACTGAAAAACCAATTCATTAAGTAGCTATTTTAAAACCATGTGTCTATTTTTTTCAACTATATTAAACAAATAATTAAAAAACAACTAATGCTATATTGATCTAATATATTATTAAAATTCTGGTTACTAATTGCTGAAATGTCTAATTTTACATTTTTGAATTTTTAGGTTGTGTTTATAACAATATTTTGTAATAACTGTTGTGTTTTAATAATAGAAACACTTTGTGGAATCACTTGTTGCTGAATTAAAGCTGCATAAAATGGGTTTAAAGATGGTTATTGTATAAAATAAAAGTAAAATATTACCATCAAAAATATTGTATTATTGTAACAAAAATAAAGTATTGTATATAAAAAAAATAGTTTTATTTTTTATTTTTGTAAATTACTCTATTAGCCAATATTTCTATGGTTAACTAATTAAGACAGCGATTTGTAAATCTCAGTTACATACCATACTAGAAAAATAATCCAAATTGCAATCTCTAGCATTTAATATGTTCATGCGCTACTTACACATTGTAATTATGCAGTGAGTTAAAAATGGTTCAAACCTGTGTATCTTATAGGTGGACATTTAAAAATCTCAAATGTTAATATTTCTATGAGGAAGATTGTAATAGCTAAAATTTCCCTAATAATAAAATAGATCTTATAATAGTATAATATCACTTTATATCCATAACCGTTAATAATATATTTTATTGCTTAGAGTTTTTAATTTAAACTCATTCTTGGAGAATCATTCTAATGACTAATGGCTTTAAAATTCAAGTGAGTTGAAATTAAAAGCCTGAGATCAGAGCAAATGTAATTTTTTTTATCTTCCTTTAGTATTTGTTAAATGTTTAGAAGTTTGTTACTTTAAAAGCAAATAAGTCTCTCAAAATAAGAAATGTAAAATACAAAATAAATCTTTGATGTGTTCGTTTTTTTTTCCTTTTAGATTAAGCAAAATAAACTTTTCGAAGCCTTATTGGGACAAACAAGAGAGTTGATATTTTAACTTATTTTCAATGTACTCAAAATATGAATAGCTAGTTACCTTTGGACATAGGAGACAACATGTGATACATAACACTAGCACTTCCTGCACTATTACCAAAGATAGTCACAGCCTCAGGGTTGCCACCAAAGCGTGCAATGTTTTGTTTTACCCATCGGAGAGCTGTCACTTGATCTTTCATTCCATTGTTTCCTTTCACCACTCCATCTTCAGTGCTCAGGAAACCTAGACAAAATACATTCACCAGTGTTTAGTCTTTTCCGATGATCCTTGTTGTAAAAACTGTGGATTAGAATATGATCTTTAAAAATATATGACAAAAACTATTGGTGATTCCGTCATTTTTAAACTTATTGTTGGATTTTTGTAAATTTCAATGTGTTTTTATTTAGGCACACAAGAGTCACATACCAAAATACAAGTCGCTTACTTTTATTTTTCTTGCCACTATCATAATTACCTACAGACAGGATTAAGAACAGATGACAATACAAATAAACAGTACAAAAATATTGCACATACTTTATAACTCACCGACAAAACCAATAAAACTTAACCAAAACTATTAATTACTAAAATTCTCAGTTCAGTAGTTGATAATTAAAAAGGGAAAAATTGACGCCATCTTTGAACAAATATTTAAATAAGGACCTAACTAGCTGTGCTTGTGTCATACACTCACGTAAAACACAATTTTTTAATTAAATAAATCAATTTTTTTTAAATGACAGTTCGGATTTGTTTTTCCTAATCATTCCTGAACTAATCATACCAATTGCTCTAACTATTTTAGTTGTAAAATAAATTTAAAAAAGGCTCAAGTTATAACCAAAATACGCACTTATACTAAATTTGATTTAAATTGTTCAAAGAGCACTACATATTTGACAGACAGGCAGACAACAAAAAGACATATTTCCAAAACCGCCACTTTTTGTACTCAGAAAAACCTAAAAAAAGTATAAATCCACAAACCCATCTCGTAACTTTCTCTATACTGTTTTTTTCTTTTAGTTTTTGTGTGTATGTTATGTTAAGACTCAACTTAAACAACTATGTCTTAGATTTCATTTTCATTTATCTAATGACTTAATGGTCTTTCAGCTCTTTTAGGTGGACTCATGGGTTGACTCCAACCAAGCTATAACTCGCCCTTTATTTAAAAAGAGACAAATGTATTTCTGAGATTGCAAATATTCGCACATATTTTAAAATAGACCCATATCGCCATGAATATTTATGTGACTGTACATTGCTTTATTTTATTATGTACTTTGGCTTTACTATCAGACTTAATAGCAATATTATAGATAACCACAATCTACATAGATTTAGCCCCGGAGGAATTAGGCCAAAATTTTACTTTACTCGACAAAAATTTCGACGAAAGTTTCATGATTGGAATTTTTTGTATCCTAATTAAAACTAAAAAACATTAGAGGTACTAATGACATGACGTGACCCCTTTAGGGCCCAAAAAAGGGGGAATCTGTTTTAAGAACGGATTCCGACGTTTTTCTCAAAAGTTATGCATTTTAGTAATAATTTTACATAAAGATAAATTGTTCCCCATAAAATTTCCCATTGAAAAATATGTTACTGCAGATATTTGTATATACGCGCAGATAGTTTGCCACGTTGTTTACGTTTTTCTCAGAAAATACGAATTTTAGAAAAACGTTTCAGATAGCAAAGTTGTTCGCCATGAAATTGTACATCGACATAGGTACTATATATTATGTCTGTATGTGTATGCGGCGGTTATGTGTAGAACGCGTGTATATATTTGTATCCTTATATACGTGTTTTTGGGGAAAATTACTAAATTTCTGACATATATATACCTACATAAACTATTCCTATACACGTGTGCATACGTGCGCGTGAGTCAGCCTAGATTTGTTTGCCAATCATTTTAAGAACAGTTTTTTACTTTTTTTTTTCTCGAAAAATACGCATTTTTGCAAAAACGTAGACGACAAAGTTGTTCAACATAAAATTTTACATCGATATAGATACTTTGTATATATATAGGGGTGTATGAATGCACGCGAGCACGTCAATATGTGGTTATGTATAAAACGCGTTTCTCAGTGAGTTTATATTTATATCGTTATAAATGTACTTTTGTGTTAGTATAATGTATATGGGTGTATACTTTTTTACAAAAAGTATAAAATAATTCAAGTGTCCCAAGTAATTTCTAGTTCACCTATGATGAAAAATAGTTTAATTTCAAAATAGTACATATAATATATTTATTTAGCTTTCAGTTTATGTACACTTTAATTCTTTTATACCTTTTCTAAACACGTATATAAAAACGTTTACTTTTATTCATTTGCACCTAAATATTAACGTTATACCTGGGGTGACGCTTCTTCTTTTTGTAAGTATGTGTCATGTTAATGAAAAGTGGAATGAACGAAATTTAAGCAGACAATTTTATTGATGTATGGCTTAGTGTTGTATTGTCTTTATTACAAAACGTTTTCTAATGCATTCATGTATCCTTCTAAGAGATTGTAAACTGCTGACGTTACAACATTTTAAAATTAGTTTTATTTCTTATGTGGAAAGTACAGCATACGTCATAGGTACGATAACATTATTTCTCTCCATAACATTATCACTCAAATAAATATTTTCCGAGAAAAAGTAAAAAACTGTTCTCCAAAATGATTGGTAAACAAATGTAGGCGCTTTGGCGTGCGCGCGTGTATACAAACGTATATATGTATGTCTATACGTCAATATTACTATTTTTTGCAAAACTACGTATAATACAATACTAACATATTCGAGCTATATACATAACTGCATATAGCCGCGCTAGTCTATACACATACATATAACCTCATGTGTAACACATATAAATATTTAAAGTACCCATATAGATGTAAAATTTTATGACAAATAACTTTTTCGATAATATGGTTATTTTCTAAGAAAAACGTAAAAAACTGTACACCAAAATGCTCAAAAAACGTGATTTGCTCGCTCGTATGTATATATGAAATACCTATATCGATGTAAAATTTTCGATGAACATTTATTTATTTCACCTTTTTTTTCTCATGGGCTAATTTGACTAGATCAACAAAAATTGCCTTTATAAGTGGAGGTAGTAATGAACTAAATTCAGACTGTTATGGTGTAGTCTTCTGAGTCTTGGTATACTTTTTCATTGTTAGTTTATGAATATATTCCATCAAAAGTTTATCATTTGACTTTTTCACAATATCGATAAACTAAGAATGATAAATACCACCTTCACAGTGAAATGCCTTGGACTTTGATAACCTCTTAGATATAATATAGACTATGGACATTGATTAACATAATAAACAATTCAAACAAATATATCTAGAACTTACTTTCATAAAATTATTGATATTGTAAACTATATTTTTTTAAGAGTTAAAAGTTTTTTTTATTATAAACTATGTCAATTATCATTTTTGACTGAAACTGAATTTATCTTGGAAATTAACTGTAAGCTTGGTGGCCGTCATGACTTTAAACGTTGGTAAGAGTTAATACTCAGCACTAATGTCTATTTGATAACAATTACACTAACAAGCTATTTCCTGATTATTAGACGATAAGAACTATTATCATATCTACAACTATTTTTGTGGTTTCCAATTTTTAGGCCATAAGAAATGAATAATCATTTTGTTTCAATCCCTATATATTTCAAACATAGAAAAATAAAAAACATTTTTAAACATAATTTTCACAACTACAAAATGGAACAAATTACTGATATTGTCTTGCAAATCTAGGTCACTAGATGTTTAAAATAACACATTATTTGTTAAAAACCCCTTAGCAAAAATAGATATAACTAATATTGTATCTGCCACTGAAAGCAAAGTTAATTTGATATTGAACACAAAAATGTTGTTAAAAAAAAAATCAATATTTCCTAATTCATGATTTTATCGCTCTTTTAAATTACCATCATTTCAAAACATTTAAATAGATTTTTATAAGCAACAAAATGAATAAAGATTTTTGAGATTGAACTTCGACCAAAGTTGGAGACGATTACAAAATTGTCTAATGAATTAAGAATAGCACAAAATTGTTCAATAAAATTTGTCTTGCTTCAATATTTAAAGTTGTTATTCTAATTTGGTTTAATATAAAAATCATAGAAATATATTGAATGCTCTTTTAAGTGGTGAAATCATAACTGGTAATTTTTTGTTTATATCATGAAATGTATAACCCCAAGTGTATTAAATTCTGTTTTTGTTTTATTTTTAACATTATCAAAACAGTTATGATTTTAAACAATCTTGATTTTGAAACCTATGGGCAAATTTTACACAAATGTTTCTGAGATGGAGTTTTGCATCAAATTTAGGTACAATCGAGTAACTTGAGTACAAAAATATAAGATAAATAAAATTTCAGTCTTTTAAACAGCACAAGGACAGGTGATGTAAAGGAGTATAACAGTAACTTATTTTTATTACATATTTTACCTAATGGGCCAAGCCTATAGTTGAGTGCGACAAGGACAATATCTTTATCCAGCAAGTATCTAGGTCCTGCTGTCTTGCTGTAACCTGAGCCCGTCAGGAACCCTCCTTGATGGAAAAACACCATCACAGGTTGGTTACCTCGTAACTGAAACAAATCATGCCAAACCTAAATTCAACAAATTTGTGTTGTATTGTGTTTAATCTAGTGACGACCTCAGATGAGAAAAATAAGGTACGAAACTTTTTCTCAACAATTTTGTATTTAACTTTTCAGGACAAAATATGTTTTGATCTGTAATTTGCATACGATATTTTCAGCTCGATTTCTCAGAAGGTCAGATAATAAACAAAAATACAACTGCCTATGAGATTGATATAGTCCTTGCTCATAACAGTCATGTTATGAAGCTACTTGATAAATTGTTTTAGGTTTAATATCATGGACGGTGTAACTAATGATATCATTGAATACTACACTCAGCTATTTTTCTACCAACGAGTTAGAAGTAATTAACAAAAAAAAAATTAATAGATCTAATTTTGAAATGAGCTGAAAAATTTTTAACATTTTTTCAGTCAATCTTGCCTCATTTGTAACTAGTTAAACTATTTAGTGTAAGGAATTTATGTGTCTGCTTTATTGTAATGGTTTTAGAATTTTCAAGAGAAAATGAACCAAAGATAGCAAGTTTTTTTTTAATCTAGAATATGTGATTTTTGTTCAGAAAATATATATATTTTTATCTCATGGTTGTTTATCTTTCTTATCAAAAATCTTTCTTTTTTATTAAAAATGAGAAATACTCCCATTCCTACTCTTTTAAGATGGCGAAATTTTAACAACAAGCAAATTTCTTTACTAAATTCATAGATACTCTTAATTGTGGTTACACTAGTGCTGTACTATCTTATAATCTAACAGACACTTTCAGATATTATACTATAACACCAGCAATGATAGAATGGTCCTATGTCACAAAGAAAAGGGGGGGAGAGCTTCAGATTTTAAAATTTATATTAGTTTTGAGAACCGTTGAATCTAATAATGTTAATGTTATTAAATTTAATGAGATCTGCAGGAGGTATATCTTTGAGAAAACCTTTTTTCTGTTGTTTTTTTGTAACAGTACACCAAATTATTGCACTAACGATTTTATATACAAAACCAAAACTTAAGTACTGTATATACCAAGTATTCAACACCATTTACAAGTTTACGAGTTTTAAAAAAACATAAACTCTATCTTACAAGTTTTAATATCTTTAAAGTGATATGAAACGATTTATGATTCCAGATAGCAAATAATACTGTGAGGAAATTACTTTTCTTGTGTTATTTGGAAATCCTAAAGTAAAAATTAAGGTTTTTCCAATTTACTTGCAAACCTTATTTGACCTTACATATGATTTATGTTATGAGACAAAACCTTCCACTAAATGTGTTTGAATCTATTTTGAAAATTTGTATTTTTTTTCGTCCTAGATTCTTATATTTGAGTTGTTTTTAAAGTCCAGACAATATTATCAAAAGATCTCTCAGCTCTAAAAATATCTACAATTAGTTCTTCTATTTGTGTTGTATTAAAAACTTCATTCCAAAATCACACATATTATGAAAACAGACTTTTTTAGTTTCGTCTTAAACTTTGTACACACTATATGTCAGAAAGTAAAATGAGGAACTTAAAAATATGTTTTTTGATTTTACAAAAACAAAAAATTATTGATTCAATCAATTCTTTTAGGATTTTTACTTCATGGTAAATTCTTTCTTTTACAAATATCTACCCAAATCACCACTGTGATCAATGATATGTAATATATTTGTGTTAAGTTGCAGAATTTGTTAAACTAACCATCTGCAATCACAAAATTCAAATTTAATATCTGGGAGGTTTTACCTTCATGTATAAAATTTATTTAATATCCTTAGTGCTTCTTATTTTTAATGATTTATATTCTTAAGTCAGATCAGAAATTCTTTATTTTTATAAAAATTCTAAGCTTCCCAGGACATCATTGAATTTTCGTGGACTGCATACAATGTGGATGATTCGTAGACATAGTTTAAAACTTACAGTTTTTGTATAGACATTGAGTGTAAGACAGTCTTCTGGATCTGTTAAACTGTCATTTGCGAAGTAGGGTTGTGGGCAGTAAGGTCCATCTTCAGTTGCATCCCGGATTCCATCCCAGGGTTTGATTGGCACCGGTGGCTGTAACACAACAGTATCTTAAACAAAGGAAAGCTTCTCTTCTTATTATAATAATATAATGTTTCCAAAGTTGTCTCATTATTTTAGAAATCTCAAAGTATATATATATATATATATATATATATATATATATATATATATATATATATTACAACTATATTATCATGTTACAAACAAAATCAATAGTTTTGCTAATTTATTCTATTAAAATTATTAATAGTTCTATTAAAATAATAATTTATAGTTCTGCTAGAATGTAAATAATTATTTGCATACATTCTTCTGCCATTTCTAGAAGTATTGAATCAATTTTTTTTGTAAATTAAGTACAACTGAAACATTCGAGCAAAAGAATGTACAGTATCAGAAGAATATATATGGTATGAATGAATCCGATATTTTGAGTCATTTTATAGATTTTGATCCGCCGAAGGTGATGTTGTTCAACTGTCTACAACAAAACTGTTTTTTGAGATTAGAAAACCTAAATTCACTTACAGTTTTTAAATTTTACTCGTCCAATAGTCAATTTTAATGAAATTTATTATATACAGTACATGTTTTGATAAGGGTGTGAGTTAATATTTTATATTGGAGTTTGTTTGTTTATCTTCCAAATCTAAAACTGTGTGAAATAAATACGAACTGAGCAAAGCCAGTATGACTATTTTATGATGTATTACATATGAACCGAGACAAAAATTTACTTCTTCCTTCAGAATGTTATACGACCTATAGGTGAAAGGTTATATTTTAAAATACATTTTTGGTGAATTTGAAAATAACCCACCATTTTGAAATAGATTAACCTATTTTTGTAGTTACCGAACTTTTACAACAATTCATGAAATCGTCCATGTAACAACCAAACAAATTGTTACAAACAAAACTTGACCACCACTCATAACTGTACTGCATGATTCCACAAGCCCAAACCAATCGATTTGAAATTTTAGAAAAAGGTTCTTCCAACTGGACCTACCAGTGTATGAACAGGTTTTTTTGTATTATTTTCTGAATTAAAATGGCGGCCGCACCAGTACACTGAATGTCAGCTTCATGTACACAGATATGGAATGTTTCTAAAACATTCACGCAGGACATTTTTACTTGGGAAAAAAAATCTTCCTCGTTTACTGTCTACTGTTTTTATTTATGTGAATTAAAACCTTTTCAAATTTTACAAATTTACAATAAAAATATCAAATAGTTTTTCTTGACATAACAGTAACGCTAATTTTTTCTGTGATTTTTAAAAAACTCGAAATAAATATCATTTAACTTTGTATCAATGAATTAAACAGTAGTAGGATTGTTTACGCTTCTACTGTTCACAGAAACACTAAACAATGTTTAAAACAACAATGACACTTGTGGGGAAGTTAATGTTGCAGACACAAATACAATACTGTTTTTAGGTTACATATTACTTACAGTTTCAATGATTAAAAACTAAAGTTTATTCGGAAACAACTAAATTAAAAAATCTATTCTGCATTTACCACAGAAAGCTATATTTAACCAAAATAATACTAGTTATTTACTTTGAAACTTCTATTATTTTTTTGTTGATATTTAATTGACCACCATTTTTAAACCGTAAACCAAATTAGTAAAACAATCAACCTAATAGTGATGTATGAAGTAAATAATATTGTTTTCCATAATTTGGTAATGGAATAACATTTTTTTTAATGTCAACTATAAAAGTTTTTTTTTTTTTTTTTTTTAATAACCGCATCTAGAGATTTATAATTCGAATTTGCTGATTAAAGAAAATAACCATGATCTTTGTGAAGTAAAATGTTTCATCCAATTTGGAGTAAACTAGAAAATTGTTTCAGTTATAGAGGCCATACAAAATTCAATATACCGGGTCTTTCAAAGGTAAATAAAATGTTTGTTAAACTAAAATCTTGTTAGTAAGTTTGAAACCACCGGGTCAATCAGAGACATCAAGAGGCCAGGAAGGCCACAAAGTCTGTTGAAGAACTGAAAGAAACAATTGTTCAAAACGTAGCTGAGATAATATCTACTCATTAAGAAATACCGCGCATACCGGAAGAAAATGGCACCCACCTTGAACACTTGTTAATTGAACCGTAATAAGTAAGAAATTGTGTTAATTTTAAGTTTTTTATTAAATCCCGTTTAATTCCAAAAGAATTTATGTTTTTTTTATATATATATATTTGTTCTGTTAAAAACAAATAAATTATAGTCCAATACATTTTCAACCCACTTTTGAAAGACTAGGTATCAAGACTTTTTGATTTCAACATAAAGTGTATCGTCCATAAATCTATATTTTTTTTAAGTATTGGAGTTTACTATAGTTCTGACATGAGCTCGATCGCAATTACTTATTCGAGAAGACAATGAGAAAAAACAACTTCCAAAAAATACAAATGAAGAAAAAATACAAAAAAAACTTTTAATTACTCTCACATATTTAAATATTAGTGTCAGAAAACAATATGGAAAGTTGCTTGAAAATACTACTTCCTTTTTAACAACTCTACGAGTCCCTAGTTTTCTCACATTTTAAAAAGAGGTGTTTTAAAGTATTGAATTTTTTTCCCCTACTGTTTCTTAAATTATAAATTTTAAACTAATCTTTCACACAACTTTCAAAGATGATAAAATTCCCTACTTTTTTTACAATTTCGATGTAATTAAAATTTGACAAGTTTTGGCCTTTTAAATATGACCCTGAAACTACAGCCTTTATGCTCTTTAATTGTTAATGACTCGAAAACCATCTAGATAATTACCTTTGAGTTCTTTCTTTTTTCACTAGGATGAATCTGATTAATCTTTGATTTAAACAGGAAAAATAAAACATGTGTATCACCAAAAATAAAGAATTGTCCAATTCATAGATAACTAAATACGTATATGGTTCAAATAACAATTAAACATTAATTATTCACTATTATTTATTAAATTTTGTATGTTTTTAGTCAATTTTAATCGCATTGGAACGTAAAAAAAATGGTATTTTATGATTTTTAAAAGTTGTGTGAACATTTTTTTCGTAAAATTTAAGAGATAATTGTAAAAAACATTTGTTCAAACCTTTCCCCCTCTCCTTAAAAAGCGACTCCTCGGAGAACAACGGATTCGTCGATTTCTTAGAAATAAATTATTTCAAAGTTACTTCCTAAGCTTTTGACACTTAACTTTTTGTTTTTTTTTTTAAACTTACCTTGAACCTGTTTTCGCCGCTCGGCGATTCGGCGTACTTGACGCCTCTGAAACTTAAAATATCTTTCCCGGTGTAGGTTTTCAAAATACTGCCTCTCACTTTACCTTGAACTGTTTGTACAACTAAAGAATCATGATGACCTGTTGCCGAGCATAGAAGAACCATACATACCAAAACTAGTGCACTCATGACTGAAGTTGCCATGATTAACCATTAACTATGAAGTTGCCGCATTGTACACTACATTTATATAACGCCTAAGTAGTTATGCAATCAGTACGTGGAACTAGCTGGGATTTTCCTTATACCTTACTTTGAAACTGGATTGCTACAGATTTAAATTCCTTGTGTCTTTTCCTTATAATTACAACATTTTTAATGTACAAAATGTAACATTTTATAATAGGATTGTTTTAAATATTTCAAGAACTTAAATGACTATTAATTAACCAAATCATGTGCTTCTACATGCATTGGTAGTTTATACAGAATTCGAATAAATCACTTCCTTTTTAAACAACGTCTGTTTTAAAGACATAAATAAGTAGGGAGATATTCCAGTTGGAAAATATTGGGAAGTTTCATAAAAACAAAATAGTTGACTTTTTGAGTATTCGTACAGTATATATCTCTATAAATAAAACGAAACTTTTCTCTATCTGTCGGTTTATAAGTTTAAAACTCGAGGTTTAACCATTAATACATTTGCAAATCAGATTTCTTTACAATGTAGGTACGATATCTGTTCAGGTTTTGGTTTTTATTTGATTGAAATTGTCCCAGCAGTTTACCAAGTTATAACAATATTTGATATTTGTCTGTAGGGGTAATAAGAAAACAAAAATTGTCGACATATTTTAAGAATATTCTTAACATTTTCAGTGACAACAAAGGCTATTTTCGTCAATGTCAAAGTTGACACTTGATTTGAACACTAATTAAAACTGGAAATTTTCGAGTTATGGCCATTTATGTTGTTGATAAAATAGAAATACAAAATTTTCTACATATTTTGCATATTTTTATTTAAATTACCAGCGACGACAGTAATGGATGAGCTTCATCATTAGTCTAGCTAAAAGGTTGAATGGAACATCAATTAATTCTATAATAAGCTGTTTTAAGCTAAATAATTCATATCGACTAATCCAAAATAGTGGAATCATGGTTAGTTAATAATACAGATAAAACTCGATTTCCACGAGCGGAACCGCGGATACAGCTAATTAAATATATAATAGAATAAGTCATTTTTATTAAAAATTATCCTATTTTTTTTTTTAATAGATTCCGCCCCAGGGTTTTTATTATGTCCGACTTTCGCCGTAATAAGTAGCATATTTACATTTGGTTCATGAACAAGATATGTCTCTTGGCAAAAATTTGATAGCAAGATGTGCAATTATTAGCTATTTAAAAACTTCCCATATTACTAAGAAATTTACATTCTTTTAAAATTTGCCTTTACCATCGGCAAAAGCGTAAAAATCATGAAAGCGTAAATGGATTTTTGAAAGATCTATGACGTTTAATTTAACAAAATTTTTAAAATATTATTATTATTTATATATTACTTATTTCCAGCTTTATAAAATATAATAGAAACGTATGATATGATACCAACATGTCGTGACCTTGATACTGTTATTAGTGGTACAAAAATGTTCTGATTACAATTGCCTTTGTGCGCATGAGTGGCAAATTGACGCTTTCCAGTGTCTAAGTTGACGGCTTCGTCTGTAAGAAGAATTATATAACTTAAAATTATTATTATAATTAGAATTCAGTTTAAAAATGCTTTAACTATGAGAAATCCGATATTGGAAATATAAAATTATCGACAATAAAAACTAATTTTTCTAATTTTTAACAGCACCACAAATAATTTAAAATTTGAGGTTTCAAAATGAATGAGTTTTTTAAAAATAATATGAAATATGTAAATCTATTAAAATCTAAAACTTGCGTGTAGTGTCATAGATAGATTAGAGTGCCAAACTCGAGGAACCTGTAAGCCATTGGAAATATCATTAGAATACAAATAAAAATATCTCCGTATTTATTATCTTTGTTTAGGTAATTCCTAAATTACATCCAAGCAGATAAACATAATTAAATTATTAAGTCTAACTTAACCTACAAAGTCTTACAAACGTAGACGTGCGCAGGATTTTGTTTTGTGCGTGCCATCAATAAAATTTCCGCCTTTTCACCCTACCCTTAACTGGAGACAGAAACCCTCAAGGCAAGTGCTCAGTTGAAAGCCATAATTTGTATTTGTTACTTTTGTCTTTTTCAATATTTTTTTACATAAAAAATATATATTTAATTTTCTTTAACTTTAATTTTACCTATAGATTGTCATGACTTTTATTTGTATATATTCTTGCTACACTCATATTATCAAATATTATGATCCATACAAATTAAAATTCTTTCAAATAAATAGTTTATGAGATAAACAGAAATAAATAGAAATAATTATGAGATGTACATTTAACAAATTTTATGTTAAAATATTTTTATTTTATATTTAAAGTATTTCCGGGTGCAATTTACTACTGTGAAATTGAATTTATACAGTTTTAAAGACAAGAATTTTTTTCTTGTTTGGAATTTTTGAAAATTGTTTCCTTATTGTACAATTTTTTCGTTATTATTGAGAAATTTATCATAAACAAACAAAACTTTTTGTTAACTCCAAAATCACAGGTAATTAGGTCGTACACATGATTACATTATACTTAGACAG
This sequence comes from Aphrophora alni, assembly GCA_963513935.1. Classification (NCBI taxonomy): domain Eukaryota; kingdom Metazoa; phylum Arthropoda; class Insecta; order Hemiptera; family Aphrophoridae; genus Aphrophora; species Aphrophora alni. Next base: position 44,069,398 of record OY740772.1, read on the forward strand.
ACAGACATACACATTATTATATCTTCAAAAATGATACAATTGTATAGTTATTTTATTATCCAAAAGTCCTTATTTTGTCATGTTACACATTTCGTCAAAGTGACAAAGTAATATTTTTAATAATTTGCATGAAACTTCACTAATTAATTATTTACTTTTTACAATATTTAATTTTTTGTTGTTTATATCGATTTCAGATCACCATGATCTGTGAAATTTTTTAATTTTCAGATTTTCTGTTTTGAAATTTGTTCTTGCTCTCATCCAAACTTTGTGTTTTTTGCATTAGGCGCCTTTTTCAAAGTTCTTTGGGGGTACTGCATCCGTGACAACCGCTGTGCGCACGCCTATGCTTAGAAACCCTAACTTGATTCAACACTTTTCTTCATGTAGTCTTGGGTTAGAGATGGGGATATAAATGTTTATTATAATCATAAGAGACGGAATGATTGAGACTGTGAAGGTTTAACATGACGTCAGAGTAATAATTACAAGGTGAATCTAAAGATAGAGTGCTGAACTCTGGAACAATTTTGACATTATTGTGCACATGACATCCTACTGCCTGCTTCTCACAACAATATTAAATACTTTGTCAATATCAAAATATATGTTAACATTTTTAAGATAACGTGTAAAATATGTATAAAAGTTTGGTTTTCATATTATCCGTGCATACAACTACTAAATCAATTTGAATTAAACCTTATCAGATTTAATATCTGCATAGGACAAAAATTACATGAAAATCGGACCAGTAGTTCTTATGTTATAAACTTTAAGACAGAAAGAGAAAAGTGGTGTTTAATTATATCTTTAGTCTTTTTATATACCTGAAATGTAGTTTGAAATATAAATATAGTGCCCTGTAGAACGATCACCAATATTTGTAACATAAATAAATAAACAATTCCAAAATGTAGGACTTAATCATCCAAACAATTCAACACCAAAACTGTCAGTTCGGTAGTTGTCAATCAAAAAGTGAATATCAACCATATACTCTACCTTTAAAACAATATATTAAATAGGTTCTACATTTTCTTCTCTTGAGCCATAAACACTCCTCTTTTATTTTCTTGAGGTTTAGTATTGGTGGGCTTTAAAAAGTAGTAGTATTTTATGTAGTCTATTTCCATTATCTAGTGTTACATAGTAACTTTTGGTACTTTTCCCTTCATTAAATATTTTCCTCTCTGCAACATTACTTTAATTTTTTGTATTTAGTGGTTTTAGTAGTTTGATTTCTCTATTTAGTAATGAAACTTGTGTTTCCATTGTTTTATTTCCAGGTGGCTTTAAATTTTTTTGTGATGGAACTATTCTGTCTTAGTTTTTGTTTCATAATAGGCAAGTTATCTTCACGTCTTCTACCTATAAACATTTGTGGTGGTGATCCAATGGTTTATTTCTAAATAGAAGTAATGCCATACATTACATATGGAAAAAAATATGTTTGAAATAGCATTTTTTACAAAACTTATCTCCACAAATTTTGATTAGAAATCTACAATAAGTACCTAATTTTTTTTCAATACAAATGAAAAACATCACAAGGTACTTTCTGCCATAGTTTAGTCAGTGAGGTATTTTTACTTAGTGGATATGGATTTATATACAGTATATAAGTTTTTTTTTCTAAAAAATGTTTAGTTATCTTGCTAAAAGAAAAAAGTTAGCTGGTCTCAATATTTATGGTGCTTCCCACCCCTGTATTGGGGTGGAAAAAAGAAAAATGTGACAAGTATATGAATAGAAAATTTAACTCTGAGAAAAATGTTCATATCAATTTTATTATTAAACTTTTTAATTTATTGGAGGTTGAAAATTTCCAAATTTTTTTGTACAATATCTAGTAATATTTGGCTGTTTTTCTTAATTTACTTGAATACTATCAATTTTTCAAAAAAAATGAGATAAACGATTAAGCTAATTAAAAGACGAACAATATTAAGTTTAGCTGGTTTTGAAAAACCAAATATTTTTCGCAATTTACTATAAACAAAATGGCAACTTTTCATTTTTTAACCAAAGTGTCGTGCTTAAAAATCTTGATGAAAAAAGGCTCGATTGGGAAAAAATATAATTAAAATTAAACTTATTTCTAATTTCTTTAAAATGCTGTGTTGATGAATCCTCTAGTCATAAATTAATAAAAATGTAGGATAGCCAAATATCTAAAATTTATACATTTCTTCAAAAAACTCATAAATTGGACATTGTTTTTAAAATCATATACCGGGTGTTCAAAAAGTCTGGAAACCCCTTAATATTAATTTTATTAATAAACGCAGAACAATGAAACTCTAGGATTACGTCCTCACTGTAATTACTGACTTTTTACTCATTTCAACTGTCTTTTTTCGCTTTGGGGGGACGTCCTGTGGAGGAATTCTAAAAAATCTTAAATGTAAAGCATAGGTCGAATTATACCTAATTTTAAAGGTCTTTGTTAGAGGAACACATTGCCGCAATCCCGACTGAAAAAGGACCATTCGTTTGGAAATGGCAGCCTCTTAAAGTTTGTTTGATTTTAATGCTAATTCAATGGCAAATTTTTAGTAAGCTTTAGTTTAGATTACAATGTCACTTAGTGAGACAGAGCAAATAACCATTCTGATGATGAGGGGTTATTGGGATAGAACTCGTTCATATGAGGAGGTAATCCGCTTGTTCAATGAAACTTGCCCCAATTGACCACCTATTCAAAAATCGACAGTGTTGAAGACCGTACAGCTTGGTTCTGTAACAGATCGGTCAAGATCCGGACGGCCAAAATCAGCAACCAATGCGACCAATCAGCTACACAAGGACACCATTTCGAGCACCTTCTGTAATACCTTCCAAGGTTTGTTTATTTTTTTATAATTGTTGTCTTGTAAAGTAAGTAATTTAAACATAAACAACTGACATACTGTCTGTTCAATTTTATAAATAATGATAATTGTCCCCAATTACATCTGTGCACCCCTGACGTTTTTAAACAATTAAATCGACCATTACTGATATTTCCTATCCCTCCACACTCCAGCTGGGAAATTCTCATAGCTAAAACACTAACATAACCAACACGGTTGGGTATTCACTTCTGCCTCTTAATGTTCGCAACGTAAAGTTAACAAATTGTAAAAGGCTGCCATTTCCAAACGAATTGTCCTTTTTCAGTCGGGATTGCGGCAATGTGTTCCTCTAACAAAGACCTTTAAAATGAGGTATAATTCGACCTATGCTTACATTTGAGATTTTTTAGACTTCCTCCACAGGACGTCCCCCCAAAGTGAAAAAAGATAGTTAAAATGAGCGAAAAGTCGGTAACTACAGTGAGGACGTAATCCTAGAGTTTCATTGTTCTGAGTTTATTAATAAATAAAATATTAAGGGGTTTCCAGACTTTTTGAACACCCGGTATATATAACCCAAGATCTTGTAGCCTATTTTTAGTTTGTCTACTATGTTATCAATATCCTCAAATTTTTTCAAACATGTATGTAGTGCTGAACAATAATGCGTTTTAAATTATTTTTAGGTTAACTTATATAATGTTTACTTTATTTGTTTACCTACCATGTTCATCTTCTGAATCTCTTGTGAATCCATTTTCTCTTGTTTTTCCTTTTTACACACAATCCTTTACACTTTTATACATTTGTTATTAAAAAGCACCTTCACTTTTTGTAAGTTATTCTTATAAGGTTTTGTAAGCCTTACTTACTACCTAAGCGCACCATGTTTTGATTGTATCTTGGATCAGAAGAAGTGTTTACTAAATGACTCATTCTAGTAGGCTGAACTTTATTAGTACAATCACATTCAGCCATACACTTGGTAAGGTGTGTTTCTAAATAGAGCCTTCACTTGGTTCACTCGTATAGACAATTCTAAAACAAAATTTGTTATTAGCCTATAAGTCTAGGTGGAATGACATCAAATTCCCTTAAAATTTCTAGTTCATTGCTCTTAACAAAAATGAGCCCATATGATAAAAATAAATTGTTTTTAATTATGACAGTCTAGGTTTATTTTTATTTTGTTAAAATCACTCCCAACTCATAACTGTCTTTTCAACAGAAATATTTAAAATAATATAAAACATACAATTTTATTAAAATACAAAGATCGATAAGATTAGTTAAATATTTTAATCAATTTTGTCTAATAGAATGCTTATTTTCTATTCTGTAGAAGAAGGTTTACACCTCAGAGGTCATACCATCATTTTTATCCACCATCTCGTTCAGAAAACAATACTTTGTAGCAAACATACTTGCTTTTTATTATATACCTTATCACATGAGAGAGAGATTAATATTTTGGAAATCTTCTTAAAAATCATCATCTCTGCCGTGAGTTATTTATATCTCATTCTACTATACTCCATAAAGACTCCAACTAAACACTCACATGAGAGTCGAGCCATTTTTTTTTTTTTTTTTTTTTTTTCAGGTAATGTTGACAAAAAGACAATATTTTGCTTTTCACTGTTATAAAACATTTGTTTTCTTGTGTTGATGGATGGACAGTTACTAATTACAGGAATAACATTAAAATTTTAATAAATAAAAAATATTAAATTGTGTATTAAGGTTTATTGTATATTTACTATAGTTAGAAGATAAAACACAAAAATGTAAAAAAAAACTTAGTGTTTGTTTCTGGAACTAAAATCATGTTGTCTAGTAGAATATCTGACGAGGTCCTGTCAGAGGAAACAAAGACTCCCAAAATGCCGTGCGTTCAGGGAAGGGTAAACCATGTTTCAGCTCTAAAGCGTCAGTTATTCTGAGGTACTTATAATGGTCTTTATGTAACTCCTTCCAATCTACTCCAGAGTCTTTGATATTTGGGCTCCTAAACAAACACAAAAATCTTAATGAATAGATTTGTAGAAAAACAATTTAAACTAAAAATTTGAGATATAACATTCCATCCTATAGACAGAAATAATCTAAAAACTCACCTTAAAACTAGTACTGATACAGAATAGTTTAATTAAAAAATTGCTATAATTTGTATTTATAAAAAATGTATACATAATATTTCAATAGTATAAACAAAATAATGTTACGTATCAACTACCTGATTACTAATTACGCCTGATATCAATAATATTACCATTCATCATTATCCAATAACTTTAAAAACAAAACGGACAGAATAGGATTTTAATTTCTTGAAAATAGACGAACGCATTGTATATATTTTCAAAATTCAACTTCAGACTCAGTTGTTATGGTATGCACATTTATAAGAAAACAATGTTAGTTTTCTGATAAACTATACAACTATAAAAACTATATAACGAATTCTAAATCAAGCTTACTATTCAAACTTTACTAAAATTCAAATAATATTATGTAAACTAAACAGTTTATTGCATATTTTGTTTTCTAATTTTAAAATTATGTAGTGATATAATTACATTTTTTCATTTATTACCGAAGATAGGGTTCATGCCCTCTGTAGCGTTTACTAAAACATCTAACTATACTACATTAGTATCGGGTGTTTAAAATCAGCTGTATGAAATGTACTGTAAGTAAATGGGGTGAGCTGTGAACTTGGTATAAACTTTTAACTCACCAATTTGTATAGTATGAAGATTTTAAAAGAATTTTTTTTTCAAATTTGGAGGCCGAAAAAGTGATATATATATATATAACAAATTTTCAAAGTTTCCTTCGAAATGACCTATGGTCTCTACAATCTTAATATACCAGAAATATTAAATATTGTGCAAATACTGCATCTAATAAGCAAAATACGACCATATAGCTAGTTACAGTTGGTCCTGATCTAATCATTTCAGCAACAGCCCAGTCACAAAGCACAATACATTAAATATCACATTGGGGAAACCTCAATATTTTTTTGCCAACACAACACTTTTTTTATTTTCCATATATGTGTGGAAGGAAAATAGTGGTAAGGGTGGAAATATATTCCAATTTTCTTGAAATAATAGTAGAAGATTCCACCCATTAACAGCTACTTATCATCTTATAGTTGAGATAAATAAATAGTTTGTAAAAAAACATCTCAGGGAACCAATACTAAAAGACATAGAAAAATATATAAGTTGGATTCGTTTTCTATATATATCAAATATTAAATACTGAAAAAAAACAACATCAAAACAAATTTATATTAACGCACCAATGCTATTGAAACAAAAGGAAAAATATATCATTTGGAAAAGTATCAGTCTATTTTCACATAAATTTTTATTTGATTTGTAACATAAAATATGGATTTTAGTCATCAATTTGAAATATAAAAAATATAAAAAACTAAATATACAACAACATTTCAGTTTTGCAAAGCCATTCATTTGATGTACAATTTGACCTATCATGTCACTCCAATTTTTTTTATTTTTATAATATGTGTTTTTGAATTTTAAAAGAGTTTAAGAATTTGGTTTTTTTTATGTTTCACATCACCTAATTGCTTATAATTGAGTTGGTTTTTAACCATTTATTAACAATAAAAAAGAATAACCAAGATGAATATGTTTATAAAACCATATAATAAGGTATTATAGACCACCAGTTTGAAAAGGGTGAGAGATAAAAAATTGTTTACTGAAATGTTTGGTATTCAAAGAAGTTTAAATTGAGATGACTTGACCTATGTTTATATATGAAAGCCTCAAGAAACAGACTCCTTCCCCCCCCCCCCAATATATGTCCTTTGGAGCCTTTAAATTTAAAAAATATGAGTTTTTCTCTTAATTCTTAATATACAAATTAGTGATATTAAACTTCACACCAGTGTCTAGCTCGAACCATTTACCTACAATACGTTTGATACAGGTAAAGTGGTGACGCCCTACATAATTAATCAACCAAGCACATCAAGTAATGGTACTTCTGAGCACAGGACTAATCAACATTTCTTAGTCCTCAGAAACTAAGCTTCCATGAGGAATTTGTATTTCTAAATGAGACATTCACTCACAAGCATTTTTTAAAATGAATTATTTCAGGAAGCGTTTCCAATGTTCTCTATAGCCTGTATTTATACAAAATTCTTTATAGATTTAAAACAACTTTTACAATTTTCTGAGGATAGTAAAGATCAACTGCTGAAGAAACAAGAATCCTGTTTATTATTTAGTGCTTTGTAAATATAGTAACAATAAGTTCCATTAGTCTTGAAATTAAATTAAAATTTGAAATCAAGAATCTCTCAAATAGATGGAATGGTCAATTAGATAGAGAGAAGGTTAGTTGAAGATTTTCTCTTCCCTACAGATACCCTGCAAGCACTTATGCTTCACTTACCCCGTTTTGGCGAAATTTGACCAGATTGATGTCATTATCTGGATAACCTTGGCTTCAGGGTCTGTAGTTTTGAATTCTGGGAGAAACAAAGTATTATCAAACAGATACAAGAGATCATCAGAATGTGCGACTCCTATAACAAAGCATACAGTGATCGATGACTACATTATATTAAGATAGTATTAGAACAAGACAGCTTACTAAGTAGTATTTATACTTATATAATATTTTTAATCCACTGACTTACAGCTATACTATTCATTTTAGCCAAGCTGGGCTTATACATGCAATTACAAAAAGTTACATTGTAGTAAAATTATGTAAAATTGTTATAAATTTTAAGAATAAACTTTTTGTATAACTTGTAAATATTTGTAAGTTAATATTTAGCCAGCTTTTCATCTTTAAACTATGTTTATATTAGTAAAACTTTTCAATATGAAATAATATGTATCGACTGGTCTTCTATGTTGTAAAAAAAGTGTGCAAACGCTTTATTTTTGAATAAAACAAAATTAAAAAACACACGTTTAAATTTGATCAAAAGGCAAAAATAAAACATAAAGGATAAAAATAACCTGTGAAACAGTAAGTTTGAAATACTTTCTCTATAAAAAGAATCTGTTATAGGTCATGAAATTCAGAAGTGACTTGTATGACTTTGGATTTCAAATGTAAGTTTATTATAAATTTTGCCTATGGTCCTGTTAAAAATAAATAATTCATATTAAACACAGTTGGTCCAAATCACATTTTATACAAAAGGTAATGTTTTATATTTTTCTGAACAAGTAAAAATTTTTTTCTTGTACAGTGGGGTACAGTCAGGTAATGAAAGATTAGTCTCAACTTTTGCAGGAAGAGAAGAACAGTTCCTTGTTTTTTAAATTGTCCCTTACTAAGCGACAGAATTAGTTAAATACGGTACTACAAATTCATTGAGATTTTTGAAATTCACTTCGAAAATACAACATTGAAATTATGAGACATTTTTAATTAAATTGATTCACTCAAATGTACGAATGCTCACTTCAAGTCATTTACTGATAAATATTTCATTTTTAGAAGCAATTATTTTTTTTTTCATTTTGACTTACATGCACTAGTAGTTTAGCATTTGACAGCTGATCAAAGAGACTAACTGATGTTTAAACAGGTCTTGCACTCTATAGTAGTCTGTCATAGAGATAAGAGACATAGAAAGATTGACTTTACAGATATATTTCAATGATTATTGCAGATAAGGAAACAGTTTTACAAAACTGCTATACTAAGGAGGATATTATGTTAATACTTTTGCTATGTTTACACATGATAATAAACTTGCTAATAATCAGACTTAATAGTTTGGGGTTTATACACAAGGATAAAATTGACATTGTTGTGTTGATTAATGGAAAATTTCTAGACACATTTGTCAGAGCTAATGAACAGAGTGCTGAATGACATTAATACTTTGTCCAAGGACTAACATTCCAATATCCAGAACCATTTTTCTGGGAAAATGACTATTCTGGTGCCCTTAGCAAAGAAGACTAAACTACAATGTGTGAGATTGAACTTAGGAGAAACACATATAATTAATTTCTGACTTTGCTGCTATTAGAATATTCTATGGTTAGGGGTCTTTGTACTTTTCTTCCTTTTTTTATTAGATGATAACGACTCAGTAGTTTGTTTCTTTAAAAAACAAGAAGAAAATTAAAGCTTTTAGATGAAGTGAAATATTTAGGTGTAATACTTAATAAAAGGTTACCTTAGAACAAATATGTAGATAAAAGTATTTAAAAAAAGTTACAAGATCTGTAATGACATATTATCACCTTTCAGGGAATAGGGGAAACTATCCAGCCATGTCAGAAGCTGTGCATGACTGTGGTTATGTATGTATGTAATGTGTGATGAAGCAAGTTCTTTAAGAAGGCTGCAAAGATAGACTAACAAGCCTCCAAAGACTTGCATGTGTATTTTAGAAGCTTTCAGAGGCAGTACTACAGTGTCCATTAAAACTTGTCAGGCCTTAGCTCCACTTGACCTCAAAATAATAGCTGATATAAATTTTAATGCTTACAGGCTAAAATGTTTTAGAATATGGAGAGGACCAAGGGACCAATGAACCAATGGCAGATTGTGGAGAAGGCACAATATGCCATCAATAATCTTATGAATATATGTTTTTCCCATGAGACATGACTACGTGGTAAAGAAGGTCCATGGGGACCATTAGTAATTACTATCCCTAAAAGAGTAGACATATTAGAAATAGATAAAACTAAGAACAACTGGATAGTGATTTATACTGACGGATCACGTACTGCTCAAGAGGTAGGTTCTGGTTAACATCAAATCAGCTAAGGTGGAAATTAACATAATCTTAAAACACTATGCAAAAGTAGAAGTAGTAAAAGTAGAAGTGCAAGTAGAAGTGTGTGCTAAAATGGGATGTGCATAATTGAAGAAGAAAAATCACTAACTTTGATGTTAAAAGTACAATATTGATTTATTATGGGAAAAAAAGAAAGGAAAAAAAAGACAAATTTATCTTACATTGGCAAGATTATTTAGTTTTTGAACCACTCTGAGTCCAGATGGTACGTTGTGTAAAAATATTACCGTACCTGGTTTTACTCTAAGTCCAGGAAAGTATCTAGTGTTATATCTGCCTTCATAGTCAAACAAATAAAAGTAAACCGGTGCTGAACTTTTCTCTGCAATTAGTTTTGCAGTTTGTATGCCTGAAAAAATCAAGTGAGCATCTGCGTATGCCTGGAAAATAAGTAATACATTATTAACTATGTAATTAAACATTATTATAATTAGTTATCTTTAACTGAATTATTAATTTAATTATATATAATTATTGCACATATTACATCGTAATTTAAATATATACTTGGACATAAACATTTATTTCAAAATTTGTAACATGTTTAAATAGATTGTTTGTTAAAGTAGTTAAAAATAATTATGTCAACAAATTTACTAATTATTACTACATTCGCCATGTTCATTTATACTTTATTGGTTTTTCTATATGTTGGCACATTTAATTAAAGTAATCATACCAACAAATACTGTAACAAAATATATACTTTGTACAACTAGCTTGTTTTTGAGATTATTGAGTCATAGGCAAGACTCCACATACTTACATTCACACAGATTGTAAAAGATTTTAAGATTGTTTTACAATTTTAACAAAAAATATAGAAAATCTCTTCAGTTTATATATTCATTTGAACTTTGAATTATTTCAGCTTGTTGGAGCTGTAGTTATAAACGATACTTTGTTATTATTATTATTATTATTTCATAATTAGCTTACTTCTTGCAGTATTCTTGATGTAAAGATGTGAGCTATTACAATCAATATATAAAATCAACAGGTAATCAAATTTTAACATACTTAAAAATAAATTATCCATCATATGTTGTGAACATAACAATAGATATCGCACACATTACCAGAACACCAATATCCATCATGGATTTAACAAGCAAGGTATCCCTCAATGAGTAAAAAAGGGTGGGAATTGACGATCGTGAGTCAACGAGAACGGTCGCTGACAACGCGCGTCGTCCGTATATGTATGTTTTTAATCGTGTTTTTAAATGTGAATTAATATGTGTTGTTAAGTGTTTATATGTGTTTTTATATTTCAAAATGACTGACAAATAGTCGAAACGCGTCATATAAGATAGTTTAAACTACAATTAAGGATTGTTCGACGGTAACACCTCAAACAAGGTAATTAAATAGTAATTATTTTTCATTATAATACCAAACATATTTTCATTGTCTAAAAAAATATATCAGAAATAGCTAAATATACTAAGATTCTATTCTTGTAAAGAATTTATCAAAGTACTTTGAATAATGACTTTGTCTTCTGTATATTGGAGCTATTGTCTTTTGTAGATTGCCACAAGCATCTGTTTGATGATTTTTGTGTGCAGCACAAATATGATACGAGAAACAGAGAATATTTGTGTACTCTGTTCACAGGTTTCTTTTACACGAAAAGAGTCCATTATATATGTACCCTTGGCGTATTAAAATAAGTTTTAAAAATTAAAAACGTATTTTAATGTATAAAAGTAGACTAAAACTATGCTATTTAAGATTTTTGAATATTTTGTGATGCGGATTTCATTGTTTATATTGTTTCAAGATCTTTATGTTGTTTCTACAGTGTTGATTGTTGTTTATGCTCTAATATTTAAAAAAATTATAACTGATATTTATTGAATATGCACTGTATTTTAATGTATATTTGATAATATTTGTTATTATTTCTTATTGTTAGTGTGAATTTTTTGGATATTTATTGTTTTTTTTACTTATTGTTCATTTACTGTTTAATAATTATTTTATTTCTGCATTTTGTATCAAATTTGTTATTATATGTTAACATATTTATATTAGTATATGTTTGACAAAGCTAGTTACTTGTAACTCTAAGTACAACACAGATGTTAGTAAATAAAATACAAATAGAAAAAAATCGTAAAACCTAAAATAAGCTTACATATAATAGCAAATGGCCTAAAAAATCATCAATATCCACCCCAAACCTCAAGGTCTTAAATATGAAATCCATGAAGGATATTTCTTCCATTATGTATGAATTTTTTAAAAATTCAACCTCGGTGGTTTAAGGGTAAGGACTTTACCAACATAAATAACCCACATGGATGCCCAAAAACATAATTTCTACATAAGTCTTATCATATAACTAAATCAAATGTCCTAACTGATTCATCAACATCCATACCAAACCTTTAGATCAAGAAGCATAACATTTTTGAGTATATTCCAAATTTATGACTTAAGAAGAAGATACTTTGAAATCTACATGAAATTTTCGCCCTTGCTTGATCCATATCATCAAACCTTTTGACCTGTGCAGTACCAAGCACAACAGCAAGTTAGACATAAAGCAAAATAAGCATTTTTTTTTTTTTTTATATAAACTCAGCAATAACATCATTCTTGCCTTGTTACTACTCTTATTTCTGAAATCTTACCCTTCCAAGTGCATTCTCAGTCTCTGTATTGTTGTTAATGGACTTGTTACCAAAATAAAATTTCTTTATTTCCTGGGTAATATGTTCTGAAGTTGGACCACTGCGTTCATATTGGAATTCTATTGGAGCATAATGTTTAAATTCTTTGTCAAATTGCTCTGCCAATCCTGGACCTTTGAGTAAAACTATAAAAAACAAGAAAAAATATTTTAGATTTCACATTTAACATTCATGATTAGTTGTATAAAATTAATATTAATTTCTTTGTGGAGAAAATAAAAACAAAAGTTCCATAATTTTTATATGATCTACAATTTTACAAACTTTGATATTATAGTGGCTTGTGTCAATGTTTGATATTAAGATGGCATGTTGGGAGTTGTTGAATAGTAATAACATACCTGTTTTCCTTAATTTTGTTTAATAATGGGGAAATGACATCTCGTTCAAGTGGTTTCCTAGAACATTCATGTGGTGGTGTAATCAATAAGGAAACTTCAACAAAGTATATATTATTAAGAATATTTAATTATTGAGATCCCTAGAACTCCGGGTAGATTTTGAGTGTCCAGGTGATGGATAGGGGAATGCCTCACAGATAATAAATGCATTCCAGATTGTAACCAAGTCCTTGCCAAGGGTACAATGAAGGCCTCAACGGCTTTCTTATAAAGAAGAATATCTTCAGTACAACATTAAAAATGGAGAAAAAGTTAGAATGTTCACTCTGAAGGAATCCTGAGATACTGGGTGTCCTCTCAGGAAATTAAGCATTACTCCGTACTATGTGGGTGTGGAGCTAACAATTCCTTAACAAATTAATGGGTAGGAGCCATGTGTATAAGGACGGCCTAGGAAATAAAACCATCTGAGACTTCACAGATCTCAGTTACAATCTCAGCCACTGCTATAAGAGAAACAGTACTTGAGCTAGCCCTAGTAGTAGTGACAATAATACTGGACTCAAGGTAACAATCTATCTCCAAGATAGAGAGGTCCAATTTCTGAACAGTCCAGCGTCTTCCTCTACTTACACAGATGAACTGACACATGCCATAAAACAGTTACTCAAGCTTTCTGAGAAACAAAGTAAAAACTACTTCCAAAAGGAAGCTGGCTATTAGTTACCAAAGCATAGGTATAAAAAAGTAACATTGACTGACAACGATGTTACTCTATTAGACAAATGTGGCTAGAGGACAGAAATTTGCTTGAACTGACATCTCCCTCCTATATCCACAAAAACTAAAATAAAAAATCTTAGACAATTCCAAAATCGTTAATAATTGCCTTCAGTTAGGGTTATAGGAACCTTCAAGGAAGTTCCCTTCTATTATTAAAATGTTAAAGCTCTCTGAAGAGCAGGATATTTATAGAAGTGGCTTTTGTCTTGATGGAGGATGAAAAATATCAATTATTCTCAGGTACATATCTTGAAGACAGAGAACTGATCATCTGTGATCCAATACCAAAGGGTTCCAGTATTATGATGTCAGGCTTGTTGCTAGATAGAGATAGGAAGGACATCCTGCATGCATTTAAAGTGTTCTTTGAAGCACCGGTTAAGCTTGTGACTATGAATCCAGAACAGGAATCTGCAGCATGCTTGATAGTCAAAATCTGGGCTATGAAGTGAGTGACTGGAAAGTCATCTCCACCGACGAAGGCCAGAGAGGATATATATTCGCCATCTTTCCTCAACCTAGTCTTCTTAGTCACTTTCTGTAGGGCATTTCTAAGAAACAACATCAACCTAGCACTTATTCAGGAACCATGGCTAAGCCGAGGCCAGATAGCAAGACTTTGAGAATGAACTATTGTGACTCTATTTATAATACACTAGGACTTGTATTGTGATTAAGACGTATGGCCGACCTTAATTTATATGGCAGAAGTGGAAGAAAGACCTCAGTCTATTTTCCGTATGATAGTATGACACCTCCTCCATCAAAAGAGCTTACATGTCTGGTGCAGACACAACAGATATCCAGCAGCCACCTCTGCTGGCAATCTGTTGTGTCATCTCCTAGGTATAGCACTCACTAGTGGTATATCAATTCACTATACCAGAGTAGCTAAGTAAATACTACTTCTCGAGGTGGGTCACTATTTATGTATTTAATTTCCAGTATCTACTTATTGTTAATAGTGGCCCCACCTTAATCACTCGATCTAGGAGTGAAGTCATCAATATAAAGTTTGGTGCAGAAAGTATTGTAAATGAGGTAAATAGATGGAATGTTTCAAAAAACCCCTCACTCCATGGCCATAAATACACATGATTTCAACTAGCTACAACCACTAACGCCGTTTCATTTAGAAACTTCGATAAAACCATCTGGCCACTTTTATGGCCACTTCTTTAGAGAAGATCATGGTCTGCTATCATAATAACTGACCTCTATAGGACGGTATCTTATAAAAGAATATGGTTATTATACAAAAAAAGATGTAATTCAACAGGGTTAAAATATAATTATGTATATTGCAACTTATAAGTTGAACTTATATACAATAAAGTATTTGTTGTTAATTATTAATTATTTTAATTTTTAACTTAGTAAGGAACCCATTTCCTTCTTATTAAGGAACCTATTTTATACTATACTTACGTTCAGCTCTAAATGCAATTTCATCTCTTGTCAAGCCAGTTATTAAAGGAACGTTTGCAAACTGTTTTGTCTGTATCAGATGTAAAGGATCTGCGGTGAGGAAGCGTTCTTTGTTGTCACCAAAGTCCTTCTCCACAACTGGAGCAAAGATACTGAATGCATCCAGGCCAAAGTCCTGGAGAAAGTTTAAAACAGATATTGTCAATGAATACATAGTAAATTATATTTAGAAACAAAACCTATGCATATTTTGGCATTTTTCAAACTAGAATACAAAATTTTGTTATAATTAAATTAGTAGTAGTTTAGAAGAAGGTGGGGGATAAAATGTGTGCAAAATTTAAATAAGAACTTTACTCTAATTATTATTATAATTAATTTTTATTTACATCATATTGGACAATAGGGAAATATATTTTTATAAAACTTACCTTTAATCCAATAGTTGCATTTTGAATACTTTGCGCAGGAAGGTCTTTAAAACAATTATAAATTTGTTCAGAAGAAGTACCTTTACAACCCAGAAGTCGAGCTAAACGGGTGGCTAAGGAAACTGGATATCTATTGATTGCCCAGCCTCCTAATACAGTTCCGCTCTGTGCTATTGCTCGTATAAATAGTCCTATAAATACAACATAACTGCTAAATTCAATAGCTTTATAAGTCACAAATTAATATATTATCATAACTAAAAATAAATCAGTTAAAAATTTAACATGGGTTTAAAAAGAATACGTTAAGATATTATAAAATATGAATTAAACCCTAATGAAGATCATTGCTTGCATAATATATATGTATATATATATATATATGCTTTTCTTTGCTCCTATGCCGTATAGCCTTCTAATGAAGGGTGTAATTTGTAATACTTAAGTCTAAATTTGTAGTGTAAAATTGAATACAAATTTCAGATTTTTTCTAATTTTCAAAGAGTTAGAATGAGTAATGATATATTTTTAAAAATCAGACAAATGGAAAAAAAAATGCTCCACCTATTGAACCCTAGTATTTAAATATATATTTTGCAAGTCTCATAATTTAAATAACAATCTTTTTTCATGATTATAGGCAAGGTCAACTATTTAGTCTCAAAAAATATATGTCAACTGATCAAAAGATTTCAACACCTTTTTTTTTTTTTTTTTTGAAAATACTTTTTCTTACAAAAATTAATCAATAATAAATGTGGTTCGGGAAAATATGAAGCCGTTATTTTCTCCATATTAAATTTTGTGCATTGATCAGAGTGTTGAGGGTGTTGACAGAACAGCTGTTTTTTAAACAATACGTAACGAAGAACATGGATTTAGTGCAATACTGTTTGTTAAATGTGACTATTAGAATGGATGTAATACAAAAACAAATATTTTTTATGTAGTAATTATATTATATACATGTTAATTTTATGTTGACTTATTAATAAAATATGGTGAATATTTTTTAATATTCAGCATCGAGTAAATAATATGTACCTCATTTCAATAGTTTTGTAGATTCCATGTCCAATTTTGTTTATTGTTATGTAATCTTAAAAGAGGTTAACATTATTTAGGCTGGACTCTCTATTTTGAAATTTTATTTCTGACTCTAATATTTACTAGGTTTTTAGAATGTTTGACTTGCAAACATAATATCAGTCTCTCAAATGAAGAACAAATAACTTAGAAATTAAATAAAACCTTTATGGTTTCACTTTCGTTTTCTTTTTTATTAGTTACATGAAACAACTTTTCTACGCTACCTGAGAGATGAAAATTATTTATATTACAACCTAATAAAAGTGTTGATATTTTAATTTATTTACTACATGTTCATAAATAAATAGTTATTTACCTCTGGACATAGGAGACAACATGTGGTACATAACACTAGCACTTCCTGCACTATTACCAAAGATAGTCACAGCCTCAGGGTTGCCACCAAAGCGTGCAATGTTCTCTTTTACCCATCGAAGAGCTGTCACTTGATCTTTCATTCCATTGTTGCCCCTCAACACTCCATCTTCAGTGCTCAAGAAGCCTAAAAAATAAAAACACAGCGTTCAGTCATGCAGATTATATTGAAGCGTCTCTGAAAAAGAATCTGATCTCAATACATTTTACAACTTGAAGATTTAAAAAAATGCCAAACCGTATGGAAATAAAATTTCCCGGATATAAATGTATGGTCTATTAACTCTTTTTATTTAATTTAATCAAATCTGTATATAAGGAAAGGGCTATATTTTTTGATAAAGATTAATATGGTACCACTTGAAAAGAATAGTTGATTTTTTTTAGCAAATTTTGGATCTCCTACTAAAATTTTGAAAAATGATTGCTTAAAAATTGTTGAAATTACTGTCCAAACAACAAAACATGTTGTTGACATCATTCACTAACATGATAATTTTGTCACCAGTTTTTTAGGATCTTACTAAACTGTTTATACTTGGTATCTACATTGTCATTATATTTCAAACTGTAATTCGTTATAAATTTTTGTGCTTTAATTGGTAAAATTTAGAAAATCTTTTGTTCCTATATACTTTTTTTAAAGTTGAAATAATGAAAAATATAAAGTATTTTTCATTTCTATTTTACTTTATTTATTTTTTTACCCAAATAAGCCAAATAGAGAAACCTTTTGGTATTTATCAAGATATATAAAACTAATTTATGAAATAAATTTTATAATATGGAACACAATAAATTATCTCAATTATACACAAGTAATTAGAGATTATTTTAATTTCAAATTTTCTAAAAACATGTATTTATGTAATGCAACGTTTATATGAAGTCCTGAAAGATCTATAATGCAACCTTTCCATTTCACGTAGATTTTTTTATCCGACGATGTGTAACATTTATTTATATTTTAAGGTTATTGGATAATAACACATTGTTTATATCATTAGTATAATTTATTCGGACATTTGCCACTATATGTTTCTATATACAAATTAATACACAAAAAGTTAAAAGATTAACTCTCATTAATGAATGATAAAAATAGAATACAACAATTGTGTCTTGTAAAATGATGGTCAGAGTTTCTTTCCAGTTTTTTTAATAATTTATTAAGCATAACGATAATTGTTAACTGTCTATTTGGTACATTAGTTAGAGTTAAACCTTTATGTTTTACCCAAATTTAACAAAAACACTATTATATAATACTGTATTAATATAGTATATTACGACATCTTTATTAGATATCATTATAATAGAGATCTTGAATTAATTTTCAATATTTGGCCGCTAGCTACCCATTTAGATATATATTTTGTGTGTGACCAATGATGTTGATTTAGAAATTTTTTGCTGTTTTGAATTTATAAATTAATTAATGATGGTTTTGATGAACTTTGGTGACAGTATATATATAATTAATTTCAACTAATTCTATGCCTTATTAAAAGGCTTTAATAAGTCATTTTGGACTTTCTCACAGCAATGATAAACTATAATAAATATCACTTTCACAATTTCAATGCACTGACATTTTGGATAACCTCTTGAACATTTGGTTGATCAAAGTACTACTGTTGATAAATTAATATTATAATTATATTAAACAAATTAATTTAAATTGAAAGTAAATGTTTACCAACTGTTTATTAGTATATCAAAAAGATACAACATTATATATACACCACTTAATCATTCCTCTCCCCCCCCCCCATAAAAAAGAACAGATGAAACAAAATTTTGTATTTCTTTTTTGGGATTGAAATGAATTCGACTCTTGAGCTAATCGATTGTTGACAAAGGTTATACTTTAGATATTCATCAGAGCTCACCTCCAGTGTTTATTGGCTAATAAATACAAAAATGATAACAAATATTTACCAAGAGAGCAAAATATATACGTTTAAACAAATTCAAACATTCTTTAATTAATATTCTTTGAAATTATGTTATAAATCTACTTTAAAATTCTTTTCCTTTCTTACATATAATTAGTATAATAAGTAAATCTATACGTCAGAATATACACATCGAGTTTTTAATTGATATATAAGTTATCAGTTTAGTCCTCTTAGTCCTTAAGATTGGTTTTTGTAATGATATATGTCTGCCGTAATGATATTATCTATCTGTCAGTGCCCGTGCAGTGTACCACAGCCATTTGGTGTACCAATTTTGGTATGTATGCATATTTTTTTTTTCCAGTAAATGGAGGCGTTCTTAAAATTTTAAGTAGCTTAAAATTACAGATTACTTGCAGTAATTAAAAATCGTAATATTTTCTCAAAAATAATCCAACATTTCTAAAACAAATGAATCCTTTTAAGGACCCAGACAAAACATACTGATCACTAATCTCGAAAAAAAAATAATTTAAAATTTATAAATAAAAACATGCTTCCATAGTCCTGTTTTAAGAAGGCGAACTTCTCAAACCATTTCTTTTCTTTTTTTCTATACATTTTAGTGAAATTTTAAGAAGAATCACAAAATCAGAATTACAAGTAAAAAGGATTTATGCTTTAGAGGTAATTCACAAAAAATAAAGATAAATTACATTTGACCGCTATTATTAAAAACTCAATCTCTATTCAATATTTTTTGCTTCGGAGCAATTTATATCACAAGCAAATCAAGTTTGAAATATATAAATACTTTATACAATATATTTTTTAAACATTGTTTATTACTTCTTTAATAAACCTACATAAAATTTCAGTAATGATGACTTTTTTACCTCGCGCGTACATAATTTATATGTTTTTGTGAAAGGTCGAAAAAGAATAGTATCTCGGTTTGTGAGAAAGTTTTTGCAAAGTCTGTGAAACAGTTTGTTTATTTTTCATTGCCCTTTATATAGTCGCAATTTTTAAACCAGACAATTAATAAAAAATACTTATTTTCTACTTTACCTAGAGCACCAAGCCTATAGTTGAGTGTGACAAGAACAACGTCTTTATCCAGTAAATATTTAGGTCCTGCTATCCTGCTATAACCTGTGCCTGTCATGAAACCACCTTGATGAATAAAGACCATCACAGGTTGGTTACCACGTAACTGAAACACACAATACAAAACTTTGGTTAAGAAACAACATTCTATTTATCTTAATAAAAAATCACATTTTATTCTTTCTTATTCATAAATGATTTCTTCTCCATTGGTGAGTGACACAGCTCAGTTTCCAGTGTGCTTACTTGTCTTATCTCACCACATTTTGGAGTAGTGAACTGTCAGAAGTTACACAGGTTAGAACTCGCTTCACAGAGTTGAATTTTTCTATGTAGTACCTAAACTCCCCTCACTTTATTAGTCCACAAGCATAAAGTAAAAATCTTAGGCACCTGTTTCTCAATTCTTAATTGAAATTAAATATTCAATTTACATAATTCTGAACCAATGTTCAGATAATTGCATAACAAACTAAAAGATGGTAGACTTCTTAATTACAGGTTGAAGTTCTGTACAACATTTACAGATACTTTTAAACACAACTCCATCACTGTATTTATACTATAGCATTAAGCAAACTTTTAATGTTCAGTCTGTATCAAACCATCATTTCTAAAACCAAAAATTAATTCAATCAAAGATCACCGAACTAAACTTTGCTTGTAAAGCAGAAACCAAACGAAACCCCCAGAAAATTAAAACGGGAAAATATATAAAAAAACCAAACTCAAACCCAAATCCCGAATATAGTTTTAATATAAACACTTGTTATAATGCTTGGTTACACTACTTTAACAGTTATGGCAGGTACTGTCATAACCTTATGATGTCATAAGGAATGCTGATATCATGTTTGTCCCACATAAATTTAACAAGAAAAAACATTCTAGTTTATATGAACATAAAAATGAAAACAAACGATCTACAGTTAGGTTTTTGAAATTGTTTATTCATTACTTATTTCCCGAGAAAAAATTATCAGTTCCCTTGCATAAATAGTTCCTTAAAATATAAATATTTTATGTTTGTATTAACATTTTTAAACTGTTGATTTTTCTTTTTATTAAGGATTTTGTTTCCTTAAGGAGAGAAAAGTTCAAAATTTTAGGAATATAGGCCTGCTATTTATTGTTTGAAATTGCCATTATATTACATATTTTTTAATTTAATGTTTTGAAGTTTGAATTTTAAATAAAAACATATAAATTTATGTTTAAGTTTTGAATTAAACCGAACTTTATACAATTAATAATTCAAAATTCGAATTGAACTGAACTTTCAAGAATTGTAAAATTTTGTGCTCCCCTAATCTATAAAATAAAAACTAGAAAAACTTGTATTACAAAAATTATATGATAGAATTTTTAACATTAATTCTGCATACTTTATTTCAAGATAACTCAATCTACAAGTGAGGAAAGAATCAAAGTACGAAATTTCTTATATTAACTGTGTTTTTCTATTACTCAATAAATTAAGGAAACCTTAGTATCTATTTAGGTTTTAAAATGTTTTAATTTCAAACACAAATACCAAAAAAAATCACAAGTTTCAGCATTATTATAAACCTGAGTGAAGTAGCCACCAAGAATAATATTGCATTCCAAACTTTAACGATACTCGAATGATTATTTTTTTTAACTTATACTAGTGAAGATAGAAACTTGTAAAATGATAATGACTATTTTTCTTTTTTTCAACTCTTACAGAAAGTACTATTCCAACGATGACCAAACTCAGAGAGAATGAAATGGTTTTATAAAGGAAACTTCTCAACAAAACTACCCTCTTCGAAAGAGGATAAGCTTCAGATTTTCAATATATTATATCAATTATGAAAACAATTAAACATAATGCTACTGTTACAAAATTGACATTTATATTTGTAATCAAATCAGGCACACTTTCGGTTGTAGAAAATGTTTTAAAACCTGAATATACGGCTCGAATGTGATTAAAATCAGTCCATCCATTTTTTTGTTTTTTTACAATATTGGTAGAAGAGCAAAAAACAACATTCAAAACTATTTATCTGAACCTGGGAGATGAATATTAATTATAATTCAAAATTGATTTTTTTACAATGCATAACTTTTGTTTTACTAGGTATATGTGAGGATAAAGTGAATAAAGAAATTTAAAATATGTGATCTAATTTCAAAATATTTTTAATGTTAAACATAAGAAGCATTACAAAAAAAAATAATAATCCTATTTCTTCAAAGGCAGTTTTTCTGCTATAAATTATTCATTCAAAATTCAGCTTTGTGATCAATGAGGTGTGGAATATTTCTTTTGAATCATAGAATTCTGTTATATCTATAGAAATAAAATAACTTTTGCTACTAGTATATTCAAACATATATGGCAGAATATGTCTTAAAATATAAGATTTCTTTCATCCTTTCAGTGCTTCATATGGATAAATTTAAATGATCTTAAATAGAGATAGAATTTGTTTATTTTTTTTATTACAACTGTACTATAAAATTTCACAGGAAATTTCAGTTATGAATTATTTTAGACCTATACAATTTTCAATATAGTTTACAACTTACAGTTTTTGTGTAGACATTGATTGAAAGACAGTCTTCATCAGTGTCCTGCAAATAGGGTTGAGGACAGAATGGTCCATCTGCCGTTGCATCCCGAACTCCATCCCATGGTTTTATTGGTACTGGTGGCTATAACATATAACATCATAAGTCTTACCTCCACTATGTTTTGTAATCTTTTAAAGCCATAATTTTAAAAATTCTAAAACATATTTTCTAAACATTTCAATTAGTTTTATCTCCTATTTGCCACTTTCAAAAATTTTACAAAATAAAATATTATAACAATTCATTTATACAAATACAATATATTTAAATATATTTTGTAGTGGAAAATACATAACCCACTATTTTGAAAAGATGTGAGGCTTTCAATTTTAAAAATGAGGTAAAAGATTCCATATATCAAAACATATTTTTAAAACTTATATGTTCCTGAGAGTAATGCAGACAGTAATAATTTATCTACATATATCTTCTTTTTTTTCCTTTTTTTTTTAACTTGATGTCAGATTTATTATTGATCTCTTTTTATTTAACTGTATAACTATTATAGATCTTAATTTCAAATTTATTCAAAACAATGCAGAAGTGATTTATTTTTAAGAATTATTGATGCAGTTATATTTTTGCAGAAGAAGTTAAATCATTGAATGAGTTAGTGCTAAATATTTACTAGAATTTAAATAAATAATAATCATGGGAATAACAAGTTTTTACAATATTTAAAAAAATAACAATATATTTTCATCTATCTAATTATGTAAAAAAAAAAGTCCACGGTTTTGTGAAATATATTGAGTTTTTAAAAAAAATCTGCATCTTAAAAAATAATAATCGAGGTTTGTTCTTTAAAACTTTAAAACAAACATCGATTCTGAAAGGAAAGAGTAGTCGGACATCCTTGGATTTTTTTTAATGTGCTCTTAGATATGCCTAAAACAATTTCAATGTCATCCTTATAGTTTGGAAAGTGTGAACATAAGGTGCTAGTACTATTACACTTTAATTGTAAATATCTTTGAGTTATAAGAAAACTTATATGTATTATTTGAGTACTTATTAGATTGAAAAAAACACTGTTACAAAATTGATGAATATTTTTTTTCCAATGCATTTTAATGATAGTTTTCTGCAAGTTTTACAAATTATTTGTTGTGTAGGCCACCACAAAGAAGTCTAAAACACAATTAAAAGAAGATTTGTATTCCCTTTTTGAATCCACACGAGATGTCATAAAAATAAATAAATATAAAAAAGGTTCTGTTTCGTAAGACCGTACATTTATTCTGCATTTCGACTTATCATTTGTCAATTTTTTGATAAGTAAATTTGATTTTTTTTTCAAAAACGAGAGTTGGGGATTTTTATAAACAACCAATTTGGTATATCACTTTATTACTAAGCCCTGCTCTGAAGTTTAATTTTTTTTTTTTTTCAAGGTGAAAAACCTTTAGTCATTATCGCCTTAATAAAAAATATTTAAAAAAGGCATAATCAAGTTTCAGATGAAAGTAAAATTCAACATATCAAATAGTGAAAGATAAGAAAAACAATTATGCCATATTATTTGTTTTTAAAGATCTTCCCCAGCCCCCCCCCCCCCCAATTACTCCTTTGAGGTATAAATTCCAAAAATATATATAAATTCTTCATAAGCAAAATAGTAAGGTAAAACTTTGCATCAAACTTCTAACTCAAATTCTCTACCCACAATACATTTCATACAGGTAGTTTGGAACACTGTATAGTATACATTAACCCAAAAATTGCCCAAAATTACTCCTATAAAATTTGAAATTTATGTCTAGTAGAATTTTAGACATTTCATTGTCTCTAATGTAAGGGTTTCCGTCAGGAGGAATGTAATAGCTACAAATATAAATATAAGGAAATTGATAAAATACAATTATTGTTAAATGATTTTTTTTATAAATTAATATATTAAATTATAATAAATGAACATTATTTTAGAATTTTATTTAAGAATTGTTTACTCTTAACGTGTATTTATATTTTTACTACATACTGCTTTGATACCTAAAAACTTATTAATAATCAGATGTATACTATAACTACTGTATTACATAAAATTGCAAGCAACTTATATGAAAGTAATTATAATAGCCTAATCGATAATTTTATTTTGGGTATACTTTAGATAAAGTACAGTTTTGAACATAATACTACATAGAAAATAAAGCACAAAATATTTGGCATACCGTTAAAACACTGGCTTGATTATCTACAAAATTTAACTAAAGTAATGACTTATTTTTAATCCAAAATGCTACAGGAAAAAAATGAATTTATACTCAATGATAAATCTGTTTTTAATTTACAAATTATTTACAACTATAATAATTAAATAAAAAATGTTTGGAGAGTTATTAAAGAAAAGTTAAATTAAAATATAATGTAAAATTTAAAAAATATCAGAGATGGAAAAATGAATTAAATACAAATTAATCGAGGAACAACATAAAACTTACCTTGAACCTGTTTTGACCGCTCGGAGCTTCGGCGTACTTGATTCCTCTAAAACTTAAAATATCCTTCCCGGTGTAGGTTTTCAAAACACTGCCTCTCACTTTACCTTGAACTGTTTGTACAAGTAATGGATCTTGATCAGCTGTTACGGAGCATACAGCGACCACGAATAGCAAAACGAGTAGAGCCATGACTGAGATTACCATAGCAACTGCCGGTTGTATTATATAGCTCTGAGCAGAACGCAATCAGTACATGGAACTAGTTGGGTTTTTCCACAAGGTTTCTCCACACTTGGATTGTATGCTACTCCAGATTTTATTTCTTTACATGATTTCCTTACAATTAAATAAACAAGCTCTGATTACAATGTTATTTAAATGTGAATCATAAAAAGGACACAAACATTGCACTAACATTTAATTTATTTGTTTAAATTTAACTTGATTTTAATTATAAAATAACTTATCATTTTTAAATGACCTGTATAGATTGAAAGCGGTAGGCCTACTGATAATAAAGTCATTTGAGGAATGTAACAGTTTGGGGGGGGGGTTTAGTTGCCCGATGATGCCGCAAGGCGAAACAATTGTAGCTCATTTATATTATTTAAAATAATTTTGAAACTTTATCTTTATTGCTTTTTTAATCCTTGATTATAACAATGTATGGATTTTTCCTTTTCACAAAATGTTCAACATCTACATAGTTGAAGCTTCAAATAATTTGTTAAAGAATTAATGACTTGATAAACATTTTGGAAGTGTTGTTCTTAAAATATTTTTACTATTATTATTTATTTTTAATTTTTTTTAAGTAGTATAAGAAACTACACCCCCTCCCCCCAGCCGTTAGTTTTGTTATGAATTAAGAAAGATAAACAGGAATTGCGGCAATCTTCTATGTTTTCGAATTTGTCAAAGACAGAAAAGTTCTCGTTCTTCGCAGTCTTGAAAAAATAGCATTAAATAAAGACCCATAACGTCACGGTCAAAAGAGAACTTGGTTAAGATGAAAGAGAGGGATTAACACCCGAATTCACTATAAGTTTTAGGCTTCAGGTGGTACGATGACGAGGAATAAGTGTTTAGTTAAATGGAACATACGGTAATGTAATAAATTATTTTAGGACTTAATGAAACAAGAAGTTTGTGGACCCCCGTAACCAAAATGTGAAATCATTATAGAATGTTCCAAGTCGAATGACGCCTGAGTTATTAGGAGACCCATGCTCTCGCCCGCGCACTCGCACAGCCCGGCCGTCCACACACGACCCGAGGGGTTCAGGTAAAAGTGTATTGTCTAATTCAAAACTATAACATTTGTAACTTAACTTATAATTAAAATATTTGTAATCTCCGTAATATTGTGAGAAAAATAACACGTCATTCCGATAAGCATGAGTATGTTAAAGATTTATAAAGCAAACGGTTAACTGGAATACTTCATAGAAATTTTGTTATAAAGTAATAATAAGTATGTTGCTTACATCTTGATGGTTATAAACAAAAATTAATTAACAATTTACATTCAAATATTTAGTAAAAATATTTAGTACAATATATATATATATATATATATATATATATATATATATATATATATATATATATATTCCCATAACTATAAATTCTGTTCTGACTATAGTACAGTTGCACCAAAATAAACAGTACTTAAACTGTAAGATTTTATTTACATAGTTTTACCAACAAATACAAGTAAAAGGAAGCAAAATCTGTTAGAATCGGGAAATAAAATGTTTAATATGACCTCCGTTCAGTTTTAGGCAACAGTCGTGCCGTTTTTAAGGTTTTGTATCATTTTAGTGAAGAGGAGTTGTTTCATGCCCCTTATACACATGGATATTTTATCCTGGAGTTGGACGATGGTAGCTGGTGGGTCTTCACGGAAAATCTTCTCCTTCAATATTCCCAGACGTAAGCGGCAGGTGGTGTAAGATCGGGGGAGTGGGCTGGGTAAAGAAAGTTTGTCCTAAGAGTGATGAGGCGATTGCCAAAATTTTCTTGAAGGAAAGCAATGTTGGTTAAAGCAATGTACCTGGTTGCGTCATCTTGCTGGAACCATTGTGAACGAAAAGACAAGTTTCGAACACGACAAAATCTCCTGAGGTCTCCCAAAAACTATCAAGAATGACCCTATATCGGTCCTGATTTACAGTAAGAGTATTTCCATTATTGTCTTCAACGAAGTATGGACCAATTATTATGTCTCTCCCTGACACAGCGCACCAAATGGTTACACGCTTACTATACTTTGGCCTCTCTACAACACTGTCAGGACATTCAAAATCAATAAAACATGTTGTCTGCTTGTTTTGAAACCATTAGGATTCAAATGACATTTATCTGAAAACCATACATCACTCAGAAACTCAGGTTCTCCACATTGCTAAAATTGAAGCACAATACTAAACACTCACTGTTTTGTTTATACAGTTCAAAGGTTGCCCAGTTTGTATCTTGTAGGGAAAACCGCTATTGTTTTTAATCATTCTTCTCAACGACGTATTGCTTATATTCAGTTTCAAAGAAGTTCGGTTTCGGCTTCTTTTCGGTGACTGTAACACTTTCTGCAACACTCTTCCGTGGTTTTCATTTGTACAGGCAGTAGTTGGGCGACCTGAATAGTCCTTCCGCTGCGTCAAAACACTGATCTTCGAAATTTTTTAAAAACACTAATCATCACAGCATTACTAGGCGGGTTTTTGTGAAAATGTTCCTGAAAACGTAATGCAGTGTGTGACCAACAATTACCAATTTTGATACTATATTTACAATCTAAGTAGCCTATAGTATTAAAATTAAACCACAATATGAAAGTAAATTTTAAACCACTGAAAATTACAAATTTAGAAATTAAAGTTATTTTAAAGGTACTAGTGCACATTGTGCGCTTAGCACTAAAATTTTTTATCTTCAAATATACTCCATATGTACAATAAAATATAATATTAAAATACAATTTTCGTTATTTAGACAAAATATCTACGTAGTATAATATCTATAGTAGAATATTTTTTCTTGAGAAGACAATACATTTATTTATAACTTATTAAAATTGTTTTACTTTATAAAACAAATTTTCTTTCAAATATGTAGTAATTTTTTATCTGTATAGTAAAATAGTTAATAAGAAAGTAGCATTGCTTACAAATATGACTGCATAGTAAAAATTACTTCCAAAACTCGTCAACAGTCTAATCCTTATTCCAACTTGAAGCATCCGATCTATTCGTCCGGGTTCTCCTCAAAGTCACTATCAACGTCGATTTCTGAAATCACCGGGACACAACTCCTGAACACTCCTATCACTGAAACCTTCACTTGCTCACTCTTCATCCATGGCATTTTTGGCATGCTTCACATATTTTACCATAGCTCTGGTGTGTCTGTGTCGATTGCTTTTGTTTAAAAAACTAAAAAACTCATTTTGTATAGATTGGAAATCTGTAAAAATTTTAAGCCAAGGTAAAAATTATTATAGTCATTTATTAGCCGAAGATTGTGAACCTAGTCCTTTAGAAAACCAATGATTACTCTTTTGTAAATGTGAATACCTTAACAACTGGGACTAAACCTGAATTTTGAAAACATGTGCAATGAGTTTGTCTATCTATCTTCCAGAAATTCGAATTATATTTTTTATTTAGTTTTACACCTTCCCTTTGATTATAATTTGGCATTGCCATGATAACATAGGAATTGTCAACAACAAAGAAATAATTGCATTACATACCCATAAACTTGTTAGTACAACAAACAGGTACAACAAGTACAAAGTTCTTAAACAAGTACAACAAACTACAAATCGTCACACGAGTAAATTATAATATAAACAGTCATTCTATCATATCTACTAGATTTTAAAAGTAAACTGTCTTATTATTAGTTTAATTTATTCATACATTTATCATCATTTGTGAATATAAAAATTAATACACGACACTTCGGAGATATTCTTTAATAATTGGGGGGGGTGATATTACGGAAGCTATAATTCCCTCCTTCACCGCAGCTTTAACCCTATTGTGCTCACCTATATTCACCGTAAACCGACTATAGTGTCTGTGACAAGTTCTAGGATTTTGTGTAAAGTTTTCTTATAAATATTTATATCTGTTGCTGAGGTTCAAAGATTCATTTTCTCTTGGACTCCAAGGCCCCGCAATCAAGTAGTCTCAGGTACTAGACCTCAAACACTATAATTAGGTGAGACTTGTGGCAGTCCTAAGTTATTTAAATAGCTTCGGATATGGCCATGTCCGGTAATCATGGCAACGACCAGGATTTCCTGTTATACTGAAACATCACCTTTGTCAGCGCAGGTTCTGGTCCCGAAAGAAAACGTTTACCCAATTCCAGTGCAGAAATTTGTCTCTATCGTTAGATGTGTTCTTCCTTGTCCATTTTTTTAATGCTCTTGATGCCCTTGAGTGATTGATCCCGCAAGAGGGTTCTGGTCCCACAAGACAAACAACGGTCCCCTTTTTATTTTAGCCAACAGATCCACCTTCTGATGTCTCTCGATTCCCCAACGCCTAGGTACCCATCTCACGTGTACAATGTTAACAGTTGACAGGGTTAATAAGGAGATGAGAGAATTCCTCACTAATTAACACGATATTTCTACGGAGTTGAGGGCCTCGACTGCGACTGGCTATCTGAGAGAATTAGAATGTCCTTAGCTTTAAGGCGTTCTAATCCTCAAGATTATCTCGTAATTTAAAGTCTAAAACTATTACAACATAATGAACACAATATTGGTCTGTTCTGAATTAAAACAACGTGCTTCTTTTCTTTTATCAGAGTCAACAGAAATTTAGAGTTTCCAATAAATCCCTTCCTAACTTTTAATTGATGGAAAATGAACGTCTAAGAGTAGGATAATATTAAAAATATATATCACCTGGACAAACCTGTTCCTAGTCATAGTAATGAAGTAATGCGCATGCGTCAAACCCATATGCTATTCCAATTCCTATGAATGTGAAGCATTGCCCTAACCTATTCCGGTTTTTTCGATGTTTTTAAATTGCGATTTTTTAGTGAAAAAGTAGGCTCTGCGTTGAAAACGTATTTTATTATTAATAAAGATGAACATGATTTAATAACAAAATTGAAAAAAACTATTGCAGTTACAGTAAAGTTAATTTATGATATATATATAATATATCAATTTTATTACTTTCTTATAAAACGAAACATAGGAGATGATAAACGTTGCGATGCACAAGTTTTAAAATTTTTAACTTTTATTAACACTTTAAAAGTTTTATAACACCTTTTCCTTCATTAAAAGTCACGGTTATATTAATTCGAAAATGCCGTCTTTAAAATTATAAACAAGTTTAACAGGTTGCTTTAATCTTAGGTTTTAATTTTTTACTCACTATAATTTCTTATTATTAAATAATATTTTTGATTAAGGATATAGTTTATCGAATATTTGCCTTTATTTGTGTATATTAAAAAAAACTACGGTTCTAGAATATTTATACAGATGGTATCCAAAGGAAAATGTATTATACACGAGTAGAAAGAAATTTCAAAACACTCGGCCACCTATTTTGAATTTAGATAACTTTCTTCTTATTGAAAAGAAAGTCATTAAGAAATAATAAAAGTGACTTACATGTGTTATTTAAAATACCAAAATTCGTGCTACTTTAGATTGTATATTAATACGTTAATTTTTAATTAATTTTTTAATTAAGCGTATAAAATTTAAGTTTTATTTAAATTTTCTAGTAATGGTAAATAACTCTATTTATTGATAATGTATAAAACACGCAGATTATCATCAGAAGTAGATTTTGTTATTCTACAAACACTGCATGAACAACACTCATGTTTTAATTTATCAACTGATTTTTTGGACTAACAAACTAATCCAAGGCTTAAAGTTTCAAATATTTTAATAATATAAATGAGCTACAATTGTTTCGCCTTGCGGCATCATCGCCAAAAAAACCCATCCGTAACATAGTTCATTAACCTTTATCTACCTGATAGGTCATCCCAACTGTAAATTATCAGTTGCCCGATGATGCCGCAAGGCGAAACAATTGTAGCTCATTTATATTATTAAAATATTTGAAACTTTAAACTTTTGCTTTATTTTATCCTTGAATATGGAGTTTCAACAAGAAATATCTGCTATTACATTAAAGTTAACAAACTAATCTACTATGTTGTACAAAACTATTTGTTTGCGCCAAATTAAATAGAAACATAACAAATGGGGTGGTACATGCACAAAATTGAATTTAAAATCGAAATGTATTCTGTTGGTAATGATCATAATTGATTGTTAGTTTAGGTGCTAAATGTATTTTCGTGAGCAGCTACAGTAGTTTTATTTCGAAATAAATTTGTTTAAACGTCTTTCGCTCTCTATCTCTTCAGCTGTGAGGCACATATTTAAACATTGCTCTGTAGGAAAAGAGAGATGGATATGGATTAGGGCAATCTATTAAAGTTGGACAATTATTAATACTAATACCAAATACAAATATTTAGTTGTTAAGCAATGATTTATATAATTGTTCCAATTAATTGATATTGTAGGTTACATATGACGAGCTTAATTATGACATCCAAGAACTACGGTATCATTTTAACAAAAGATACGTAAAAGTTAAGGAAAGGTTAGAAATGATGGAGAACGATGGAGAATTGGAGGAGAAGAGACTCCTCGAGGAATTGGAGCTTGATGATTGGAGTTAAGGTAAAAAAAATACTATCCAAATTCAGTGTAAGGAAAATATTGTAATGGTTCTAAATATTATTCAGTATTTCACTTTATGGTGTTTGACGTTTTAAACTCGCAGGATAAAATCTCAGACCTTTTTCAGAACTTTTTTCCGCCAGCTTATAGTATTTTTTTTCCTGCATTGTTGGTAGAACAGGTGGTTCAATTATTTCCAAATGTTTGATGGAATATCCCATGGAACAATTTAAGTCTTAAAGGGAAGAAGAAGATGAACGGGAGATTGTTTCTGGAGTTTTTGTAAAACATTGTGAATGGTCTTATTTTTATTCAAATAAAATTTATTTCAATAAAATTGCTCAACCTTTTTCCTAATCTATAGTATTTACTCCCTCTGTGGATATGTAAAAATTTGTTTAATGTTTGCACGAGTTTATTAAAACTGTTTTGTCTTTTGTTACAGTTCAGCTCATCATTTAGGCATCGCAATATATCCCTCATGAAGAACAACATAGGGTTGCGTGTAAGGTAAATTCTCCAAACATTAATATAGAACTCGCAATAGTTTAACAAACATGTTTATATATACAGCCCATTTTACGTAGCATATGAATAGTTTTGTCATAGAATAGAAAGGACCCAAACAAAATGTATTGTTCGTCTTTTGTATTACTGTGTGTAAGAAGTTTTGTAGTGTTTGTATTATTTACTTCCACGTATACCTAATATTGCTCTCCTGTATTATAAATGAACTGGATCAATGTGTAAAAATTTGTGGTTCACTCATTTTCGATTTTCAACAATATAATTTTTTTGTCAGTGTAATATTATTAAATGGACGTTTTTGAAGTCCATATACTAAATGGTAAATTTTTATTACACTAATACACCGTATTGGTCATTTGAAATATTGGTTGTCAAACATGTCGAAAGTCATTAGTTTTACAATCAAATTAAAAGAAATAATATTGCTGGACATTACGATATATAATTTGTTTTATAACGGAAATATGGGTAAAAAATAATTCTTAGTAAATTTTCAACCATCGGAACAAATATATACACTTTATTAATGACATTAAATGAATCATTAAATGTAGATAATGTATGGTATGTTCTAAAATCATCATTTCTGAGTTCAGTAGACTTCATGGTATTCCATATCATATACTTTCATTTTCTACTGAACATGCATAACACTAAAAGCTTAAGATGTTTTAGAAATATATATGTTAATAAAAATAAATAACCACACATATTTACATCATAGAGTTTATCTATTAATTTATTTTAATGTTTGTTTACAGTCCAATCATTCACATTTTTGGCAACAACACGAACAAACACTTTACGATACATGACACTGTAAGTAACCAAGAGGTCAATTTATAATATGAAGTTGTTATTATGTGTTACTTTAAAAAAAAAAGAATACCTAGTTGCATTATAATATCCAGAAATGGTATCAGAGTAACTTTTTCATAATTATGTGAATGTTTATGTTACAGTTCTAGCTTTTACAACGGTAATCTTATTTTTACCAAACCGTTAAAGGGACCTACAAGTTCCACGTTTGAACAAGTTTTTCAACCAACACAATTTTTTGGAACTACATTAAAATAACCATTTCAAATCTACAACTTTCTCCCTCCACATTTTTTTCTCTTAATATTTCAACCTATAAGATAATATATTAATTGTAATAACCAAGTTTGTTAAAACATAAAATATTGTGATTGCCAGAGAGGTAGCACACATGCACGCACGCACACACACACATACACACACGCGCGCGCGCGCATGCACGCAATAACATTAGGGCCTATCCAAGTTTTACAGTTTCCAATAAATATAATCAAGTTACATTGCACTAACCATTAAAACTCAAAATTGTAAGGTACTTTCTGTAAGATTAATAAGAAAATTAAATAAATTTCAAAATCAGATCAAATCCCGTCCGCTCCCCCCCCCCGTAAAAAAATACACAAAAAAAAATTCTTATCATGTTATATGAAGGCAAATTTCTCAATTTAGGTTCTAATATTTTTGTAAAAGTCAATAATTAATAATGAAAAATGATATAACAAATTGCAAGTAAATTATAGAAAATTATATTTTTTGGCCAATTGACAAAAAACAAGAAATGAATCACCCAATTATCGAAGTATTTAAATTTTTGTTATTACGCATTTTTTTTTTTTTATAAAATGTTTAAAAAACAATTACATTTATTTATTTCCTTTAAATTGATTTATTATTATAATGTTTGTTTCAGTTTGGAATATGTTCAGCTTACCTGTGGGATTTTACTATTTAAAAAAGTTTTCTATAACTTTATTAGCCACCAAAATATAATACCATCTTTGCAAGAGATTTATGAAAGACACAAAGATAACTACACTTCAAAAAACCCTTGCAATTTTTACAATAAAACCTATAAAAACTCAAAATAGTCATTAGACTAATAATTATATTTAATATAAAAGTATAAATATATTTCCGGAAAGTTAAATTTCTTTGAATACATATTTTTATTATGAACATCTATTACATAGTAAAACAACTTATGTTTATGCAAACTACTAGTTTGCAAAACTAGTCAAAGTGTGTCCACTAAAATATAAATGGACTTTTTAAGTTTTAAATACATAGACTTATTTGAATATATTACAGACATTTTGTTAAAGTATCAAGGCTGATAATTCCAATTGTGATAGCCCTTAATGGCAAGGATGAATTACAGAATTTGTGTTGCATTTAATGGCAGTTGGATTATAAACTCTACATTTCATCACAAACAAAGTTACTTGATTTTCATTTTCTTTGCAATTTAAAAAGCCTTGAGGTGCTTGTTTTTGCTCTAATGTTTATTTATTCCACTTTTCTCGTGTTACCATTATAGTTTTTATAACTTTATTATCCCTCCTTCTATCCTTGATAATTTAAGCCTAAAACCATTCATCAGAGAGTTCATTGTATGTATATTATAACAAATTTGACTTGAACACAATTATAGAATTTAAACTTTTTCTTTTTTAATTAATTATAACATTGAGATTTTTAAAATCTTTTACAATATAAAATCAATTATTGTCCAAATCTGATGCACTTTATACTTATACACTAACGTCTTAACTTACTACTTATTCTAAGTACATAGTTAAATAAAATTCTAATTCTACCATGTCTTAACCTAAATAAAGAAATAAGAGTGCATCATATTTTTACTTTTAAATTATTTACTTTTAATTTATTATTATAAAATGCTCCGGCTAACTGAAATGTATTATTTTATTAAATTTTTATTTATTTTCTCTTTACGGGTTCGTGAGGTTCTTTGGTGACTATAATTCACATAAAAAATAGAATTTGGTGGTAGTTTATTTGATTGAGATTGTCCATTAATTTTTACTTATCGCTTGGAAGTTTTTCACTGCTCCGAATTCCTGGTTCCGTGCACGTGGTTCCTGTGTAGACTGCCAGTAGATGAATCGATTTGTCTTGATCTTTTCGACGAATCTTCTTTTCTTCTTACACTTATTTCTCACTCACATTCGTGACGACGATTACTTTAATTTATTGTATTAATATTCCTGTTCAAACACTTTTATAACGACGCAATTTATCACACACTTCTATGACGACGATTACTTTTAAACTTATAACGACGATTATCTTTTAAACTATTCTTCGGAGATTATTATTAATACTTATACAAACAAAACGACGCAGATACTATTTTATTTTGAAGTTTGATCTCGGCTAAATCTTTCACAGCGATCTTCTTTTCTACTAAAAAAATACTTGCTCCAGAACTCCCTCCTTCAATCAGTAACAACCAAAAAGAAAAGAACCTCGTGCGCCTCACTTCCACCCCTATATATAAGTTCTAATTTCAAATGCTTTCTTCCGATCCTCTTCTTTCATTGGCTTATTTTAAATCTTGTACGTTATTTCGAGACCGACGCAATTTATTTCATTGGTCCATTTCAAACATTTTCAGTTGAAGGCATTGACTTTTGGAATGGTTTATTTGACTTCTTGAGATCTGTGACTAATGTTAGAATAGTTTTTCTAGCTGTCAACCCTTTCAACTCTTTACAATTTATGGCCTGCTGAGCACTGACCTTTTGGGAGCCCTCTATTTCGTTATAATATCAGTAATGGTTGACCCCAAACCTAAGGAAAAGTTAACAGTTGTTATACTATACAATAAACTTGGAAGTATAATTCATAACTCCATTGTGTATATCATAAC
This sequence comes from Aphrophora alni, assembly GCA_963513935.1. NCBI lineage: Eukaryota > Metazoa > Arthropoda > Insecta > Hemiptera > Aphrophoridae > Aphrophora > Aphrophora alni. The sequence goes on from OY740772.1 coordinate 44,105,260, forward strand.
CGTGTAGAGCATTGTCGCGTAAAGCCAAAGATCCTGGGTTCGATTCCAGGTCTAGGTCATATATTTTTCACTTGAAATATTATTGTATGTTCAATACTTGCTAGTAAAAACATAGCCTATGAGCGGAAAAATCAAATAATTAAAAAATCAATAAATACATGCGTAAGATCTGAAAAATGAATACAAATTAATTTCAATGTCGCATATGCGAGGTAATTAATTTGGAAACTCAAAATTGCAGCAATTAAACATAAAGTCAAGTGAGAAGTCTGCGCCCTGTACTGGGAAGCGACTAGGATATGCTCAGTTGGTAGAGCGTTGGCGCGTAAAGCCAAAGGTCCTGGGTTTAATTCCCGGTGTAGATCGTATATTTTTCACTTGAAATATTATTGCATATTCAATACTTGCTAGTAAAAACGTATAAGCGGAAAAATCAAATAATTAAAAAATCAAATTTTATTAAAATTATTCCAAGGGTTTGGGCTGTAGACCATACCATATCTTGTACAACAAACAATAAATGATCTTTTCAAAGGAACTTTTGATAATGTTAAGCCATAATGTATAAAACTATTGTTAGGAACTAAGTCAATCTTTTGAGTACCTAAGATTAACAAAAAATTAATTGTGGCTTATCATTTAATATTATTATAAATCAACATTATATCACCAAATCATAAAACCTTGAATCATTATATCATTTATCATTTAAATCATTATATCCTTTTAATGGAATGGATATAAAAATAAAGCTATTGTATGTTATAATAAAAATCTATGATATTATTTCCATGTCTAAAAATAACAACTGTCTCAGCACTATAGAAGATGAATTAAAACATCGCCAGAATATTCTTAGAATATTAAAACTAATGTAATACAAAAAATTGGTTACGTAAAATATTCACAAATTAAAATCACGACTTCTAAAGTAATTTGAGAACAGTTTATTTTTAACAGTTTCTGGATTGTTACAAACTTTTCATTGAGTGAACATCAAATCTATACCGGTAATTGATTTTGTACTGTAGGAGTTATAACTTTTCATTTTTCTAAGAGTAGAAATATCCAGTGACATGAAAATGAAAAATGAAAATTTATTTATTTGACCCTCTTTTATACATAATTTTAACAGGAAAAATTTGACAATCTTATATGCTTAATAATAAAATAGACAACTGTTCACATTATAAAATGTAATACATATAAAATTAAATTCATAATAACATAATAAACAATAATATTTAAATATCTAGGAAATACTTTATTTTATATCATTGTATAGATATTTTAACCATTTTTTTCACATGACATGCGACACCTACACCAATATCACTCCCAAAAATCACAAACGACTCCAGGGATTTGTGTCATACTATCTTCTTTGAGAGAACAACAATACTGGTGAATATGTGATTGTATATGAGAAGGGAATTGTAGAATAAACATCATCAGAACAAAGTCGTGGAACTGAAAGTAGGCGAGGGTACTAAACCAACTGTTCAGGCCATTTTTTGGTTTGGTTTTCCATTTCTTCTGGAATTTTCAACTCTTAAACATATGGTTTCACATAGGTCAGTCTCTTTCATAAACAAGAAAACAGAAGAAATATATTTTTAATTTTTTTTCCATATGTCGTCTTAATTATATTAGAAATTAGCCTAATGCTTCAATAAATAATATCAATAGTTTCTTCTTACATGAAGGCCTCCCAAGTAGATAGAGTGGTTGCCACTCTTGCTTGGTAAGGAAGAGGAGCAGGGTTCAAGAATTTCAATATTGGGCAAATAATTTAATAAGGATTTTCCATAATGGTTGGAGGGAAATGGAGAGAGACTATTTTCCCCTAAAAAAGGAACTTCATAAATGAAGAAAACACTGAAGTTTTCACTAGTATTAAATTATGGTTACAATGAAAATACATTTGTATCTAGTGGACAGAGCTTTAGTAGATATTGTATTAGTAAAGAGCTGTATCAGTATTAGCTAAAATTGTTCTTATAATATTAAGTCCTGTCCAATATATAAACTTATTAACACTGTTTTCTTTCCTATGAATCTAACGTCCAGAAATGTCTCATCTGCCAAGACATTAAGACCCTGAGTATTATTAAATCTGTAAATTATATGATTTTAATAGTATATTCACAATATTGACAATTTCAACGTCAAAACTCATTTAAATTACAGTTTTTCAAGTGTTCCATTACTGCTTAATAAAATCAGGCTTCAAAATTACCATGATTTTTAATCTATTTATGGACATTTATTTCTCAGCTTTAAAATTTTTATCCAGTGATACCCTAATATATTTTTAAGATACAAATAAAATCGTTATTGCTAGAAAAATAAAATTGTTAAAAACATAACTTCGAAATTTAAAAAATAGCTCTTGTAGTAAAAATTTTAGTTGCACTTTAGTCAATATATTGAATGACATATTTTAAGATGTAATGAATATGAATTGTTATTCAAAACAAATGGAAGGAGAATTTCAAAATGACTACTGTTTGAAATGGTTTTTCGTTAGCTCCTTGGTCCTAAACTAGCCTATTATAATAAAATTGATAAAGATCAAGTCTAACAAAAAAACCAACAAGAAAATTGATTAAAATATTTCATCACAATCTCTAGGACATTTTATAAGATATGTAGTCTTAACTGTTCATTTGAGTATCTTTACATAAATGGAACATTAATATAATTATATAAAAACATGTCCAAGGGCGTACCCAGGATCAAAACTGGGGGGGGGGGGGCAAGCCATGGTCATTCAATATACAATTGATTAATAAAATAGTTATTTCAAGAATTGTATTAAATTCCAGCAACAAAATGAATAATAAAGATTTATTTTTTTTGCTTCCAGGGGAGGCAGCTGCCCCCCTGCCCCTTGCTGGGTATGCCCATGCACACATGTCTTATCTTGTGTTTTGTGGTCAGTGCCAGGCTTATCTCAAGGCTAGTGGCAGCACCAATAAACATAAATTGAATTAAAATTTTTAGGTCTATGTTAAAAAAAAAACACAAATGAAATACAAAGAAATTTAGTTCAAAAGTAAAAGAATGAAAATCTGCAATGGTATTAGAAGATATTGTTCATAACTCAATTAATTCATTGTCTTAACACTTCATAAAATAGAATCATGGCTTCTTAGGCTTAGTGTCTTTATGTAAATGAGGGTCTTTGGATTTATGTATTTGGGTTTTAAAAGAGCTAGCTGAAACTATTGCAATCTCACCAATTTGCTGGATTGCATTTCAAAATTTCTTCGTTACTATGTGGTGTCTGGCTATAAATGATGACTTTACGATACACAGCACAATTTAAACTTTTCTTGTGAATATTTTGTCACTCCTGATTATTGGATTTGACTGATTACTCTTAATATAAAGACTCTGCGTCTGAGAAGTGACTTTCTCCTTTTGGCATCCCTACAACAATTCCAATCTAAAAGTTCACTGCACTCCAGAAATGTTCTAATTTTGCTGCCTTCTGTATCTATGTTAATGGGAGCTTATTTTATCAAAACTAGATAATTTCTTTATTTTTTTAAATTAAAATTTAGAAATAGAAAGAAATAATTTAGAAATAAATTTTAGTATGATAGATGTCTTACATTAATATTAATACGGGGTTAAAATTACTTCTTACATAGGAATTAATTATTATCTATCTAATTTGCATATTTAAATTACATATATAAGAAATTTTATTTGAATGGGCATTGGAAGATTGCAATGAGGTTCCCCAATCGGAGATGTGGTTTCCCTTCGTGGTCGTGTCTCACAATGTTATTATTCTGGCAGCGGCCATTTTTTCACATTTCTTTTTCTTGATTTTGGATTATAAGAAATTCTTCTCAATTTAGTATACATTTGTAACAGATCTTCCGGATGCCTAAAGTTTACTTTTTATCCACAAACACCGCCTACTCCCTCAGTTAAGGCTTTGTTCCCCCACAATTTCTTTTGTTTAGCGGCTTCCGCCTAGAACGTGTTAAGTTTTCACCTACACTTTCGCATTTCAATGTTGAAAACAAATTCTGAATTGTCATATCTGTATTATAGTTTTCTGGTAGTTTATTTAATTTAAAATGACTGAGGTGGTTATTAGGGCCGAATGTGTCGCCAAATATTTCTAATTGATCATTTTGAGGTAACGAGTCTGGATTTCGGTATTTTTATATAATCTAGTAGAAGTCTCACATATTTACTGCTAGTCGTCGTGATGGTCATATGCTGGACTTTAAATAACTTTGATGGAATGTCAAGTATTTCATTGATTTTGTATTCACTATTTAGACGAAAATTATGAAATGTTGCACTCTACCCATGCTTGAGCCGCATTGTAGCTTTGTGCAATTAGTAGAGTAATTAGCCACAATCATCTACAGATCTCTAGGTTTGACCTCTTACTTGTAAAAGACCCTAAAATAAAACCTTGCAACAATGGCAGTGTCGAACCGATCAGCCACCACACCCCTTTAAAATACTGATTAGCCCCATAGCACTAAACGTGTTACTTGTGGTAAATTTCCAATTTAAATTATTTAGTAAGAAACTTACTCCTCTGTAATCTTATGTCATTTCTCGTTGACACAACTAGAATTATTTGTGTTACAAGTATGACATTTTTTCATATTATGAATTAATTATCAGGAGAACATATTCAATTGTGTCAATAAAAACCCTCCCTTAGGCTACTTTAGTGAGTACAGTATGAGCTTGGCAATTCCCCCCCCCCCTGACCAACTTTTGTTTTCTTTCAGCCTAGATGCTATTTTTGAGCATTAGGAATATTTATATACAAACAATTTCTTTATAGTAGGTTTGACCTAGTTTGTGTTGTATAGGAAAAGTTATCTGATGGATCAAAACATCGATGTAGAGTTTATTACAGATATACCAGTTTTGGGGTCCCCCCTCAATCATATCTACAGCCCAAACGTGTGGACTGATTTTAATCAAATTTGGTATGTTAGATTATTGGAATTTTTGTAATATATTTTCCCAAAAGAAATGTATTTGTTTGAACTATCTCTTCAAAAAAGCATGTCCGTGAGATATCGGAAAAAAACAAAAAATATACTAAATTTCAAAAAATCAGCTTTTACTGTTATCGTTATTGTTATGAAGACTACCCAAACCCATGTGTAAGGTCACAAGTAAAAAAAAATATTACAATTGAGGAAAAATTGGTGAAAACAAAAATGAACCCTTGACTGCTGTCATTAAAATTTGACTTTAATTAAATACAGCTTATACTGAGAACATGTGTATGGCACAAGCCAAGGAAGTTTAAGTCCATATAACAAATGTATCGTCCACATATCTGGCCATATTTTCGGTTTAAATTCGGAAGAATCAATAACTTTCTTTTCGAATTCCTCCATAAAAATTTTGGCAAAATCAGGACTAAGTGGACTACCCGTTGCCATACCGTCATCCTGGCGATATATTTTATTATTAACTTGGAAATAATTGCATTCCGTACAAAGTTTAAGCAGTGCCATAATGGAACATATATGGTCCGAAAATCACAAATTTAATTGGGAAGAGGCAAAAATCATACACCGGGAAAGTAACTTATACAAACGTAAAATAATTGAAGCCTCATATATAAAACTAACGGACAATCCTATCAGCCAATCAAGTATACAAGTAAGGCCATTATGGCTCCCATTATTAAAAAAAGAACTAAAATTTGATTATAATACCCCTAGCTGAAATTTTACCTGTTAAATCGCCAGAAGGGGTTACGGCCTCGAAACATGTAAGAAGCAATCAACAACGAAGTCACAAGACGGACCTAAGGTAATTAAATATTTTATTTATATAAAAAAAACTAGTATAAAAGATGAAATGTAAATTTAAATTTCATTAAATGTTATTGGAGATAAAAGTTTAAGATTATACTTACTTCTTAGTCCACATAATAATTCGTTCTTTATTTGTGGCAAATCAGCACAAAGTTGATAAGCTACAAATATTATCACTTACTCGGTCTGAAAATCTAATAAAATAAGAGAGTGAATATAAACTTAGGAGAATAACGAGAGTCAGCCCAATGAATAACAAGATCTATTGAACCATCAATGCAGACAATAAGGTAGTCCTAAGTTATGAAATGCATTAACTCCATGGTCACTTATCAGAGAAGGATCTTGTGCGTCTAAGATCAATCTGCTGAGTAGCGTTCCACTAATTGGAAGTGAATTAATCACAAGTTTAGCTGATTGAAGAAGTTTTTTCCTATTAGTCATCTCGTTCAATAATACAACCAAAGATTGTTAGTTATACAATAATACACAAATTATCAACAAAAATGGCTTAACATTGTAAACCAGAAATTGAAAGGAAAATTTTACAATAGATAAAATATTACAATAATTTTACATTTATCACAAGCCCAAGAAAAATAATGTATTTGAGTAGTTTTACCTTAATACAATAGTTCAAAATGAAGGTCAGTACTCTATAATTTTCTTATTTTCGTGATATAATTTTTTTCCTTGTGTTTTAAAGACAAAAAATTGTCGGTCATCATCGCTTGATAAATAAAAAGGAAGAAAATAAGCATAAAATAAAGACTCCTTCCTCGAATATTCTAATAGTGTCAGGGTCAAAAAAAAAAAGAACAAGAGGTGGACAAGAGAAACTTGATAGGAAAAATAAAAGAAAGGGATCTAACCTATGACTACATGAAAAAAGATGTAGAGCCAGCTGGGACCCTTAGGATTTAATCATCACTATAGTAAGCCTCTGAGGGACCATGAGAGATAATCTACTCTTTCCTTATTTTAACACCCACTTAAAAGAATAATTTAATATCTTATGGAGAGCTACCTTGTTGCATTAAACTTACAAAATTGTAGTAAATTTAACTTTAAAAATGAGAAAAATATTTCACAGGCTGACATTTTAAAATTATCTAAATGTATTTCTAGATACATATTTGTTTTCGCCATTCCGACTACTGATTAATAATTAGATATATTATAAGACTTACCGTCACAATAGTCTATGTTTGTCTGTAGCTATATCACTACGGCCGTTTCGGCTATTCAGCCATTTTCAAGTGTTATGCGGGTATTACCGTTGTCTTAGTTTAAAATCACAAATTACGAACACACGACACATAACAAACACATAAGTTCTTAAAACATTTAAAACATGATGTAGTAGGCCCACTGTCACAACGCGTACTCGAGTGTGTCGTGTGTTCGTAATTTGTGATTTTAAACTAAGACAACGGTAATACCCGCATAACACTTGAAAATGGCTGAATAGCCGAAACGGCCGTAGTGATATAGCTACAGACAAACATAGACTATTGTGACGGTAAGTCTTATAATATATCTAAGTATTTCTAGAGCTGAAAATATTAAGAACAATTAAAACACTTTTTTTTCTATCACAATAATTTCTTTAATATAATATACTTTACATTACAGGTTAATATGACAGGTTACATATTAAAGTTAACCCATCAGCACTTATAGTAGTTAATATAGAACTTTCATTATAATCTTAAGACTAATACTTAAATATAAATAGTTTACACAGTATAATAATACACAAGGTACAAATTAAGTAACATAGTATAAAATCTATAAAATAAATAAATTTACAAAATATATCAAACTATAAATTTTTTTATAAACTATAATAACATTATAATTACTCTGTGTAGTATTAATCTGTACCAAACACCCTGAAACAAACAAAATGTAAAGTTAATAATTATTTAAATGAATGTAACAAATTATAACATATTATTTTAGATGATGGAAAATACAAAATTTACAGATTTGTGGAATGATATCCTAAAGTAAATATTGATTTGAAAAATAAACAACTCTTAAAATAATATCATTCTAAGAAAAAAGTGTGCAAAATTTGTTTTTTAGATTTCAGATCGGGAATAGAAGCAAATCAACCCTTGATTTGGAATCAGAATTTCACATTTTTTTTATGGTTTTTTATATGTCTTCCCAAATTAAGAAATTGTTGATAAAATTTATATCAGTTTTAATTTCCATTTTCTCTTCAGTTAATAAAACTAATTAAATGTAACCATGTTCACAGACAAATTATCTATGGTTTCAGGAATTTTTTTAATATGCCAAAATGTGTGATGGATCACCAAAAACCTATTTTTCAAATTTTCTTTCCAGTTAAGGAAACTGTTTAGACATTTAGACTAATTAGGCCATGTTCACAGACACATTTTCCGTGTTTTATAGGAAAATTATCTATGGGTTCGGGGATTTATAAAATGTTCCAAAATCTATGACAGTTCACCAAAAACCTACCATTCCACTTTTCTTTTTACTTAATGAAATTTTTAGATGTTACTATGTTCATAAGCAGATTTTATAGTTAAAAATTACCCATGGTTTCAGGGATTTTAAAATGTACTAAATTCTATGTGACATTCACCATACGCCAACATTTCAATTAATGAAATTTTTAGATGTTACTATGTTTACAGACATGTTAGTTTTTAATGTATGAAAATATACAACAATGAACGTTGTGGTTAATAACAATATGAAATAAGTGATCCCCAAACCACAAATAAAAGACTAACACAATTAACATTTATTTCGGTAACATAGCTACCATCCTCAAAGGGATATGAACCAATACTAAACCCTCATTGTTTCATATTCCACTGAGAGATAATTTTATACGATTTTTTTAAATGATGCCAGTTGTTTTAAATAAATTTCATCATAATACTGATTAAAAAATAAATTTAAAGTTTCAAACTGGTTTGATAAATATTATTCAAAAAGTAACCTTAGTTTCTATTGTATCTGTGTGTACGGTGAGAGGCTGGTAATCCTAATGTAGCTTGATTGACTTCTTCCAAGAAACTTTCTGAGTTATGTACAGTTGTTCCTCCTACGACAATGCGCACACCTCCGCTTGTTGTACTTTGATTGAGCAGATGTACTGCAAGAGATTCTTCATATGTAACACCTCCAACCATAAACACAATCACATCTTGCACTCTGATAGAAACAAAACAAAACATAAACTGTTGATTTTATAGATAACAAGATATTGATATCTATTTTAGGACTGAAAAAAGAGTTACCTTTTCATATGCTGCAAGTAGATTACAATTGTATAGTTCATTTTATCTAGCTATGATTTTTACAATGAGTACCTATATCACATTTCAAGAACATCTTAATTCAGATAGTTTGTCTAGGATACTATTGAATGTAATAGAAACTACACTCATAAATTATGGGTTAGAATAGGTTGATAATGAATGTTTAAAACAAAATGAAAAATTCCTTTGTATTGTAATGATATAAACTAGAAATTTTAGCCACAGAAATAGTTAATTCCAAATAGCTATTGTGCTACAAGTATAATGTAATAAACATTGAGATTGTGATAAATAAGGATGTAGCTAACATCTAGGACTATGATGAATAAGGATGAAATTAACATATAGAAAAGGAGGGACTAAAAACAATTTGTGATATTGATTTTTATCTTATTGAATGATGGAAGGATGACACTATTGCGATTGTAGATTGTCAGTTTTGTCTTAGTCAACAACAGGAGGTGTAACAGCACTGAATACCTGTAGTTAAACAGGTTTAGTACTATGATCATATCGTTAATAATCGTAACTACCGACTACTACCTATGTGGTTTTTCAGTGTTGCAGCACTGATTGGTGCCCTCCCATGTTTGATTTTTTTGTGTCTGATTGAAAGAGGGAAATGTTCCGCCTTGAATTGCATTGTAGTCAAAAGATAACAACAGGAAATGTATTACCACACTTAATTGTGTTTAATAAGTCAATTCTTAATTAATTAACACAATTTTCGAATTACTGATGACACTAATATATTCAACCCAAAAACATAAAAACAACTATATGAATATATAGAGTTGTAATATAAAGATAAATTATGTAAATCGTAAAAAAATAGCTATATACATATAATTAATTATGTTAAACCACCAAAAGTACCAGTATAAATCGAGTTCCTCGGGAAAAAATTACTGTAATTTAAAAGAAAAGTAAAAAGTTAAGTTTGTATGATAAAAATAAGAGATAATGTGATTTTTTCCATTCATAAGAAATGAAAGTCCTTATGGTGAAACTCCTCGCTCATTTATACCTTTCACTTTTTGCTATCTTTTCTTTGTTTAAAGGCAAAAAACCTCTTGCCCATCATCATCTTATAAAAAAAAATAGGAAGAAAAGAACATGAAATAAACACCCATGTTCAATGCTTGAATACTCTAATGTTGTCAGGGAAAAGAACAAGAGATGGTTATAAGAGAGACCTTATAAGAAAGATGAAATCAATAACACACTTACAACTTATGATTCTAAACTTTTCCCTTCATATTTTTGAAAAATGTTATTTATTGCTGCATACACCATACAATAATAGTCAATACATACACACACACACACACACACACACATATATATATATATATTGATACCTATGGGTGTCCACCGCCCCCAGTGCAAAATTATTTGGTATTTTCTATTGAGTGCTGCAACTTTTATTGCTTCTACGGAATGTATATTTAATTCTATGTTTAATCCCTTATGTTATAATGTAAATTAGTAAGTTTATCAGGATTTTGGACAAAAATAAATTATTTAATTTTTCAAAGATTTTAATTTTTTTAATTATTTAATATATGTAAATTGAGTAATATGTAAATATTATGATTGTATGTATTTATTGTAAAGTATTATGTATGTATGTTATGTAATCAAATAAAGAATAGAATTAGTATAATAAATATAAAATATAATAAATGTATTAGAAAAAGGAGGAACATATGAAAACTAGAATGAGAGCCAGCAAAATAATTCAAAAAGTGCTGAAATGCTTGCCTTACGAGTACGATGACCGACACGCATTATACAAGTGCATATAAGCCCTTAACGAAGTAGAGATGCTCCCAGTTTTTGTGAAAGGTATCGCTGAGGGAGCGAGAGAGATTCGCCAGACAGTGAGAGAGAGCCCGCCGAATATCAAAAATCTCCACAGGAAAAAGGGGTGAGCAAACATTTGTAAATAGAGTGATCTGGTAATTGTCTCAAAAGTAAAGTAGATTCATGAAAGAACTACAGTAGGAATCATTCTGGGTTTATATATCAAAATAGATGTCATTTGAATTCAATGTATTTTCCCCTTGTATGTAACCCTTAAGTTGATAAGATAGGTCGATATTTGATATTAGCATAATAAGAGTCAATCTAAATGATAAAGATATTTGGAGTAGATAAATACTGTAATAAATATTGAGTACAAAACTGAACCACTGATTCCTAATAACTGATTATATTTTAGTTAAGTTGAAATGTTATAATAAATTAATACATTCATTACTTTTACTTTATTCCTCGTTCTAAGAAACAATATGTAATGGTATAATGACAACTTTGTGAGATCTAATCATGTGTATGTCTAATCGCAAACTACCGATTATTGAAAACAATTGTAATGTTAAATGATAGTTTAACACGTTAGCTGCCAAGGCCTAATACGATACTCTTGCCGTGAGTGCCACGATTACCAAATTATTTTTCCATTATTATTTTTGCAACTACCTATGTTACATAATATAAGGCAATAGTATTTACTAATTTTATTTACATTTATGCATATATAGTTCCGAGACCGATCGGACCGAAATGCAATTTTTCGGCTTTAATTTTAATCGTAGTATAACGTTTAGGTCCGATCGGACCGAGGTAATTTTCGTGTTAAAAAAAAAAATCTAAACGGGCTATTTTATTTCTTTATGTTGGCAAGCTCACTATTTTATTTGTCTAATATTTATTTTATAAATATATATATATTCATTTTACAACTGTATTCTTTGTGAATTATTCATTACTAAATCAAAATGTTTTTGTAAAATTTTTAATCGGTCCGATCGTGCCGACAAGAAAGTGAAAATATCCACTGATTTTAATATGATATTGAGTAACCATGGTAACGGTTATTAAAGCATACAATATACTATGTCTAACACACGTCTTTACCCAATCCAGAGAATACCAAAATATGCCGATAGGTTGCTGCACTATCGAACTGTGAGCCACAAAATAAAACATTACGTCAGTGACTTTATCGGTCCGATCGTGCCGTAACGCTGCATGTACAGTCACCTTAGTTTCGGTCCGATCGGACCGATATGGCAGCTAACGTGTTAACTGAATACAGTTGAGTTAATGTGACACTGTATAAAAAGCTATTACATTTATTATCCTAAGAAGCAGGATAGAAGAGACCTGCCTGGACTTTACTGGGAAGCTCGATCAAGAATGGTGTAAGCCAGGATGAGCCATTGGAAACAACAACAACATTTATTATCCTTACTTTATACCTCATTCTATACAATGAACACTAATTGTCAATAATCATAATTGTCAATCATAACCAATAAGCCCAGAATCAACTCATTCCTAACAAATACATTTATTAAATCAATGTCAATGTCACCATATTCAGTGATGTATGGGCTATAATTATCAAACTATAACTTATTGATTTATTTATTAACTTAATGAGTTATAGCTTGATTATTGTAACTCAAACATTACTGAAGATGGCTACAATGTCATTGAAACCAATTTGATTTAATAAACGTATTTATGAGAAATTGTGCTCAAGTTTCATTTTAATTTAAGGGACAATTAGCTTTGATCAATGATCAGCTTAATGTCCATTATTTTTAAGTTAAAGTTGGCCCATCACTTCACAGAACTTATGTATATTTTGAATAATATTCAATATTTATAAAGGGCAACTCGCTCCAACTCTTTTTTACCCAATATGTTAGCTGAAGGTCATGATCAGTTAATATACAAAGAAATGTAAATGATATCTGTTTATTATATTGCATACCTCCTAGCTGCCTGTGCAGTGCCAAGGTATGGGAAAGCATTTTCCCGAAGTCTGCCCTTGATAAGATCTTCAAGTGTTTCTCTCAGCAATGGAACATGTTGAGTATACACATTTTCAACTCCTTTCAAATCCTGCAATAAACACCTGCAGCGTGTATTCAAATATTACAATACAGGACATACACAAATTTATAAATTAACGGGAGTAACTCATATAATATTTATTACATTCAAACTTAAATCCAAACTCTAAAAACATTGTGAATTGTATAAAACATGTTAATTTAGTTTTGTTTAAAAAACCCTAATACTACACCAAATAATTAATCATCACACTGCGACATAACATAGTGCTTTCTAAATCTAAATAAGTTCCGAATTATGATGTTAACAATGTGTAACATATGGTGGCATCGTGATAAATTAATTTTTAATATGAAAGTGTAACCAACATTGTAGTATAACATAACTGCGAAACTTCATGGCATGAATCTTTAGAATCTTTACAAAAACTCAGGAACTAATTACTCAATCACTGCGCTAATGATTACTGTTCTCTTAAACAGCATTAATAAGAAACTAATAAACTTAAAATCAAAAATTGATGGTGCAACTTAATGGCAATAATTATTGGTTACATATATATGTGACTGTTTGATACACATTTGGCTATGAAAAGAAAAGTTTATGAAAAATAGATGTCATTGAGGTTTAAAAATTGCATTCCTATTACTGGAACTGACATTAGCCTCTCAATATAACTAATTAATACCAAAACGCATTAAACATTTTTATAGTGTCTATAACAGGGACACTTATTGTTGAATAAAGACAGTAGCATCTAGGTTATTATTATATTTATCAAAATTGGTTATACTGAAAGGAAATCAGATGTAGCAATTTAAATGTGAATAAACGTTGGATGTTATGAGAATTAATTGTTACAAGAATCGTTAATGCAAAATAAGTCAGTACAAGGTTTGGTAACTGCAACAATTTTGAGGTTTATTGATTTTATTCCATATATACAAAAATTTCAAACATGTGGTGATTGTGACAGGAGAAATAAAGCGAGAAATAACTCAATTATGCCATTTTTTCCATAAAGGTCTGTAAAGAAATAAAAGGTAAATTATTTGTAGAGCCCTTGATAAAAGATGAATTGGTTTGTATATTTCGTTTATTAGAAGAAAATCGCCCTTTTAGTAACAATGAAAATATTAAGGATATATGGCTAGGTCAAGACGATTTTCATGAATCAAACTTTAAAAATGATTATCCTGCAACCGAAGTTTACAAAATCGATTATATCACTATTAAAAGCTGGTATGAAACTATTTTTAATAATTTTATAAACGAGTATAAGCCATCTTCACTGACAAATAACTTGAATCAGTGCAGGTATGTTGAACTTTAATGTTCAAGTAATTAGTCAAAATCATGCATTCTTAAGAAAAACTTATGTTTGCCTCAACTTGAAGTTAAACATTTTGATGGTGAAATTATGACATTAGAAATTGGATTGGTAATTAGAGCCAATTTTAGAAAGATAAATGGTGATGAAAATATTGAGAATGAAGACAGGTTTCAATATTTAATTCAGGCTACTGTCCAGGGTCATTTAATAGGGAACTTGTTGAAAACGTTTTGCCATTCAGGCCTAATTATCTGGAGCCCATTGAACAGCTGAAATCACATTTTGCATGGTATGAATTGTTGGTTGAGTTATACGTCCATAATTTTATCTCAAGCAAATAAATTGGACAGTTCGACTTTGGGTGCACTTTATGATAAATTATCAACTCAGCCTAGAACATTAGATACACTGGGTGTTAGAGGTGATAAATATACAGCAATGCACTATCTGCTAGTTGCATTATCATGCTATCTGAAGATATCATGATAACCTCGAATCAACAAACTAAACCGATCATTAATCAAGTTTAATTGAATTTTTAAAACTTCAAGTAAAAAGTGATGAGCTTGTTAAAATTAAGATAAATTAAGTAGGCCTAGCATGAAATCATTGAATGTTCCGACTCAACTACAGCTTGTATTTTCTCGAATGGTCCGTAATTTTGTTACGGTGTGATAAAACATCACATAACTCATCAGTGTTTTTCTGCTACAAATATGATGGTAGAAAATAAAAGAGAATTTATTAAGAATGAACATGGTTTTTATGTTTAAAAATTGATCATGGTGTTAAAAAATATATAGTTTTCATTAAATGCCTAACTTGTTATAAGAGGCATACTCTCCTCTAAAGGAAAGGCATGTGTAGAAAGTACAAATGATTACAATGAACAAAGTTTCATTATCAAACAAAAATGGTGCTACATTATTAAAAACAATTTTAGTTAAAGCCGTTCATAATTTTAAAATATAAATTTAATGAGTATTACTAGTGATTTTTATTTTAACATGTCTGAAAAGTTGAAATGTAGAAACCTTCCAAGAATTAAGGCTCAGAATTTTCACCCATGTTGAAGGAGAATAATATAATTTTAACTGATGTATGCATTAATTATATGGATATAGGCCATTATTAAGAGCAGATGTTTATACCAAAACTCATTAATTATAACAGAGACTCAAACTGTTAAAAAAAAAACTCTAGCATCTAAATTATTATTTTATTTATTTAAGAAGTTGGTCATAATGATAGAAAATCAGATGTAGTAATTTAAATGTAAATAGTTAAAAAGAATTATATACAAAAAAAAAAATACTTCTATGGCAATAAATTGTTACAAGAATAATAAAAAACATTTTAAACCTAGACGTAGTGGATCTTATATCCTCCACTGATATGAAAACTATCTTAAAAATTAAATAGAAAGAAAGTTTATGCTATCTCTGTTTACAGTAATTTGCATTTTAATTTTGAAAAGTTGGTAAAAACATTGAGATATATCTCAATGCATATCTGACTTGACGATGAACCAAATTTTTTTTTAACGAAAGAAAAATCTGAATACTAGTTTGTTAAATTGGATTTCTTATAAGAAATATGGTGTTATATGAAGCACTTTGATGTAAAATTAATTTCAACATAAATGATTTAAGAGGAAGAGAGATTTTTGTCTGTTAAATCTAGAATTTCCTACCCTCAAAGTTAAAAACAGTTCTTATTTGAAACATACCTTAAACAAACGTTTTGTAATTTTAACAACAGTTTCCTGAGACACTATATTATCTGCTGCCATATCTTGTGAACTGTACTCCAAGATGCTATACACCATCTGTGATAACAAATGCCAATTTAAAGTTTTAAATACTGTACAAAACCTAATATGTAGTTATGCATACTTTTTTGAAATGATTGATTACGGTACTACAATATCAAAAGTAAAGTGTGGAATTTCAATTAAAAATGTCATCCAACTTTTGTAAAACAAATCAATATAATGGTGTGTCACACTTGCTATCAAGAGAAAGTCCAAGATCAATCACCACTGCCTCTTTTTCTCTTGCCAGCGCACCCCCCCCCCCTTTTACTAATAAACTTTTCCATTCACTTCTATTCTGACCAAGCATTATTCTGAGCAATTAAAAAAAAACACAATTTAACTGATGATTAAAAAATTATAAAAATGTAACAGTATTTTTTTTAATGTATTGTTTAAATGTTAAATGTATAAATCAAATTAAGACTAGTTCAACTTGAAAGTAATCTAAAATTCTTGAAAGTTGTCAGGCTTGACATGTCTTTCTTTCAATACCTCATTAGACAAAACTCCCATTGTTTACAATCCAGGTAATCCATCATTGTATTATACTAGTTATCCTCAAAATTGAGATTCTAAATGTTTTTAGAAATTTATATTTATTATAATAAATTTTATTACACATCTTATGACATAACTTTCAACTAGCCATGTGCTCATGGGCACTTGTATAAATCTGTTTTATTCTATGTTCTTGCTCTGATGTAAAATAATTTAAAATTTTACTCTTATACAATATTTTCTTCATAAAAAATATTTCTCTTAGTAATGAAATAAAGAAAAGTTTCTTTTTTAAATTATTCCAAATTAATTACTTAGCTATTTATTTACATTTTACAGAATTATTAGAGATTTGTAATATAAAGGAAACGGAAGAAATTTCTTTTGATGAAGTATACAAATTTTGTGAACTGGCTCTTTTTTACTTTTTAAAGTTTTTACTGACCAAAAATTTGGGAAGATAAAAAAAAATATGAACAAGAGGCAACTTTCTTTCAACAAATTATACATATTAGGTCCAATCGTGCAAAAACAAATATATTAATTTAGTATTATTATATATTTTTATTATTATTATTATTATTATACTGGGTGGTGCAGATAGCTATGTTTCGGTTGTCAGTCCTGGAACTAATTTTCAAAATTTAAACTATAATTTGTTTTAATTCTTTTTTGGACAACAATTTATCATGTAAACGTGCATCAATGCTGGCTGACTGAGTTTGTCGAATTGCATTGTTCCCAGTCCAGGCAGGCTGACACTCACTGCTTCCAGGCCCCATTCAAAACATCCACAACCTACCCTCACGGTCACACTCAAAGCCTAAAAAGTTCACTTGTGTAAGCAGACTAAACCCTCCGCTACACGCCGCAAAGAGTGAAGTTACCAATTGTTAATCGGAAAGGAAGAAAGGTTATATTTATTATGAAAACTAGTCTTAAAATTTATTTTAATTAGAAAACATGTTTGAAAGACTACTTTGTAAAAACATGTCTCAAGGTGGGAGAATGTATTTTAAGTGTTTTATAAGTATTTTACAGAACTTATGTATACAAAAATATTTGTTTTTATATTTTGCCCAAACACCAATTTTTAATAACATATTTACCTTAGTTTTTTCGTCTTGAATCCCTCGTTTCTTGAGTGCTTCAATAAGACCTGTTATGTCATTATTTGAATGTTTCTTGTAGCGTAAAGCATACAACATCACCAAACGACAAACTTCATTATCTCTGACTTTGCTATTTTGAATTAATGAGCGGATTCGCTGGAAGCATAAATTATTTCAACATAAAACATTATATCTTTTAACTAAACCAACATTACTAAAACAAAATTATAAAACATTTTAAAAATTAGTTAATTTAGTCCATACTTATTTCTTTCTGATATAGTACAGTAATAATAAATAGTATTAATACTCGCTCTCTTCACTCTAAAGGTTTTGATTACACCTTAATTTTTCAAGTTGTACAATTAAAGTTCAATATAATATATAACAAACATATTACTAGTACATTATATCCAATAAAAATTCATACAAGTTTAATTAATTAAAAAGACATATATCTTAAAATATGAAATATAAAGAAATTCAGTACAGGGACCATTTATATGCGATCCCAATTTACGTGATTTCACATTTATGCAGTTTAAAAAACTACAAAGGCTATTCAAAAGTTTTATTTGAGTTTATTTGAGCCGAGTAAGGCCAAAGTTAAACAAAGCTGCTTCTATTAATAACTCAAATCCTTTTTAACGTAAGCCTACTTGATCTATATCAATACATAGCTGTAGTACAATACATGACGTTCTATTTGCTGTTATCATGCTAGACTATAAATAATCCCTGTTATACGCAGCACTTTGCCAAAATGCATCTACCGCTTATAACAGAGACTACCTATATACTACTAAACTACAATACTCATATATTGTGATGAATAACAAACAAGTAGAATAATTTAAAGTAAAAGGGGTTTTTATGTATTTTAAAACACAATTTTTCCCAAGCCTATGGTCTTTACATAACTCCCATGCCTGGTATAATAGTCATGTACATATTATTTCATAAATTTATAATTTAAATTTAAAGTAACTTATTGTTTGATAGACACACGTGCAGGAGGGTGTGAATATCCCTTAAAAGTATCTTTATAAGATTCCTTTTTTTTTTTTTTTAGACCTCTTGCAAGCCTTTACATCACTATTTTTCACAATGAATATCTCTTTTGCAAATGTTTAACTAAAGCATTTTCCCACAATAAAATTTCATACTTCACATGTGGGTAAATAAACACATATTAGCTTTCCTAATTGCTGAGATCTCCAAACAATTTTAGATTTCTAGGGCCCCACCTTCCAGTGTGCTTCCTCCCAACTATTTGTGTTCTATGTCTTTGGTAATGCCTAAAAATGCTATACTAAAAGTTCTTTAGCATGAATATCCCTTATTGGCATGAAATGTATTGGTATGCATCCTGTGTAATTAACATAGGCAAAAAGAGATAAGAGATACCCTGTTGAGCAAGACAAAGATTATATTTGGGAGGATATGTTATGTTTTTTACCTGTAACTGTTGTGAGTGTTGGTTCTGGCAAGCCAATTCCTGTTCCATTTCTGAGACTTCCAATAGATTACGTTTACCAACTAATGAAGACAACTCACTAATTACAGCGACATGCTTTGATACTGTTCCTGACATTTTCTGCAACAAATAGGTTAGGTTTGTTCAACTACAGTATAACTTGGATAATTAGAAGCTGAAGGGACCAATAGAAAAATTTGAATGATACAAAATTCGAATTATAAAAATTAAAATATTTTTCAAATTTTAGGCTCTCAAAATGCTTGAAATAATAATTACAGTGTACATGTTTATTATATATTTTTATTTTCACAAATCAAAAGTTAATGAAGGTCTTTTATTATATACAGTACTAGTATACAGGAAGTTTATGCGCATATGTATACACTAAATTAAAGTTTGAAAAAGTATTGTGAAATGTCCGATTGCCTTGCAGAATTGCCTTTTAAGGTTCGCACAATCCTCAAGTACGTTTACATAATTTAAACAGCTTCACTTACATTGGTTTGTACTTCAATGTACTGCCGAAACTCATGCAATAATTGCTGAAGAGCCTGTGATGTTGTAGAGATTGGGGACTCTTCAACTTCAGCTTACTCTTCTTCTAAATCCAACAATTTGGTACTTTCTTTGTTTTTCACTTCTGCTAAAATGTCTTGATCAGGGGGTTCTCCACACACTTCTACTTGTTCATCTGAATTAACGTACCCCCTCAAGGGTGACATGCGTATTGGCTTCTCACCCGACAGGTAGAAGGGGAACATCTTTTAAAAATTCATTTGGATGCTGGCAGATTTCTTAACGAAACCAGCTATTTTAAAACATTGTTGTTTTAGTAACTTGGGACCATATATTTTTACACATTCTTGCTACTTGAAGATGATTGATCTTTGAACTTTTGTTGCTGTTTTCCAATGACTCTGTTAAGAGAATAAGTCGCCAGTAAAAATTCATATAACAAAGTCTTTAAAATGCTCTGACCCATCTGACTTAAGTACAACTTAACCTGTTGAAGAGTACAGGAAAATACCGATTAACGAGTATGGCCGTTCTTGAACGTCCTCTTTGCTGTTTGCGTAAATGAGTATGGACGTTCCGGAACGTTTTAGGTTACGTCTGAGCAATAAAAGTATTTATCATAAAACAAATTAGTCATGGCTTATCGTGTTGTCACAATTCAACAAGAAATAGTATTAAGAACACATGAAATCGGGTTTTTCACAATTGTAAGGCAGGACAACTCCAGGGGGCGTGGTTTCAGGAGAATTCACCATGCGCGTAAATGTAGGCGGTGGCATCGTCTTCTCCGCGGTTGTTCCCCCCCCTACACACACCTGTGCCTATGTTCCTTGTCTAGTATAAGTGATTTGTATCATTATATTATGTTACGTATATTATACATCAAACATGAAAAATTAAACACTACAAAGCTTTTTTACAGATTCCCTCTGTCTAGTCTTTTGACACATTTAACCGCGTCTCAAACGAAACCAACACACGCTTCTAAGAAAACTGAAAAGAAATGTTATATTTTCCATAATGTAGGCTATACTAAATTGATTCGTGGAAAAAAAGCGGCCCATCAAACGTTTTTGTCTGTGTATGTCTGCTATACCGACGGGTGACAATGCCACGGTGTTTTTATGCCGCCGACAATGGGATACCGCTATCAGTAAAAAAATTTATCAGTGTAAATTTTTATTCTTACAAGTTTTTAACTCAATATGATATTATTATTATACATTTGTAACCAATAAAACAACTATTTTCAAATTTTTTTTTCTTACTCCTTGACAACAATTTTCTTGTAAATACTTACTAACCAGCTGTTGGCTATTTGGGACGTTCAGGAACGGCCGCACTCATCAACAGGTTAAGTCATGTAGTGGGGGAGGAGAGGAAAATAACCTTAACATACTTCATAAGTGAGATAAAATTGTGCGCAATACAATTGTCAATAAACAAGATGATTGTTCTGATCTGTTTATGGAAGGTTTTGTCGAGCTCTGATTTCATCCAACATTTTTTTTTATTTTCTAGTACTTTAGTGGTGTGGACTTTATGTTTCTAAAACACCTCATCATCAGTAAAGGCAAATTTTCAGTGTATCCATATGGCCCCAGCCAATAAAGTTAGTCTTTCCTTACTGTTTTATCCCCCACTGCAGCGATCTTCTTTAAAAGTTAACATTTTGTACGAGGTACATACAATACAAACCTGTTTTGTCTATGTTAAAAATGTCTTTTGTAGGTTTCTTCAATCATTCTGTAGGATCTTTCTGCTGGAAGGCGGTTTGGTCCGGGGATGCAGATGGTGGCAGCAAGAGCGGACTCATGCGCCTCCCCGCGGTACAGGATGGGCAACGTTTTCGGTGTGGCCTGATGCTTTGCCGGATGGCGGCACCGAAGGCGGCTAAAGCATGAGACGTCTTACCCCCTCCCGCCCCCTTTTCTTTTCACCACCCCAACCAAAATGAGGTCGTCAACCATTCTTTGACCTCTCTATAATCTGTCCTATCTCTCTTCTGTCTTCTGTCCCAAGAAGCTTGAGGCTCTTGTGGACGTTCATTTATTCTTAATTCCCACTATCCCCACAATCTGTGGACCCAATCCAAGGTGGAACAGCATATGCCGAAGGATGCGTGTCTAAGGGGGAGCTTAGACTCTAGTATGCGGACTCCGGATACCAGGCGACCTCCGGTTTCAATTTAGCCTTACCACATATGCGGGCTCTGTGTGGTGGACCTTTTGGAACCCTGCATTACTCGTGGGATCTCTATGAAGAACTACAAAAATAATTTTAAACAAACAACGGCAGGGTACCAGCCACCAGCTGGAAGCTCAGCCGCAAACCCAGGATCAGTAGCGGCCCCAGAGCACGCGGGACTGATCCAAAATCAAGAAAAACCAACACCTCCTGACTCCGGACGGGGGCCCGCCAATGAGCAGGGCTCGAAGTCTGGGGATATGGAGGTGGAAAAGGGGGAGGAAAATCTTGGCCCAGAGCTAGGAGAAGTACTCCTCCCTGTTAACCTTGGCACCCAGAGCAACACTGATGGGCTGACGGACGCTACTCAGCAGTTAGTCAAGCTTAGAGTGACGCAAAGGAAGCGAAGAATGACTAAGAAGGAGAGGAAACTGGCCGCTAAGAAAAAGTTCGGCCTGGAGTACGATCCTAAATTTTCATTCAAAAAAAGGAACATTGGTGCTGCTCAGACAGCTGCCAATGCTCCAAACACAATGGAGGGAGGACAGAAGCGCAGCAGGACTGAAGCCTCTACTCCCCCCTCCACTGAAACACAGAGGAAGAGACCCAAGCAGTCTGGAGAGCCCGGTGCATCGACATCGGCGCAACCCAGTACCTCGTTTAGGGAAGCTCTAGCCTCAATTAAAATGGCAGTTGTGCCCAAAAGATTCCCCGAGGACAAGCTCTCCGAGGAACAGGGCAGGACAGTCCAAAAAGCCATCATGGCAAAGTTTGAGTGCCTGGAGGACGGATCATATCCAGTCTTTTCAGGCTCTTACATGGAGAAAGGAGCACTGATAATTTCGTGCTCTAATCTCATCAGTAAATCTTGGCTGGTGAAACTCATCTCCAATGTCAGACCCCTTGGCGAGGATGTCGAGCTTATCGTTGGTGATAAGAAGGATATTCTTCGGGCAACTAAGGTGTTCTTCAGAGCACCTGCTGAGCTGGAAGAGACTCCTGAAAGGATCCTAGAGATGCTCGACAAACAGAATCTGAGCCTTAGGGTCGGAGCGTGGAAAACACTGGCAACGAAGGAGGACCCAAAAGGTCGTACCTTCGTTCTCCTGGTGGATGATTTCTCCCTTGCAGCCATAAAAGCAGCAGGGTGTAAGGCGCATGTAGGACTCTGGCAAGTCTCTCTTGTCTTCTTGTCAGGAAAAGACAATGCTGAGGGTCCTACAGGTAAACCTTCATCACAGTAAGGCGGCTTCGGCCTCCTTCTGTCAGACCTTCATTAGGTCCAACATCGACCTGGCTCTGGTCCAGGAGCCCTGGCTCCACCGAGGCCGGATTGCCGGACTAGGCGATGCAAAAGGTAAGCTTATACACTGCAATACTATTAATAATAACCGAACCTGCATACTTGTAAGGTCAGGTTTGCAATGCTTGCCCCTAATGGATTTCTGTTCTAGAGACATCACTACGGTGATGATTTACTGGCGCAATGGGAAGGAAAAGGATGGTCCAATTTTTAGCTCCGTCTACCTACCCTATGACGCCAGAACTCCTCCTCCATCTAGGGATCTAGAACTCCTGGTGGAGTCAACTACTGTCAGGCGGCAGCAGCTTCTGGTGGGATGTGATGCCAACGCTCATCATCGCCTAGGCTGGGGCAGCACTGATACTAATACAAGGGGTGAGTCATTATTTGATTTTCTCTTGTCTAATAACTTACAAATTGTTAATGTAGGAAATACACCGACCTTCTCTAACAAAATCAGGAGCGAGGTTATAGACATTACTTTTTGTACAGAAAATATTGCAAAACTGATTGGGAACTGGCATGTTTCAACAGAAGCCTCCCTCTCAGATCACAAATATATAATGTTTCATCTAGAGGCATCAACCATCCAATCTATCTTTCGAGACCCGAGGTCGACGGACTGGGGGTCCTATTCAGACCAACTGTCGACGGTACTTGGGTCCATGCAAGGAGACATTGCAACATTTCCGGATGTAGACAGGGTGGCGTCCTCGCTTCGGGATGCCATCATGGACTGCTATCAGAATAACTGTCCTCTGCGGACGAGATCAGGTAGACCTAACACAAGATGGTGGTCACAGGATCTCGGTCGCAAAAGGAAACAAATAAGAAGGCTTTTCAATGCCTCTAAGCGGAGCGGTGATTGAAGGGAGTATCATTTAGCTCTCACCACATACAGCAAAGCTATCAAAAAAGCTAAGCTTGATTCCTGGAAGGCATTCACCCAAAAAGTGAACAGCCAAAAGGAGGCAGCAAGACTGCAACAAGTTATGGCTTCTAAACCTTACAATCCTGTAGGCACCTTGCGGAAACCAACAGGAGAGTATACCAAAACAGCGGAAGAGACGCTCAAGTTACTACTTGAAACTCACTTCCCTGGTTGCACAAGTAGTGACAATATGGACGGCGGTCTAAGTCTAGCTGGGGACAGCTCTTGGCCAAGGGCATCCCGGGCAGACTGGAAGATAGCCAGGAAAATTGTCACTATTTCTAAACTAAAATGGGCTATAAACAAATTTAGCCCGTTTAAATCACCAGGCGGAGACGGGATCTATCCTGCATTATTGCAGGAGGGACCTGACGCCTTGATACAACTGATCTGCAAGCTATCCAGAGCCAGCGTAGCAAATGGCTACATTCCGCAGGCGTGGAGGGTCAGCAGAGTTATGTTTATTCCTAAGCGTGGCAAAGCAAGCTATTGTGACGCCAAAGCTTATCGACCTATCAGCCTATCCTCGTTTCTGTTGAAAACATTGGAGAGGTTGGTTGAGAGACACATTAGGGAAGGGGTGCTCTTAGGGACACCTCTTCATCGCAATCAACATGCCTACCAACCTGGTAAATCCTGTGAGTCTGCTCTACATAATCTTGTGGGCAGGATCGAGGACACACTGGAAAGGAAGGAAATAGCACTGTGCGCCTTCTTGGACATAGAAGGTGCATTTGACAATACTTTATTTGGATCAATAGTGCGCAGACTGAAAGAGCGAGAGGTGAACCCGGCTGTAACAAGATGGGTTCATTCAATGCTAACAAGTAGACGCATTCAAAGCTCCCAGCTTGGTAATTCGCTGGAGGTCGCTGCCACAAGAGGTTGCCCACAGGGAGGTGTTCTATCACCTCTATTGTGGAGCATGGTGGTGGATGATCTCCTTACGGAAATTAGCCAAACAGGAACATACATCCAAGGCTATGCAGATGACATAGCAATCTTGGTCATTGGAAAAAGTGACTACACTGTCTCGGATATCATGAACAGTAATCTGAGACAGGTGAAGTTGTGGTGCGCAAGGGAAGGCCTCAACGTCAACCCAAGCAAAACCACCATAGTTCCCTTCACTAGGAGGAGAAACTTGACAGCCCTGGATAGGATATCCATGGACAACACACGGATAAATATGTCCATGTCGGCAAAATATCTTGGAGTAACCCTTGATCAAAAGCTGACATGGAACGTACATCTGGACAACTTAATACATAAGGCGAAATGGGTGCTAATGACAGCCAGACGCTTTATTGGTACTACCTGGGGACTTAAGCCTCACATAGCCCTTTGGCTATATGAAGCAGTGATCAGACCCCAAATTACATACGGAGCGGTGGTCTGGTGGAAGAAATCATGCCAAACCACTGCAGGAAGCAAACTAACAAGCCTGCAAAGACTTGCATGCTTGTGTATAACTGGAGCTTTCAGAAGCAGCCCAACAGCTGCTCTGGAGGTTCTTCTCGGACTCCCGCCTCTTGACATTTACATAATGTCAGAGGCAAGGAAATCCGCCTATAGACTGACGTGTGTTAATGAGTGGCGGAAGGGCTTGCCTGGAGCAGGACACTCTGACATAGTTGACACCGTACTTAAAAACTCGGTGCTAGACATGGTGCCAGACGCAATGCACACTGAGTATGTCTTCAACAGACCCTTCACGGTAACCTTAGGTAACCGGGAAGACTGGGAAGGAAACAACAAACCGGGTTCTTCCAGAGGGACTCTTGTCTGGTACACGGATGGGTCACTTATGGAAGGAAACTCAGGTTATGGAGTATACAGCTCATCACCAAGGACTAACATTAGTGTGAGTCTTGGGACGCACTGTACGGTATTTCAAGCAGAGATACTAGCTATCACTGCTTGTGCCCATTTGGGTTTGTCAAAAGGCCTTCGAGACAGACAAATCCTCATTCTTTCTGACAGTCAAGCAGCACTTAAAGCGCTAGACTCAGTATTAATCACTTCGAAATTGGTGAAGGACTGCCTCTTAACACTAAAGGAACTCTCCACAAGGAACATGGTGGAATTAAGATGGGTGCCAGGTCATCGTGGCATCCAAGGTAATGAGATGGCAGATACCCTCGCTAAGAAAGGAGCATCCACACCCTTCATGGGGCCAGAACCAATGTGCTGTATCAGCCGCAACATGGCTAAAAGCGCAGTTAACAACTGGGCCAAGGAAGAGCTACGCCAGAGATGGCGTAGGACTCCAGGGCTCACACAGAGTAAACAGCTAATCAACGGACCTAGTAACAACCTTACGAAGTCATTGATCAAGTTAGACAGGCTACAGCTTAAAAGAGCAGTAGGACTTATCACTGGACATGGTCAGTTCAGGAAACATCTTGCAACAGTGGGAGTCTTTGAAGGCGACCAAAGCTGTCGGCTCTGCCAGCAGGCCGTGGAATCAGCAAGACACATCATATTCGATTGTGGGGTGCTGGAGCGCAGAAGGAGGGAGCTCTTTGGTATCCTGCAACCAGGAGATGAAGAGGACACGTACTTGGTGGAGAAAATCCTGAAGCTCGTTCGAGGAACAGGGTTCTAATCTATCAGGAACGGCACATAGGGGGCACAATAAGCCGATGGTTGACGTGCCGGGAGACATTCTTGAAGAGGGTCTCCACCCCATCTTTAATCTTAATCTTAATCTTAATCTTCTTCAATCATTTGTAAAACATCAACTTTCCAAATATTAGTAGCTTCTTGATTTACACTCGCACTATCACCACACACAGACTAAATAAAAGTAATTTTGTTTCTTTCCATAAAACCATCCAACCAACCGATACTCACCTTGAAACCACTTGTCCCCAAACCTACAGCAAACTCTTTTGTCTTCGTTCGAACAAGGGGTCCAAATAATGGAATTAGTTGACATACAGAATGCAGAAAAGTGCATTTGGAACAAAGGCAAACATGTTTTTCAAACCGTCAACAAGTGACAAAAACACTGCGGGGCAAAAATGAAAACACTTTCAGCAAAAATCAGAAGTTAGAGATCATCAATGCTATTGCACTCTCATGGTCTCAAGTTAAAGAAGTGACTTTACAAAGATGCTGGAGAAAACTTTGGAAACCAAATGAAGTCACCGAAGATGGTTCAACAACTCAAACTGTTAAAAAAGAAGAAGATTTGGACATAGTAACGGAATTGCTTGAAGTTATTAAGAGGTGATCCAGAAACAATCATTTGGGAAATATTCCCGAAGAGGAAATTGTAGAATGGGTTGAGATCGATAAGAATTCACCTATTGAGGAAGAACTTACAGATGAAGCAATTCTTCAAAGTGTTGTCAATCCTCAACCCGTGAATCTTGAAAAGCCTGAGTCAGACGATGAAGAAATAGAAGAAAAAGAAACGGATTAGCTGGGTTGAAGCAGCAGACACATTACTAGTTTATAACATTATAACTGTTCAGAAATCATTGATTTACATATTGTGAGAAATAACTTTTTTTTAAGAATAATTATTAATGAAATTAGAGATTTTTTTTAATGAGACTTGCAAATTTACAAATTACTGTAAGATTTAACTAAACTTTAATATACTGTATTTCAATTAATTAAAAGTTTGCTGTAAGCCTTCTGTAGTTATGTCAATGTATTGCTGTAGTTGTACATAGATACTGTACTGTATTTAAAATGTAGTGTACAATAAAAAATAAGTTTTGTTCTATATTGTGCAGTATTTTTTTGAGTTGAAATGTTTATCATTATGTTGTTGGTAAAAGATACAGTACTGTATTTGTTATCTAACATCATGTTGCAACTGTATTTGCTATATGAATTACGATTTAGCGATCACGCATTGTACCGCCTAATAATCCGGTATTTCCAGTAATCCGGTACCGGAAAAGTCCTGAACATGCTGAATTATCAGCAGTCTACTGTATTATGAGATGAAAGATGAAGAAAGGCTTAAATCTAATATCACAAAACCTTAAGCCAAGTGCCTGGACAAAGGGGAATAAGTGATATTAGTAGGCAGACCAAATTTTCCAGTGTGAAATGACTTTAATAGGATCCATGATGTTACTTGTATAAAAATTTTATATTAAAATATTCTGTTTTTTAAGATTTATTAATATTGCAAGGTGATCACAATAACATAAATAAGGTTTTCCATGTTTTCTAGTTGCAGACACAAAATTATTTGGAAGCTAACTTTCAAGTAGGGCAAACTTCTAACAACTAGAAGCATATAACTCAAAATAACATCATTATGGTTATTAAATAAATAAATTTAACACAATGTGACACAACTAGACTACTGAAGGAAGACATTATTGAATATTGCTTGAATATTACTTCCAGGCTGAAGTGATAACTGAGATTCACAAAAAAAAATTCTTCTCAAAAATTTTATAGTTTTATGTCTAAATTTTTAAAAAGTGCACAGCACAACCATAAATGAAATTGATTAGAAAACCATTTAAAATATGTACAGCCGGTAGGGGTATACCATACAAATGAGATTAAAACTTCATCTGTATCAAATTTTCGCACACCAGTGGATATTTTCAACTATACTTTTTCTTTAGAAAGATCAGAAATGAAAAAATACAAAGTTAGAATTTTCAAAAAAATAGATGTACACCAAAATCCCTTAAAATTGGAAGTACCTAAAGTATTCATGCAATAGTATATAATCACATCACTAATATCCAAAAATATTTTGTAAACTTATGAATTTATAACCTACCTTAAACTGAGGATAGTTTTCCACAAATGCTTTCATGTCCGAAATACTTTCCACTTTTTGATGACTTTTGGCTTTGAGTTGAAATTCGTCCATCAGCTGTTTCATTGTTTGTCCAATCTCGCCATAATTTAAGTACAGATTCTGTCCATAAAACAGTTTATTACTTATATTTGTTGTTAAAAAATATCATTAATATTATACAAGTTGTTCGTTTAAAAACTTTCCACACTTCTATTGAAACTTGAAACACAGTTTACATAGATTCTGGTTCTGTCAATGTTTACTATTTATGGGGGAACAAATTTTAAACTGTATAGTTATGTTTATTCTACCTTATCTACATTTCAGTAACATAGTTACCATCCTCAGAGAACATATATATACAGTAGAACCCCTCTTAACCGGTCTAGTCGGGACTGACACCCGGGCCGGTTGCCCGTTTGGCCGGTTAATCTGAGGTTCCTGTGAAAAATCGGTTTTCGTTCAAAGAAAGCTTATTTAATCAGGTAGCGCTAAGAATTATGCAATTAAGATGTTATTGCAACTCATTTTATTCTACATAAATGTATCGTATATATTATGTTATGTATATTATACATCAAACATGAAAAAATTAAACACTACAAAGCTTTTTTACAGATTCCCCTCTGTCAAGTCTTTTGACACATTTAACCGTGTCTCAAATGAAACCAACACACGCTTCCGTTTTCGTAACTCGCTCATTTTTATTTACTGTATATACTGTACGTAGATCATAACCAGTCAAAGACAAGAAGAAAACTGAAAAGAAATGTTATATTTTCCATATTGTATACTAAATTGATTCGTGGAAAAAAAGCAGCCTATCAAACGTTTTTGTCGGTGTATGTCTGCTATACCGACGGGTGCCAATGCTGCAATGTTTTTAAGCAGCCGACAATGGGATACCGCTATCCACAAAGTCGTGTGACTCGCCGCGGTGTTTTTACGTCGCTGACAATGGGATACCGCTATCGACAAAGTCGTTTGACTCGCCGCCGCTTTGGTGTTTCAATTACAATTTTTTGTCGGAAACGCTCATCGAACCAGTACACTACGAAATAGGCCGGTTAATCCGAGGACCAGTTGATCCAAGGCCGGTTAACAGAGGTTCTACTGTATATGATACATGAAACTGTATGCACTCAATATCAACTAGCAGCTGTTTGTCAACACTTATTGTTTTTGTTGCACAAGCTGAAACATTAATTTAAGTAAATGATGTGTGTTTTATTACTAGTTTCAATAAAGTTATATTTTACAAGTATGAAATGATATTTTGAAAATAGCTTTATTTTTGTATGAATATGACACTAGTAAATAACTTTGTATTCTGCATATGAATCTTATTTTTAATGTGTTTTGTGTCAATCCAGTAAAGTCAAAAAATGCCCCCCCCCCCTGCAGATCTAAATAATTTTGTAATAAAATATGAGTATTAAACAAGATAATTTAGAGATAATTTTTTTTTTCCTGTAAATAATCTATAATAAATATTATTTCTCTGATACGTAAATTGTAATTAAAAATTTCCAAAATTATTCATCAAAAAAATATACTCGGAGATCCAAAACTTGTACAAAGGTTAATCATAAACCCCACCACCAATAGCAATTTTTATTTTCTAAAACATTACTACCATACCGGGTGTTTGAAAAGTCTGGGTACGGCTTAATATTTTACAAACCATAGCAGAAAACATCTATAAACCTTGCACAGTGTCATATGGCAATGTAAACTATTTTTCCTTGCTATTGCCATGACATGACAACCATGGGGGGACGGCCCACAGAGGAAGTCATAGGAATCTTCAATGTAAGCACGGGTCGAGTGATACCTCATTTCAAAGAGCTCAGTTAGTAGAGTTGAATGCCTGGATCGTCGTATTCAGATGCGGGAGGCGGTGTTTCACTCTACTAACTAATGTTTTCACTGACTTTTGTAACTAGCAAATTATTTTGTCTAGCATTAGAAAGTGACAGCATTCATGAATGCAAACTTTTCCAATAGTAAACATCCAAGTTCCTCTTAAATAAATTAGTTTAAACATTTGAAAATTATTACAGTGGATAATATCAATACTTAAGTTCTACCATTGTTTTTGTTGGTGAGATTATTTAACTTACCACTTCATTTTAGAATTAAATTTTTATTTATTTTTTTTAATCCAGTCAGAAATGGCAGCGCATAATGTACTTCACAATGTGTACCTAAAACAACCTGCCATTTCTGATTGGATACACCTTTTAAGACTACATAAATTATATATATACATTGTAATTTACCAATCAAATTACAAACAACAATACAGTAAATAAATGACAATAATTGAATATAGTACATCAATAATTAGATGAGGAAGGGGTCATTTAAAAACAACAGTATTTATAGTGTTTATTATGGATATTTCAATTTCATATTCGACCTTTTAAATATTATATTTTCACAAAGTAATAATTCAAAAAGTAAAAGACAATACTTACATCAGCATAGAATTCATCATGTTCTGCAGACAAAACTACTTCTCTCAGTTCCTTGGATATCCCAGGGACATGACTAAGGTTTACTCTGTTATTACTAATTGTCAAAAGTTCATGAACCATGGCTTGATATGTCCACTAAAACAAAATTTAATAGTTGCTCACTTGCTTATGACTAAATTTCAAATAAAGTAATTATGCAAAATATTTTCTCAATTTGTTTATTATTGTACTCTACAACCACTGTTATAATGACAATCAAATTATTTAAATTACACTGCTTATATTAAAAAACATTTCAACTTACTTTAACACTTTGTGTTTAATTAGATATAGGGTTTTTTTTGTGATATAAAACTCATTCATGATTTTGTTTTTAAATTTCCAATCTCATAACAGTATAAATTTTTAACTTGATTATATATTTATTATGTTAAATATAGTGTGGAGCTATTATGTGGACTTTGTAAATCTCAATCCCATTTAGAACAGTAATAGTGAGCTGAAATACCAAAATTTAATGATTCTACAAATTGACAATAGATTATGTTCAAATTCTTCACAAAGACTGTTACTTTGTCCCACAGTGTATATTAAGGCTAGAGGTGGGCACAGAGAAAATTTCAATGGATTCTATAACATACAACTGATACAAAAATTGTTTTCATTAATTAAATGTATTGATTAAACGATATTCAAAAATTGTAAATGAATTTCTTTTTTTGGTCATCAGGAAGATATAAAAATTATGAAAATATTATGCTTGCTACATACATAATGGTATGTTTTCATACAAACCTGACTCAGTAATGGCGTGATGGGGTCATCTCTCCTATCTAGAATCAAAAGCAGTGGTGCTGGATCAGGATGACGAAATTCAAACAGTTTTTCTTCTTTTGACAATACTTCCTACAAAAAATGTAAGAGCATTTTAAAATAAACCCAAATTGTGATAATTGTACATTTATGATGTTGTATACCCATAAGGGAGTCTAATGAACTAAATAATATCTAGTTTAACGAAGTTTAGTTAGAGCTACAGTCTGTTTCTTCATTCACCCTCAATCTCTCTAACTGGTCTTTGTAAGTTATAAGCAATACAAAAATGTTGGAGGCATATTAAGTGGAGAAACGTACATATGTACAATAAATGTTTGATAAGATAGTGACTAACATAGATACCCAATAGTCCAGTGCTAGAAGAAATATATCCAATAAAAAAAAAGGGTTACACATTTATACAGATGGCTCCTAATAGATAGATTAGGATATCCTGGAGCAGGAATACATTCTTCATTCTTTACTTACTACATAACAGTTGGAGTTTACAAAACAAATTTTATGCAGAGAAAGAAAAAATACTTTTCACCCTGAAACAACTCCTATAGCAACCCAACAAATTTTAAAATGTTGTCTTCCTGGTGGACTCCAAATCATAAATAGAATCTATAATTTCAAATGACAATGAAACATCAAAAGCAATTCTTGAGGTAAGAAAACTAATAAGAATATGAAAAAAGGGATAAGCCTACACTAAATATGTTCATACAGAGACCTTTTTTATAGAAACAAAATGGCGCCAAACTGTGGAAAAAACCCAACTTTATCACCTAAACAAGACTCAGAATTACCAAGCATTATCAATATAATCAAAAAAGAGAAAAACTGAACTATTAAAAAGCCACATACTATAATTACGGGTCGAAAGGTGGAAAGATATTCGAAGTACTTTAAGGAAAATGCCAAAAATCAAGACAAAATGCTGGTGCCCTTTGTAGTCTGCCAGGTTTCACAACTTCACAAAATACTCATTTTCGAGATGGAATATTGTATATTGTGTGACCAAGAAGGGTCAAAAATGTAACACAAACACCTATGTTGTACAAAACGTTCCAAGGAATTGCAAGAAACCAACAATTCGAGCAGTGAGAAGTAGGTCACAAAATGGGTTAAAGGATCCCAATAGTAGGCGACTGGAAAACAACACCATCTGTATGGAATCTTTACCATAAGTTTAAAAAAAAAAAAATTCGACATAGTCCCACTATACCTTGATACACCATGTACAATAGTTTTCTCACTTCTTTAATCCATATAAAAGATACAATTTACGTCATTACTAAGAGGCAAGAAGCAAAATAGGTTAAAGGATCTCAATAACAGGCCACTAGCAAACAACAACATGTGCATGATATTTTCCAAGAATTAACAAAAAACTGAAAATTTGGAAAAACTATACTAGGGGGGGACCAAAATGGGTGTAAAGGATCCAAATAACAGGCCGCTGCAAAAAAATATATTTAAATTTTAAAAAAATAAAGCAACAACAAAACATGTACTGAACTTTCCAAGGATTTACAAAAACCAACAATTTAAGCTATTTTTACTGGAAGGTAAGTGGTAAAATGGGTTAAAATATCTCAATGGTAGGCCACTGGAAAACAACAACAACATGTGTATAGAACTTTCCAAGTATTTACAAGAAATCAACAATTTGAATTATCTTTACTGCAAGGTAAGAAACAAATTGCTTTAAAGGGTCCCAATAACAAGTCACTGGAAAACAACAAAAAGTGTACATAACTTTCCAAGTATTTACAAGAAACCAACAATTTGAGTTATTTTACTGGGAGAAAAGAAATAAAATGGGTTAAAGATAGCATTCTTTGATAAACAATACAACAACATTTGTACAGAAGTGTTAGGATTTAAGGCTAATTTAGCATTTTAAGTTAAGTTAAGTTAGATTGTAATAGATAAATATTCTAAATCCACTCAATAGGCACCAGAGCATAAACAATCATTAAGACAAAGTACAAATAGTACAAAAGTCAAACAATACTACAACCAATGTCTGATGCGAGAAAAAAAGCATTTTGAATGGCAAACCTTAATGAATCCTGCTGATCAATACATGATCGACACCGTTTAAAGTCACATTGTTCATTACAAAGCAGCCAGTTACTTTCTAGGTACCAGACAAGGTGCCAATTTACTATTTTCTCTACCAGCTTGCAAAGGATACTGGTGAGAGAAATGGATTGATTATTTTCTGGTTCAGGTTTTTCTTCACTTAATTTTAGAAGAGGAATTACTGTAGCTTCCAACCAAGCATCGGAAAAGCATTGCTCATCAAATATACGATTGTATATTTTAAGAAGAGATAGCTTCCCCGAAGTTGAGAGGTATTGAATCATATAGTAAACTATGTTGCCAAAGCCTGGAGCTGAATCCCATCCCAACAACAAAACAGACTGACTCTAATTCCTGTAAGAAAAATGGAATATTTAATGGGCATTTTTCCGATGGACCTGCAATGAATGACACTGCTTCTTGAGACCTTTTATACAAACAAAAGACACCACTGTAAGCAGCAGTTAAATAAAAGTTACCAAATCATGACCACAAAACATTAACAATATCATAATTATTTGTAGTCAAAATTCCATCCCGCTACTTAAGTCCCAAAAAGGGAACAGAAGGAGGAGGGCTACAAACAGAGTGTAACCTTTTCTATATTGTTGACATGGGTGTGGTTCTTGATATTATGTCAATGATTCCTGATACTGGGCCCAAGATTCCTTCCTACTCCAAATGGTCATAGAATTTTGTAACTTTCAAGATTTTCACAAGTAGGTCTTCAGTTAAACTTCCTTAGAGTTTTACGACAAATAGAGAGCATCACTAAATTCGTCATTCCATATAGAATTGGTAGATGTAATGGTCCCGTTGACTTTTTTGAAACACCATTGTTCACTGCTGTAAGGAGTGCTGTTGTAAATGAATGTACTATTTCATAAATAAGAACATTATTATTATATTAGGTAATACAAAACCTTCAGCAAACCTTCCAATTTTTCTTTGCTCAAAATCCTCCTCGGAAGAC
Organism: Aphrophora alni; assembly: GCA_963513935.1. Lineage (NCBI taxonomy): Eukaryota > Metazoa > Arthropoda > Insecta > Hemiptera > Aphrophoridae > Aphrophora > Aphrophora alni. Next base: position 44,140,585 of record OY740772.1, read on the forward strand.
AAGCATTACAGCGAGAGAAGTCTGAAAGGGTAAGATTCACAGGAGCATGATCAGTACTGTATGTGTCAGATAGAATGGACCACTCAAATTTAATGGCTAGACATGGACTACAAAATGACAAATCAACAGTTGTCCAATCACCTATAAAAGCTGGCTGCTAGATGAGTTGGTGAACCATCATTGAGCAGAATCAAATCCAAATAGGTTTCTCTAGGGCAGGAGGTGTTTGATCCTCATATGTATATGGTAGGAATTAATCACCTACCAAAAGAAAAAACAAGTATCTGATAAAGTCAATCAGTTCCACTTCAACAAACCTGTATTTAGGAGGCAAGTACAGATACCAAATTCCTATTTTTATGGTGTTTCTGTAAGCATGGGATATCCAACCAGTCAATAATAAATAACAATTTAGTTGATATATAGTAATAGAAAATCATATGTAAATAATAACGTGGAGAATGAATTTGAATAAACAATTGGTGCATCGTATGTAGAGTGAGAATATTCTAGAAGGAAGGAGGGAAGTGAGTTTAACAATGATAGTACGTTGTCCATATAAGCGAATAAGGATGATTATACGATGCCTAAATATGGTCATAAACTGAACAATTCCTAGAAAAGTGTTTGGACGCGAGGTGTAGAGAGAGCATTACTAAGTTGCTAGAAGTCACCTGTAAAAGATGAATGTATGTGTCCGTAAATAAAAGCTAGACTCAAAATTAATATGTGAGATGGACAGAAATATATTCGAATAATGTTAAAATGTTTTATATTAGTTATTTAAAAAATACGAGAAGTGAAAAAATAATAAATTGTGGGTGAACAAAGCACGTAGATATGGATATTGTAACTCCGTAAGTAAAAAATGACTTAAAATAAATGTAACTTGGTTACATAAATTGATCAATTTATTATTTTGACGATATAAATAGACAATTTACTTTTCTTTTTTTGATGATTATGAAACAATTATAAAAATTCACAATTATTTTTGTTAATGTATTGTAGTTAGGCATAAGTTTGTATTATAAGTTTCCATAAGGTTGAAAAAGAACATTTTGTTTTTTGTTAATAAATGAAATTAATTATAAAACGAGTTTCTAAAGTATTATTGAAAGCACCTTTTCCACTGATATTGCCTATAGTATAGGTACACTAGTATATCTCACTGATAGTACACTAGTATAGGTAAGTGAGAGATGAGAACTCATGTTTTACAAAATAATCGTAGTTGCATTCCAGATTAACCAGTATGGAGTGAAGCAACTCTCAGGTAAAAACTCATATTTATAAAAATCAAAATGAGTATGTCCCTCATTGATAATTTTTTTCTTTTAATAGCCCTTACTAATAAATTAACCTACTTCATTTTCCATTATTATTAAAATATAAGCCATGTTTGGTATAATAGAAACAATCTAAATCTGTAGTATCCACAAAAGAAACTATATCCTGTTTAAAAGTTCATCTTTTATAATCTTATTAATCAACTATACATTAAAATTTAGAGAAGGTTGATCATACCGAAAGGGAATATTGACAATACAGACATTAGTATGATTAGAAACTTATTTAATACTATCAAAATTAAAATGTTCCATTTTAATAATAATATTAGATAAAATTAAATGGCTTGGACCTGGGTTATTCTTTTCACCAGCTTGGCTTATCATTAGATGGTTTAATTTTAGTTTTAAATTATACGGTATCCGGGTCTAGCTTTATACCATGCTCAACAACTGAAATGTCAGGTGTTGAGGACAAATCAAGACAGGAGTGATTTTGAGTGAGGTTTGGTAGACCCGTTCGAATGAATTTAGAGGGAATCTCTACTTTTCATTTTTGTTGTTAATTTTATTTACCGATGGCTCTTGATTTCAAAGCCAATGATTTCATTTTTGGTATTTTTGTCCCACTGTTAGTTATAAACTTCTACTTTTTTTTAACTGTTTAACTGCTGGTGACGAAGACTTTACCTTTGTCGCAGGTGTGACTTTTGGGAACTTATTTTTCTAACCGCAAGTAGATGGAGTTACCTCTGGAGAAGAAGTAGTTTATTTTCAGAAGATAGATTTTACCAGGAATACTTTGGGACAAAATGGCCAATAGTTGAGCCAACTGCTCCATTAGTAATTTAACTGTTTTGGTCAGCTTATCACATTTGGCACACAATGACCTTTCATTTAATGCTGCAGCAGTAAATGATTTTCCTACAACTAAAGTCTTTAAACCTAAAATTTCTTTCTGACATAGTTGATATTTTGTTTTTCGACATGATAAACAAAATAGCTTTCTTCTTCTTGTATCTGTTGCAGTTGAAAGAACAATCAGGATGGTCATCACAATAATTGGGACATTTCACATCCTTTACTGTTGGGACCTTTCATACCACATTGTCTGCACACAAGTTTTGTGCAGGTAGAACTCACAAATCCATAACCCTGACATTTAAAGCAACGTTGAGGATTAGGATCATATGGTCTAACTACCAACCATCGGTACACGGATATAAATATATTTTGATACCGTAGGTGTGCCAAATGTAAATACTAACAAAGCAATTGGCACTTCCTTACTATTCTTCGTTCACAATATCCTGGTAACATCGGTCACAGATTGCTTCAATAATTGTTTTAATTTCTTTCAAGGTAATGTTAAGGAGATATTTACACATAACTAAACTGCACATTACTACATGTAAGTACACCATTTTTTATTTCTACCAAAAATGTTCTATTATGAAGCTTCCTTATGGAAGCTATAGACCTGCTATGCCAGTAATGCTCCGTCAAGGTAGACAACAATTATCATCTATATACTTACTTGGAGAATAATACAGTTCACCTACATTATACCACAATTACCTATGTTTTCACCTTCTTTTGGGGTTTCTATTTGTGCTGTACATCTCTTTTCATAGGTAGAATTTTCTCTCTTGGCAACTGTATGATGTTATTCTGCCATTTTTTCCTGATGATAAAACCATTTATGGGTATGAGAAAGAAAAAAATATCATGCTCATATCTGTTATGTCTGGTAGTAGTGATACACATTCTGATTGCCTTGACGGAATGTGAGTGTTTGACTGGGGACCGCAAGGGATAGCAATCTCCTCTTATTGGATCCAGCTAGTTTGCATCTCCTCTGCGAAGGGGAGGGTTGAGTACAATAAGCCTTAAAAGACTGTATTCAAACGGAACCTATCCCCAAGAATATTGATAAAGGAATATAAATCCACTAGTAACCACGTCCAAGCCACTTCTTTTCATGTTGACTTCTTAACGAGGACCTAATAAACTTTCAAAAAGTTGTCTATTTGCAAAACACAATATAATGGAAACATCGAAATGAAATATACAACTGATATCTTACATTTTCCTTCAAAAATATATTCTTAAAAAAACAAATAAATAACTCTAATATTTTGTTTTGTTCTAGATTTTATTATCTATTACACAAACTTACTCTGACTTTATCTGCCAATCGTTTGGCCATTTCTGATGAAGCCTGGTAGCGTATAAATGGGCATTTTTTCAGTGATAACAGAACAGCTGTAATTCCCTGAACACTTCTTGTCAAATGTATAGGATTCCATGTTAAACCTAAACAATTGAAATCAGATTACATTCATATACTGAAATGTATAAAATTGCTCAAGTACAATAGTTAAGAATTGTTTTTTTTAAACTAAGTTTTACAGTTATTGACTATAAAAAGTTGAAACTGATAGTTAATTAAAAAACTATACTAGATTTTAACAATTTTTTTTATTTTCCAAGTCAAAAGATATTTAATAAGGGATTGGCAGTAAATTGCAATAAGTGTGTATATGTTCAGTGAAATACATCAAATTACTACCACCTCTATTCTATAACAAATCACTATGATCATTCACTAATATATGAAAATCAACCCCTCTCCTCATTTTCTCATTTTCTCTCTCCCCCTCTCCCTCTCCCTCCCTCCCTCCCCTCCCTCCCTCCCTCCCTCCCTCCCTCCCTCCCTCCCTCCCTCCCTCCCTCCCTCCCTCCCTCCCTCCCTCCCTCCCTCCCTCCCTCCCTCTCTCTCTCTCTCTCTCTCTCTCTCTCTCTCTCTCTCTCTCTCTCTCTCTCTCTCTCTCTCTCTCTCTCTCTCTCTCTCTCTCTCTCTCTCTCTCTCTCTCTCTCTCTCTCTCTCTCTCTCTGGCTACAACAGGCTTGCATGGCATCTACAACCCACAAAATACAGTGAATAATAAGTGTATAAAATTATCCAACAAGTGCTGATGTTAATTAGTTTCCTCTTTTTAAATGTCTACTTATTAATCACCCTTCCACATATCAACATATATTGTTATTTTTGTCCAAATAGGCTTACTTACCTTGTGCACAACCAGGAATGTTGAGTGAAAACAAATGTGGACTGACGGACAAATAGTCACCATAAAACTCCTGAATTTCTCTAACAACTTCAAGTTCATCACTTTCTGCAAGAGCTTTAATGTCAGCCTTTGCTATGATGTTACTGAAATCTAAAAGAAAGAAAAAACACAAAAACAAAACATTAGTTTACTAGAATTTGTAAATGTCTAATAATGTATCACAATATAACTAAGGAAACTTAGTTTTTGTCTAATGTTGATTACTTTTTTCTACAATTTTTCATCTCGCTACAGAAACCAAAGATAAAAATGACATGAGAGCAATAAAGATTCCATGGGGAAAAAACCATTTAGGCCAGACAAGAATAAGTTTGTCATTGTTATATGCAATGACACAATTGTCATTTTTGAGTGGTATAATAGCTACCGAAAAAATTTGTTTGTTTTTTTATTTTTTATTATTACAGCTACCCCCTTAGATGACCTCATTTTTTTGCAATAAAAATTAACCTAATCACTGTCATACTAGTGTAAGAGGTGGTCACTAAAAATAAACAAATATAGACCATCAGATTACTAAAGTGTAAAAACAAACAAACTGTGACTGTGCATCACTGAAGTCGCCACCTAATCAACCGGGTCCTTTCTTTTTTTCATTTATCCTCAGCAGACAATAGCTGACTGTAGCTGGGCTGAGCAGACCACGCTACTCAAAACTTGGTCTTAGTGCCTGTCTCATATTAATTTTGGTTTTAGAACTATTTTCTAAATTACACCATGGCTGTTTAATTAATCAGAGTCATGGAATTCAGGGTTTTTCCAGAGGCCCAACCCACAACACAGGCGTGTTATTTGATTATTTAAACAAGACGACTTGAAATTAGGTAATGACCAACTGTAGATATCAATTAGTTATTGTATTGTATGAGTGTTGAATTAGTAATTAACTTTAATTCGGTAATGTATTATTAATTAAATTAATCTTTTCAAAAATGCATACCCAATGGTGCAAGGGCAGGTGTAAGGGGGAGTGTTTTCATATCAAAATGGGTTTGGGCCAAAAACAATATAATTTCCAATATGTTCACCGCAGGCTAGGGCTAATATAATGTTGCTGTCTCAAATGGGTAGCAAAATGAAAGTTTTTACTTTTTAAATTTATTTGCAGAGTTTTACACAGATATCTTCAGTTAGATTTTTTAAGGAAATAGTGATCAATAAGTTTTGTTTGGCTCTTAAAATGCTAAAATTATGTAAAATTAAATGAATATCGTTGGAGCAAATTATGAAATAATAAATATTTTGTTGAATAAGTAAATGAATTACCTTATCGGTACGTCAACTAATCCTTCCGTTGATTTACAGATTACTGCAGTTTCGGGCTTCACGAGTCCATCTTCAGATCGTATAAAGTATTTAGTATATTAAATCGTTCCATATGGACCTTGACGTACCGATAAGGTAATTCATTTACTTATTCATAAATTTACTAATCCGTTGGCTACAATGTTAAATTTGAAATATTTTGTTAATTATTCTTACAGAAGATACACTAAAATTTGTTATTACAATTTCATTTTAAGGAAATCTTTCAAAATCTATGTAACCTCCAAATATTACATTTGAACTCAATTGATTTGATATTATTTGTTCTATAAACAACTACAGAGACATACTTCTTGTAAAAACAAATTATTTAGATTCAAGTTAATGTAAAACTAATAAACTCTAAATCTTCTTTTTTTATCACTCTAGTTATTCATTACTAACAGTTTAAATGTAGATAATAAACATAGAAAAACTTGTTGTGAAAAAATAACATTTATAATAGAACTGAGATCAGTTTCAAATACAAGTTTATAACTAAATTTATTTGATGCTTAATTATTAAATATTTATACAGTACTATTATTTGAAATACGACCTCAAAAGTGCCAATTATAATAGGCTGTGTCCAGCTATCAAATACTGTTTCCCCTATTGACTAGCAAATCTATAAAATTTTGCTAACAACAATTTCGATTTTTAATAATATCTTAATTTTGAGGTTATCCGCACCATTCCATTGGAATCATGTGTGAATTTTTTTTAATATAAAAAAAAAGTAACAACTTTTTAAACATTTATTTGTTCCAAATACAAATAAAGTGAATGTTGTAAAAAAAAAAAAATTCTTTTATTTTGTGATAAAATCTTAACAAGTTTTCTAAACTCTTTTCCAGTGAAAAACAATAATAGCTACTACTGTAACTTGTGTATTAAGAAGTAATAGTGGTAAATAAAAAAGCTTAAACAAAACCATGAATATTATTAAAAAAAGAACTATCAAGATGAGTCAATGCTAACTAAAAAATATAAATTATACAACATACAACATTAGGGTATTAAATACAATCAAATACATAACTTCCACAATAAATTTATTTGAAATATTTTAGACTATGAAACTAATATTTTAGTAATTAGAATATTCAAACTTACAAATGTAATAAACACCATATTTAGGATTTCTTAATTCTTTAGAAAGTAATGCGACATTTTCTTTAGTAGGACGGAGGAAGGCAATGCACTTCAAATGTTTCATTGTTTCTAGAATTCCACCCGAATCCAACCTTTCAAAAAGATATACTTCTTTTTGTAGGATTTCAGACTGGCTGTAAACCATGCTCACAATGCTTGTCTGAAACACAAATTATTGTTACATTGTAAACATATAAAACTCAATAAATATGAAAAACTAATTTACATGTACAAGGCGTATTCAGAAAGTAAGTGCCGTTTCATACTATCGCCGTACTCCATACTTTCTTCCTTGCTCACTGGCTCTCAACTGATGCCATTTGGGTTGCTCTACATTGTGTTTTCAGTTTGCTAAGCACATTTAATATGTTTAAGACAATTACTGATCCCACCGACTGAGAGATTCATGCTGTAGTTCAATTTTTGTATGCAAGGAATATGAAACCAACCGAAATTTATCGTCAAGTTAAAGATGTTTACGGTGAAGACACAATGAGTGATGGAATGGTTAAAAGTGGGTTAGAATGTTTAATAAAGGTCAAACAAATGTCCACAATGAGGCTTGGAGTGGTCGGTCTTCTGTTGTCTACGATGATTTGGTCAGGAAAGTTGAGGAAAAAATCCATGAGAACAGACGTTTCACAATGACAAAGCTTTCCGATGAATTTCTGCAAATTTCACCAACTCTTTTGTATGAAATTGTTACAGACCGCTTAGGTTATCACAAGCTATGTTGCCGATGGGTTCCAAAAATGCTCACTTAGCATTTTGTTCACTTAAAATCATATAATTTTGTTGAATACCACAATTAGAATAGCCTAATGTAAGATTCTCATTTATTAAATCGTTCATCTTGAGACATCCCCCACAATGATAAAAAATCCCCTAAAAACTCTACTTTTACACAAATCATTTATATATAAATGATACAAAGTAAAAGGTGATTCAGAGAAATGTGAGATTTGAAAAATTTATTATTATTATGATAAAACTGTTACATTTTACATTTCAATGTAATTATCTCATGTACCAGGCCCCAGATTCCTTCTTACTCTGCCTAAAAATTCAGCGTGCTTTGGTTCATAGAATTTAACCTTTTCAAGATTTTTAGTAGTTAAACTTTGATTACAAATCCTTAGTGTTTTATGATGTAAATGGAGAGCAACATTCCACCATAGAACTGGTGAACTTAGTGGTTTCCTTGACATTTTCGAAACGTTGTTGTCCCCTGTTGTAAAAGAAATTCTTCATGAACAGGAACATCAATCGGTGATAAAAGTTCCTTTGCAAAATCTTCCCATTTTTTTTTTCTTTTTTTTTTTTTTTTCGCATAATCCATTTGGGAAGGGATCATTACAAGAGAATGTCCAAAAACATCAAATTCACAAGAGTGTGATTCATTACTCTAAGTGTCAGAAAGAATGGACCACTCAAACTTAATAGCAAGACATGGGCTACAAAAATGACAAGTCAACAGTTGCCCAACTACTGTAGAAGCCGCTAAATGTGTTGATGAACCGTCATTGAACAGAATTAAATCCAACTGGAATCCTGTCAATACAATTCCCTCTAGGGCTGCAGCTGTTTGATTCTCATGTACAGTATGTACAGTGATGCTCATTAAAACCCCCTACCAAAATATGTGATCAGACATCTGTCTGTTCAGATCAAGAAATTCTACTTTTACAAACCTGTAATTAGGTGGCAGGTAAACATAGTAGATTCCCATTTAATAAGAAAGTAGTTCAATAAGGAGTAGTTTATAAGGAACTAGTGCTTGCAATGAAGTTTAAAGTGACATAGTCAGAACGAAAAACTTAAAAACCTCATCAAACTAAATGAGTGGGGTTGATGGGATGTAAGTTTCTTACAAGTAATAAGAAGGATGTAGTATACAAGAATCTTTTGATCTATGTAACTTCTCACGTCGTTAATGTTCCCTTGCAACAAACAGATTAAATTATATTTCTGGCAATAATTATTATTATAAATGTTGAAAAAATAAAATTTATTTATTAATCAACAATAAAATAGAGTAGGACCTATATTTTCACTTGCCTGGCTTGAAGGCTACCTCATGCCAACTCCAGTCACCGACAACTGACGCCGATACCTCCTTGCTGCGTCTGACCTCGATTTTCTACCAACCTTGGCTTATGTACTCTTGGTCATTTGTGACACGTTAGTAGGTTGCAAGCCAAGCAATTACCTAACTTATTCTACTCTTTCATAATGATTGTTTATACTCTGTGTCTATCGATTGGGCTAAGAATATTTATCTAATACATTCTAACTTAACTTAACTTTAAATCCTAAATTAACCCTAAATCCTAACAGTAGGTAACAGCAATCATATTATGAAATTATAGTGTATAGCACATATATACTAGAGTTTGCCATGTAGGCTATACGTAACCTACAAATATGTCATTGAAATATGTCAATTTTGAACTGTTGCATATTTTTGATCACAAAAAAAAAGTTACTATTCTTATGAAAACTGATATATAGTAAAAAAATAGGTAAATGTCCAGTTCATATCCCATTGCAATTTAATATTGAAATTTAATGAAATCGTGTCTTACATTCCTCATTATTAAACAATTGGATCATAGCTGGGAAGACCCTTATCAAGCATCAAAATTCATTATCTCTATCTAAAATAAGCAATTTAAAAGTAAAAAATCCTAGGCTTTTGAGGTTAGAACATCTGTCTAAGGTAATTTGTATGGCAACGATGGTGACTAGTGAGTGTCGCTCGATGTTTGATACCTTCAGTTCATTTACTAGGTCTGATTAGGTCAATATATATATACATATATATATATATATATGTATATATATATATATAGGCTACAATGTGACCTGTTGAGACCTGGTACGGTACGCATCATTATGAACTAATACATTGCAGACTCATACTGTCAAAAGACATGTAATATGCAATGACACACTATTGTCGATACCTCACAAGGTCAGGAATTTGCCATTTCAAATAATATTTATAATTAGGCCTATATTATATTTATAATAATATTTAATATTAATAATAACATATAATAATATTTATATTAGATGTTTTAATAATAAACATCTAGCTATGACACTTGATGAACTCATATTCTGTGTTATTTACCAGTGAAGAAATGCTTTTTGTGACTTGAAACTTTTATTGTGACAAATAATATGATCTGATTCTTTGATTACATGTTAAATACTTGGTTTTCATAATTTATTATAGAAATATAGGAGGACGAGGTACAACCGATATTTACCGGCAATCTAGCCACTATATTTGCTTTCAAACAAAATGTTTTTAAAACCCAACCAAACAGTCTTACCGTTTGTTTATCCATCAATAATATTTTCATTCCTGGGCCACTTTCTTCTGTCATTTTGGTAATATATAACTTAACAGCAGTAACTACGTTCATCTTCTTAATTAATGCTACTGACTTTAACAAAATAACGTTTAGTGTAAGCGGTACACTTTTACTTCACAAATATTTCAGACATGGGAAAAACTTGCCAAGATTTACAGATTAGTTAGGCTAATGGAAAATAATAAAATAATACAATCAAAATACAAATGAATGATAAATGAGATCTTATCTCTCTGCCTTATGAATTTTGATAACTAATACAGAGAAGAGAATCTGTCCTTTTCTCACTTTTATTTATCCTAATAGTTGAATACTAATAACGGTAGACCGCAGAGAAGCATCTATATTAATTACATCATTGAAATTATTGTTATTTATATTATTGATTAAATGTAATATCAATGGTTGTAAACAACCAAATGATATTAAGGGAGTTTCAAAATATTCATTAATGTGGTAGCTGTAAGTTTCGGCAATATGTTAAACCTACATTCGGTCGTTATATATGAGCAATGAACAATCGAAATTTATATACTTTCCCACACTTTCGGACAGAAAACAGAAACACGAAATTTGCGAATTTGCGAATAGATATCTTAGAATTGCAGATTTCTAAGATAATAACCGTAGATAACAAAGTCAATATTCAGAGATAAAATACTTAAACATGTAACGAAAGTTCTAATAAAAATACTGGTCCATAACTTTTGAACAAACCAACAACTGTCTTGGTTTCGAGTTGGATTTGATTTGGTTTAAGTTTAACAGTTTAAATGAAAAAATTGGCTTACACACTATAGATCTCACTGAGTAAAAAACTGAGCACAAGCACAAACATTTTATCTCTGGTCACTCCGATTAGTTGTTTATATTAAATGCACAGTGCAGTCAGAAGTCGGAACTAGTCAGCAGTCGGGTCACAAATGAACAGCTGATATTAACCAAGAAACTGTCATGTAAACATTGTTAAAATATTGAATATAAGTTTTGTGTTTGAACTCATTTTGTTAATAAATTATTTATTTTACAATTTACTTTTATAACTTTTATTCTAATCCTAATCTATGTGAGATCTGAGTAATTCTTAAACGACATGCCGTTATTTGAAGGTATAGGAGTGGGAGAAAAACAGGCAGTAGTCTTGGATTTGGGCACGAAATACACAAAGTAAGTAAATGCTATACAAATAAGTATTAAAGTCAATTCAGAAAGATCTGTTGCACCTTGTTATTCCATTTGGTAGATATGTAGTTGGTAGATGTAGTGTACATGCCAGTTGAATTTAGTAACAAAAAATCATGAAATCGGTTACTAAGTTAATTTGAAAGAATTTGATCATATTTTATGTCAGAAGACACTTTTGAAATACCAAAATTAGTTTAATAGAAAATAAGATATATATAAAAGTACAAAATTCAGGTCAGGTTACAATTGCCTGTTAATATAAATGACGGTAAATATGCAGGAGAATAATTGTCTGATCGATTCCTCTTCAAAATAGCGTTTTTTCCATCAATTCCATACTCCTTTTCAACTTTTCAAGGCTAGTGGTTTTTTTATCTCTCACAATTCATTATTTACTTAACAATCTTTGAAATTGACAAATTTGTAACATATTCAATCAAATAGCCATATTGAAATCACTTGTGGGGCACATACACACTTCGTTCACTTATACAGGTTGATATTACTACGCTTCTACGTTATAAGACTCATGATAACTAGGTCTCTGAAACCCAGACCTAGTGAAAGAACTATAGGTCAATTAAGGTAAATATATATATATATATATGTGTGTTTCAAAAAGGACTTTGCAACTTTGAAAATTCATATAAAATTATTCCAAAAAGGTACAGAGCTCGTTTTAGTGTTCTTTGAAAGTGAAACACATCCAGTTTTGACTCGCGTAGTCCGCTAGTGCCTAATCGCGCCGCACAAGCGTTAGCGGCAGTTATGTTAAAGATGGCTGCCTTCACTGGACCCGAGCATGCTAGCTGTGTGTTTTGGTTTGAAGAATTGAAGGCGGCGACAACAGTTCAGCATAATTTTCGTACCAAGTACGCTAAAGATCCTCCTAGTAGGCCTACAATTTATGAGTGGCATAGATGTTTTGTAGAAACAGGGTTCTCAGTGAAACATAAGAAATCCTCAGGTCGTCCAAGAACATCCGACGAAATCGTTGAGCAAGTGAGACAAAGTTTGTCAACAGCCCTACGAAATCAACCCGGCGTGCATCTTGTGAGTTGCAAGTCCCACATACGACGGTTTGGCGTGTGTTGAGAAAACGTTTGCATTTGAAACCGCACCGATATTCGCTTTTACAAGTAATTAAAGACACTGATAAGATTGCCTGTAAGAACTTCTGTGTGGATATGTTAAATCGAGTGGATGATGATGAACATTTCTTGGACAAAATAATCTTTTCTGACGAGTCAACTTTTCACTTAAGTGGCAAGGTTAACACACATAACTGTAGGATTTGGGGCAGTAGGATCCACATGAAACATTGCAACATGTTTGTGATAGCCCAAAAGTGAACGTTTTTTGTGTGTTGAGCAAGAGGAAAATGTACAGCCCCTTTTTTTCCAAGAGAGAACCATCAACAGGATAATGTACCTTGATATGTTGCAACAATTTTTGATAGCCTACCACAGATCGATGAGGATGACCGAGAACGAAATGTTTACTTCATGCAAGATGGCGCACCTCCACACTATCTGACTGACATCCGGGATTTTTTCAATGACCGCTTTCCAGGTCAATGAATTGGCCGTGCTGCGCCAATTGCATGCCCCCCCCCCCCCCGTTCCCCAGACCTGATACTGCTAGACTTTTTCTCCTGGGTTTTCATAAAAAGATATGGTGTATGTACCTCCTTTGCCAGCCACTCTACCTGAACTTAGAGCAAGAATTTACACTGTTGCTGAGCAAGTTACACCTGAAATGATAGTGCGAGTCTGGGAAGAAATCGACTACTGATGGGATGTCTGCAGGATAACCAATGGAAGCCACATAGAACATATTTAGTTTAAGGTAATAAAAACTTGAAGTGTTTTCCTTTAAAATAACACCAAAACCAGCTCTGTACCTTGTTTCATTAAATATATTTATATGAATTTCCAAAGTTATAACGTCCTTTTTGAAACACCCTGTATAGGCTATATATATATATATATATATATATATATATATATATATATATATATATATATAATGACCTTCCTTGACCTGTAGTTCTTTAACTAGATCCCATATCAAAGAGGAGTAATTGGCACTTACTACAAAACATCATTAATACTAAATGATATCTAGTTTGACAGTTAATAAAACTGAACTATTTGCACAGAATAAAAAAAAATAAAATCAATAGATTTTACTTAAAATTGATGAAATATTTGTCGAAATAACCTTAAAATACCATAAAACAGTCATTTTAAATTGCTGTTTTCGGATAGAAATAATGAATTGTGACAAAAAGATGTATCGAAATGATGGATAAACATTTATTTCGAAGAGGAATTGTCGAGATTTCACACTTAAATCGATCAGACAACTCTCCTGCATATTAAATTAATTGACTATGTTAGACTATTTGGTAAATATCGGTTGTACCTCATCCTCGGATTTTTCTATAAAAAATTATGAAAACGTAAGTAAGTATTTACCTTGTAATCAAAGGATCAAATCATGTTATTTGTCGGAAGGACCGTTTCAAGTCCTAAAATGCAGTTCTTCACTGTTAAATAACACATAGAAAACAAGAAAATGTAGTTGTTGTTAGGTTAAGGTCTAATAACGAAAGCCTACATTAATATTTTTAGTAAGACCTATTTTTAAAATTTTATATTTCCTACCATCTACACATCTATTTAACTATATATAAAGTTCTTAATGTCTTTTACAGAAGAAGTGGACAGTTTCCCACTGTACATAATAAGTATAAATTATCACTCCATTCTAGGCACAATTTGCCTATTCCGAATCCCAGGCTGACATGTTTTATTAATTCATTTTCTTATATAGCTCCAAAATTTATAACAAACTACCAGTAGAGCCTATATATCAAACAATGTACGAAACAACCAAATTTCCTGAGAAGCTTAAAATCTTGGCTTCTCAGTCTCGACAATTTAGATACTCTCTTTAATGATTAACAAAACCAACCTCATTTTTTATATCATGTTATCTAAAAATATTATACAGGGTGTTTATAAAAGAACTCCTTGATTTAAAGTTTTATTAGTACACAGTAAAGTTAAATTAATAGTTATTAAAACTATATATTATTAAAGAGAATGTTCTCAAGTTTTTTTTTTCATACCTAATAAAGTTCTATATGAGCACCATTTGTTGCCCTGGCCACGTCTAAACAACATTCAGTTTCTTTCCAGGTATTCAGCAGCATATCAGGCGTGACGGATGCTACAGCTTCAACAATCCTCTCCCTCAGATGAGCAATGTCACGGATCTTCTCGGAATACACTATGTTTTTTACATGTCCCCAAAGGAAAAAATCTAGTGGAGTCAGATCTGGGCTCCTTGGTGCCCATGCAAGTGGCCCACATTTACCAATCCACCTATTAGGAAAACGCAAGTTCAACGCATCACGGACACAGTTGCTGTAGTGAGGTGGCGCGCCATCTTGCTGGAAGAAAATTGGTCCCTTTTCTTGTTCAATATCATCTATTTGTGGGAAAACGTATAGTTCTAACATATCACAATAAATATTCCCATTAATTGTCTTCTCTGCGAAGATGAAAGGTCCGACGATACGATCATGCATCAATCCACACCAAACATTGACTTTGCGTGAGTCTCGCTGATGTTCTATGAATCATGTGGTGGCTATGACCCCCAAATCCTACAATTGTGTCGATTGACACACCCACTTACGTGAAATGTCGCCTCATCAGAAAACATGACATTTTCCAGGAAGTTCTCATTTTCTTCAATGCTGTCCAAAATGAAGACTGCGAAATCGACTCTTTTTACTTTGTCAGTGATCTTGATTTCATGCACATAATTTAAGCCTCTTTCGCACCACTTTATATACGGTAGACTTAGGTATTCTCAACTCCAAACTTCGTCTTGCCAATGACTTTTTAGGGCTACGAGTACAAGACATACGGATTCGTTCCACATTCTGTTCAGAGACTGAAGGCCTACCCGGTGACTTCCCTTTTAAGACACTACCTGTTTCCCGAAACTGATTATACCAATTGAGAATAGTTTTGTTAGTAGGTGCAACACCGCCATATTCACATCTACATGAATATAATTACGCTGAACTGTGATCACTGAACTTGATTGAATAAACCAAATCACACATTGAGCTTTTTCCTGTGGCGTAGCCATGACTGTTGAATAGTGAATGGCCGGCGCTCTTCCCCCACTACGCTCGCTCCAAGGTCATGCACGGGTGCCAACTGCGATCGAATATTAGCCAAAAAATCTTGACATTATACTGAACTCAAGTTCGAAAACCGAAAGTTTATTGCTGGTTTCATTTTTTAATTATGATTTTTTTTAAATCAAGGAGTTCTTTTATAAACACCCTTATTATTGTTTCTGTCGTCAGTTTGTGTGCTTTCTTTAACTTACACATTTCATGAAGAGCTACAAAGACAAACAACATTATTATTTATTTGATAGTTTTTAAAACTGATTAAACCCAGTTTATCTCTATAAAGAATGCTTATATAAACAGAAAATGTTTGCTGTAGAACTCCTTTATAATTTACTGATTTTGTTAAATATAATTTCATAAATCTAAAAAAATTATTGTCATTTCGTTTTTGAAGTAACGGTACCTAAATCTCGTGATATAGTTTTTGAATTGTTTCAATATAAATTGTGATATGTATTATAAACATTGAGTTAGTAACCGAAGGATAGGACTACTAAAATTGATGATTAGACAATTTTGAAAAAAATCGTACATGTTAATTTTTTATGTACTTTGATCATTTTCAGTACTAATGTTTTGTTAGATCTTATGAATTTACATAATTTTCTATTTTCATTAGTTTGAATCAATTTGTGTGAGATATTTTATGAACCCAATCAATTTTATATTATACGAATTCTCAATTTTCGATTTGTTTATATGTAATCAATATAGAGATCAACTTGCTATCTGAATAAAAGGAGATATGTTCCTGTTAGTTTCTCTATCTATCTAGGCTATATTAAAAATATTTTAGTTTTCTATACATATATATTTTTATATAAATTGTGCCCCACCGTGACAGCTTTTCCCAAGGTTACCACACGGAAAATAACTTCTCTTAATACTTTACATAATTTGTATTAGTTTTAAGAAAATTATTTGTGTTAGTAATAAGTAAATTAAAACATGAAAATAAACAAAAATGGATCAACAACAAAACTATAACCTAAGGAACTGGGTCACAGTCACTGAGAAAGTTTGCAAATACCAAGACTTGTCCAACTTACATGTATCCCAGAAGCATGAATGCAGAGCCACTAAGCAATGTTGTGGGCAAAACGACAGAAGGGTCGCAGGTTCCCGAACATCAGAATCGCTGGTTGAAGACGTGTTAGGAGAGGAGTGTGACGATAGGGAGGAAGAAATCGGTTTAGACGATTTGTTCAACCCCGAATCACAGCCGGTAATTTCAGACCATTCCCAGGCAAGTCTCGTCGACAGAATGGAAGAACTCTATAGGGAGCGTAGTAATATTTCGGAATCAGGAAAAGATAAGAAAATCTTTCTCATGGATTTTGCAAGCATGTGTGATAATGTCCAAGCCGTTGTTTTGTCCGGAGTTTCAATTTCCATGTGAACACAATTTAAATTTAAAATGCTCTTGTATGAGGTTAGACAGTAACTGTACTAATTATAGTGTATGGTTTGAAATTATATTTTAAAATAATTTATTCTCTATTTATAGAGAAAATTAACATGACAGTTCATTATTTGTCTTGAAAATATTAAATAATTTGGAAATAGCTATAATGATCATTTTGGCTATGATTTTATTGCAGATTTGGGTTTGCTGGTGATGCTACTCCACGTTGCATAGTGCCAACTGAAGTGAAGTGTCCTGAAACAGGAAAAATTAGGCCTGTCTTAAGTTTTAAAAATGAAGATGATTTATATGCCCTACTAGTTGAGTTTATTCATATACTTTATTTCAAGTAAGTTTCTTAAGAAATTAATTGATATGCCACTTATTTTGCCTTGTGTCACTCATAATCTAGGTTGTTATCTTAGTTATGAATTATGTTTATAATTAATTGTGCAAGATGTACATAATTCTCTCTCTCTCCTCTTATTTTCTCTCTCTTAAAAAAATACAGCATTACAAACATACAAATTATAACATGTTAATGTTTTATATAACATGCTATAAATAATCGGAAGAGTTCAAATATATAAAATAATTAATATATCTGTTGCCACACAATTTTTCACTATATTTACACTAAATTTCTAAGAGATTGTAACTACACATACGAGGGAGGACCCAATAATAACGGGAATCGGGCTGGTGAGGAGAGGGGGTGGGCGTGGTCGGTCAGCCAGAGAGGGAGTCTCGAGTCGCATTGCTACACGTCAGTATGCGACATTTGTTCACTGTGAGTGGATCAGTTCGTCCATGAGAACTTTTTTTGTGAAAGACCTTTTTCCTTTTCGGCGAAAACGTAAAATGGGTGACTTCCGGGAGCAACGTGTGGCTGTGAAATTTTGTTTCCTGTTGGGAAAAACGCCCGCGGAATATCTTGTGTAATGCTTAAAACAGCTTATGGGGAAGCTACTTTAAGTAAAACACGCGTCTACGAATGGTTTCAGCATTTTAAAAATGGAGAAATGTCGACTGAAGACCAACCTTGTTCTGGGTGCCCTTCAACGTCAAGATCAGACGACAATGTTGAGAAAATCAACACTCTGGTTCGTGATCACAGTCGTATAAACATTGATCATTTAGTTGCGATGTCTAGGTTGACTTGGAGTTCAATCCAGAGGATTTGTGCATGAGAAGAGTTGCAGCCAAACTTGTTCCACGCCTTCTCACAGACGAGCAAAGGGACTTCATGCCTGTTTAGACCTGCAAAATCAGCTGCAAGAGGACCCAGAATTTTTCCTAAGGTCATAACTGGTGATGAATCATACTGTTATGGATATGACCCTGAAACAAAACAGCAATCAAGCCAGTGGAAGACAGCTCAGTCTCCTCGTCCAAAAAAATGCTGCTTGGTGAAGTCAAATATCAAGACAATGCTCATTTGTTTCATTGATTGCCGAGGTGTTGTGCATTCAGAATTCGTTCCTCCGGACCAAACGGTTAACCGAAATTTCTACTTGGAAGGTTTGAAGAGACTGAAGGAGAACATTCGAAGAAAATGGGCGGATTTGTGGCGCACAGGGGATTGGTTCTTCCATCATAACAACGAAAAATAAAGGAGTTATGACTAAATACCCGTTTTTTTTTGGGTCCCCCCCTCGTATTGTTGTTTTGAAATTTTAGACCAATAATAAAAAATTTTGATCTGCATTTTATATGTGTATTTTTAAATTTATATCGTATGTGAGTGAATTATTATGACACAATCTCATTGGATCCCCTATATTTTGTCATCATTTCATTTTAATAAAAATTGTGTTTCTTTTAAAGATTAAAATAGATTAGGCTATATTTATTAGATAGAAAATAAATTAATTTTATGCTTCCTGTTACCTTAATAATTTTAAATAATAAAAAATAATATCAAGTAAAAAAATGCAACTAACCAAATCACAACACTTAAGAACTTATCTAGTGTTCTATAAAATAAGAAGAATATCCATTTTGTAATTAAATATAGAAAAGTAAACAGCAATATCTGCTGAGACTAGGATACATCAATAACTTTTTTACATTGTACAACACTTAATCACGCTGTAAAGTTGTGTTTTCTATAAATTGTAATAAGCAAAACATTTTTTTTTAAATGTAAATTTATTGTATATATTTTTATTATTTCAATTTAATTATACCATAATTTATCTTTACAGGCATGTATTGGTGAGCCCCAAAGATCGTAAAGTGGTCATTGTTGAATCATTACTGTGCCCTACAATTATTAGAGATACACTAGCCAAAGTTCTCTTCAGACATTTTGAGGTTAGTTCATACAATTTAAAGTATGCTACCGATTGCATATATACATGCTATCGGTATATATACATGCATATATACATGCTATTATGCCATATACATACTACTATGAGTGAGGTCTGTTCAGATAGTATTCAATCAAAATTTATCTCCTGAAAACAAATGAAGCATTAGAAATAACCTTTGCTAGATTCTGTGCTTAGATTTATATGGAGAGAGGTGGAGCCAAAGGACATTTTAATAATTTTTGGTGGATCAAATTGGTCCAAAGCTGAGAATTACTATGGCCTCTCCAGTTATGCATTGATAAATTTAATCAACATCTTTCTCAATCCATTGTGATAGCTGCTAAATCTCATGTTAAGGGAGGTAAAAGGCATCTTAACCCTTCAACTGCGAAGCGACCCAAACTCGGGTCGTTCAATGACGCATGGTTTAATCTAACGACCGGAAAACACGTATTTTGCAATTCAACATTTCATCCCACTTAGAAATATCGTCCTATCGCAATAAATAAAATACTGTTAGAAAGGTAATGTTCCGTAGATGCATAATCATGCAAAAAAAAATACCACAAAATGTTATAAATAATATTCCAAAAATTGCTGAAATTTGCATATTTTTGATACTTGTTTGCGAGAACAAGTTGTAAACAAAACTAACGTCATTTTTATCTAATATTCCCAATTCGATAATTCTGTCAAACAGATCGAATATAACACTGTTCTGTAGATCACATCTTTCTCTTTCGATCTGTGCTTTTCAAATCCTTCTATCAGTTATAGTTTTTATTATATAAACAAAATCAAGAATTTTAACTCATTTTTACATGCTAAAAATTACATTTTTTTCAATTCAACTTGTATCCTAGTAAATATTATTTTATCGAAATGTATAATATATCATTGTAAAGTTAATGTTTCAATCTTTCATAATCAAGTTTAGCAAAATTCATCACACGAAAACTCTATTTTCTAGAACTCGATAAAGTTGCTGACTTTTTCGCTAGATCGCGGCACTTGCTGTGACCGGGTTTATGTAGAAAATTCTGTTCTCTGTGAAATTCATATGATTTTACAAAATTGTAATACTTGTCCAAATGCCACAAGTTGACAATATTATATAGTATTTTTCTTTCTCTTTCGATCTGTGGTTTACAATTTTTTCTATCTGTCATATATCGCAAGATATATCTATTTTACCAAAGTAGTAACCAAACGGAATGAATTTCACTTGGCATTCGGTGCAGTTTACTAATTAAGATAATCGAGTATTCAATCGATATTTTGTAACCTATCTTTACAGTATGTTGTAGAGAAGATTTCATTCTATCTATTGGTAGTATTTGCTATATATCCTACAGTTTGTTTTAGGTTATTCTTTTTTACTCAGAAGTTAGCGATGTTTGTGTACTAAAATGACATGTAGAAGGCGTAGTTCGTATGTGACTTGGGATTATATTTTTGTTATTCTGAAGGTTTGTTTTATTTATTTATTATAAATTGTGTGTACAAATTACAATATCTGTATTATTGTTTGTAGAATTTGTTTTGAGTGAATGTTATTGTCAGACATCAAATATTGAGGCTGTCTAGAGATAGAGGTTATGTTATAATCTGGTCTTTGTTTATAGCAAATTTGCATGTGTTTACACATAAAAATAATTGTCTAATATAAATTGATTATGTTTTTACCAAAATGTATGCAAAATTTTTATAAATTTATATAGGCATATCTATAAATAGAGATAGGTTATGATATATCTGGTCTAACCTTTTTAGGCAAGTTTCCATTATTGTTTACAAATAAAAAAATTTTGTCTAATATAAATTTTATAAATTGATTATGTTTTTTACCAAAATGTATGCAAAATGTTTATAAATTTATATAGGCCTATCTATAAAAATTTTTTATTGTTTTATATACCTATTTCTGTGGAATTTTGCCTCCGTTACTTTCCGATTTTTTGCTATCTGACATAATACTCCAAATTTTTACATCTAAAAGTTTTTGCATTACACACATAAAATCTATGTATCTTTGTGAGAACATAGGTAATAAAAACTTGGGTTTTGAATAATAATTATATTTTTGGTGAATTTTTGAAAAAAAGCCTAACAAAATCCCTTTTTTCATATTTTTTTTTTTGAAAATGTAACAAATTTTTTTATTTCTAAATATATTCACAAATATTACACAAAACTTTTGTATATCTTGAAAATAGTTGGTAAGCTATTGATTTTGGATGATACAGGTTTTTCTGAAAATGTTAACTTCTTTTTTTGACATCTAACATACGTACTCCAAAACCGTTAAAAAAAAAAGAAAAAGTTATTACATAGATGAATTCTATGCATCTTTCTGAAAAAAATGATGTCTTATAAGTTAGGTTTTTTATAAAAATATTTTTAATGAATTTTTTAAGAAAACAAAACTATTAACATACCACGGTTGCAGGGTTAAACAACCAACTGTATATCCCTTTGAAAAACATCATCTAATCAATAATGTTCAATTTGGTTTTAGAAATAACCTAAATACAACTAAAGCAATTTAAGATATTGTATTTTTTGTCCTTGATTCTTTTGAAAATAAACACTATGTTAATGCACCCATGATAGACCTGAGTAAGTTTTTTTCTTCTTTTTTTTAAAGAAATGCTAAAATAACATACATTTAACTAAAATAGCTAATAAATCTACTTAAAAACACCTTTCAATACTATTATAAATTTACAAACATTCAAACAATAACCAATAAATAAGCTTTTCCTGGCACCAGCAGACTGAATTTAATTCTGGAAACACAAAAGTATTCATCCACCAAGTAAAACGTGTGTTCATCGAGGTAACACAAGTGAATTCATCCATCAAGGTAACACTTAAGTGAACTCTTGAAACCCTCTCAATAGAACATTATTTTGTTTTAATATATTCTGGAAATGTATTAAAGAACTTTATTGCAGAGTAATAAACCCTACATTAAAAAAAAAAAAAAATGTAAGTGTATGGTTAGGACATTGAAGAAATTTATTATACATATATTATTAATTTCGAATATACTGATCACACTTATAAAAAAAATTAAAATTTCATAAATTTAATTATAAAGATGTTTAAATATTCCTTATTTTTTTTTTTTTTTTTTTTTTTTTTTTTTACAAAAAGGGAATGCACGATTGATTATAATTTAGGTGAAACATTGAGCGTATAATTCTTTTTTGCAACTAAAATGTTTTTAAAGGCTCGACAGAAAGCCACCCCATACCTTATCCGAGAATAGACATAGGCAAAATAAATGGCTTTTATTACTTTCAAACTAGTTTTGTAACAAATAGTTGGCAAAGAGAAGGGAAAAGGCGAAACTAATGAGTGGCCTGGCTTGTGCACTGAGACAATTTAAAATACATTTATAAAGAACATCTATCAAAAATGCATCTTAGATATCTCATTAAATCTAAAACCAATATACACAGCACCTAGCAGCAGTTATAATTGATACTAAAATTATATTTCAACCATCATAAGAATTTCACAACTTTCGAACAGAAAAGTGTAAAATAAAATTATTTCCCGATATATTGACCTCTGTAAATCATATCAGAATCATTCTGAAAATCCATTCTATCCAGGAAAATTAATATAAGAGTATGACACAGCAATCCAACATAATATCTTAATTCTAAAATATGAGTAAAACAGCATAACATTTACAACTTTAGGTACTTGACTTCACATTTTTCAATACCATGAGTAAACAAAAGCTCTGTTACCAGGGGACTTAAATTTAATAAAGGCGGAACTAAAATGGTAACGATGTTTGAAAAGAAAAATAAAAAAAAAAGACAAAGACAAGTTTAATAATTAACAAGGCTCAAGTTTATTGAAAACAGAAAGAAATTTCGACGGTTCAGACTTTGTCATTTACAACAAAAGACATCCTGACACAAATCATCAGTAAAAAAAAAAAACTTATGATTAACAAGATCATAAATTGTAAAAGTTATAAGCCCTTAATTGTAACATATAATAATTTAGATAAAAAAAAATTAATCAACAGATTCTAAACATTTATCCCCCCCTTTTAGTATATATATATATGTTTATAGTTACAAAAATTTAACAATAAAAAAAGACAATGAGCACAGCTTAATAATTCACAGAATTATAATTAATCAAAAAAAAAGATTATACGCCCTTAAAGTAAAAGTATAATAATTTAAAAAAAAAATTAATCAAGATTTTCAAAAAAAAACTTATCCCCCCCCTTTTTAGTTTAGTTTATAAGATGATAGTTTCCTTTTAAACAGTAACAGAAATTAACAAAATATAAAAGAGCTTGATATTTTAAGTTCAAGAAAGATCATATCTATAGTTAACATGTTTATCACTAAACTAAAGTAACATAATATAATTGGTTTGAAAATTTCTTAAAAAAAAAGAAACTGTATTGGCCAATAAATTTATATTTAAATAAAAAAAAAAAGGAAAATTAATTTAGAATTTTGAAATTTTGTTAATTGACGTCAATTATTTTAATTTAGAAACTAACCTCTTGGAGGTTGTTAGGACCGAAAATTGCATGCAGGCTCCACCCAATAAATTGTTATATAATTTATAAATAATTACAAAAGTCTACATCTAGAAAATAGTTTGAAGGAACACATATTTGCGGAAGTAAATTTAGGCACATAAATCATATGAGTTAGTTAAAGTTCAGTAAAGTCAGCTGTAAAAAAAGGACATCACTTTTATGCACTTGAAAATCTGAAGTTATGTGATGCAAAAACGTGTTTTGCCAACAGGACGAAACTTGCTAGGATGATTCGCTGGTTTGCGCAATATGAGACAAGAATTTCTCTATTTCTCCTACCAGCATATTGGCTGTGGCAAACAAAAAACACGTTTCTTTTAGCGTCTGTGCAAGATCAGACATGTTGTAGCATTAATGTTCTTTATAGAAGAAAATATCTGGTTATTTGTCAAAATTAAAGTAAATTAATTGCATCACAGAAATTCGTTAAGATAGTAATTAAAAGCTTCTTAGATGATTATAAATTTATTTATATATATAGTTTTGTTTTAAAAGAAAGCTTGTATAAGACTTGTAAGATTCTTCAAAAGTCTATAAAACGAAATTTTCTGATTTAGAAGAAATTTCTCTAATTGTTTTATATTTGACATGTTCAATAGGATATTCTGATCATTTAATGTTCAACATTAGTCTGCACTTATTTCACAAAATTGTTCAAAACTTAAAATGTGCCTTTACAAGGTTTTGTAAATGATGTTTTAAGAAAAGAAAATTTTTATAATCATTTAGTTTCAAAAGAAAATAGAATATTAAATAAAACATGAAATACATATTTTAAAGAATACATGATAATTAACAAATTATTTTAAAATTTAACAAAATATATAATATGACAAAATCTGTAAGGTTGAAGTACCTGGTTAATCCTGTCGCAGTTCACGTGAGCATGTACCGAGAAAAATGATGGTTATTTTAACATTTTGAACTAGGTTATTTAAACTAAAACGCACGAACTGTAAATTAACATGATGTTGTATGAGACTTGTAAGGTTAGAGAAGAAAAAAAACTTTTGTTAGATGAGTGATGCAGAATGTAGACCATGTTGTTATCACATCTAGACTGTGGACCGGGTATTAGAGAAGCTAGCTTGACCGGCGAATGGACTTTGTGTTCGGTATCAGGCGATGCTTGGTTTTGGAGCGGGCCGCCAGGTGCCAGCATCTGTCAAGGGACGGAAATTGGACGTGGAAGAGTGTTAATGAAGTTATATTGCGGAAGTGTTTTTTTTGAATTTAAATGCTACAGCTCTCCCCCCCCGAAAGACGGAGTTAGTGTAGAAAAGAAAGGGGGCCAGAAGGGCCTCCCACAAAATTTAGAAAAGGAGAGAGAGAGTGTGCTTTAAGGGGTAAAAAAAAAAATTTCCTCTCAGACAGGTGTTTTAGACCTCGAGATAAACAAAAGACAAACTAAGACTAACATGCATAGCGAGTGCCACATTAACTATATGTAGTTCGACAGAACCGGTCAGTATACCTTCACCAAGATAAACAACAAAGAACAAATGCACCAAACTTAACTATTAAGAAGATGGACTCACTATGTCCTCGTCCGAAGACGTTATGGTGACGAAGAAATAGAAGAGTTCATGACGCTCTCTATATTCTCGTCGCATCGATTACACCCGCGAAGTGCTCGATGTTAAGATATGTCTAGATAGGGTAACATGTCAGGTACATGTAGCGGCCATTGCCGTAAAGTGGAACCTCATAGTTGATCAGACTATGGGTTGAAAAGCGTCAAGTCCGGGAAACAGTGAGATATATCACTGGACAAGGAAAATCAATATCTCTTCGCCTGCAAACATCTATACAGATTACGGCACGGAGGGGCTCTAGGAGAGCTCAGCCCACCGATGCCCAAACATACAGATGTGCATTTGGCTTAGAGGAAATACGGCTTGGTTCCGTATTTTATTATGTTCTGCAGTGCATGGAAAGAAGACTACCAGATGACAATTTGTGCGGGTCAAGAAAGATCAGAAAGAAAATTAAATCGTAAAGGAGAAGGTTCTAGAAATTTGTTAATATTTAATTTATATGATGAGGTTTGAGTTGCTCGACGTGTGCTTTTTTAATAAAACGAGGTGAATTGGCGAAAGAAAGCGCAACGGTAACGGGAGTAAGAAAATCAATGATCCGGAAGGGACCGGACCATCGTGGCATCAATTTAGCAGCTCGCTTGTCTATGGCGGAGCTCAGAGGGTGTGTTTTACACCAGACAAGATCGTTGATTTTATACAGATGAGGCTTCCTGAATTTGTTATAGGTCTTTTCGGCCTTTTGGTGCGCTTTCATTATATTGTCTTTGGCCTGGCGCCAAACTTGTGATGGATTAGTATTAGGTTTTGGAAGGAGATCGTGTATGTTCCAGCTGAGACTCAGTGGTGTATTGGGGAGAAAATTAAAAAGAATGCTAAAAGGTGTTGCTTTAAGAGTCTCATGATGTGCGAAATTGAAAGCCAGCTGAAGCCAGCAAAGGGAGTCGTCCCAAGAGGATTGATTTTTGGAGTGATAGGCGATAAGGGCTGCCTTAAGGTTTCGGTTAAGTCTTTCCGCATTATTAGGTTGGGGGTGATAAGGAGATAAAGTTGCATGCTTAATACCGCGAGAAAAACAAAAGTTGCGGAAGACATGTGATACAAAGCATTGTGCATTGTCAGAGATTATTATCTTTGGAAAACCGAAATTTTGAAAAATGTTTTGGCTTAAGGCCTTAATTGTACTGTGGGAAGTTGCATCTCTGACAGGCATGAGCCAGGTGAATTTTGAGAACTGGTCAACTGCGACCAGTATCATGTTGTAGCCCTGTTTTGTCCTAGGAAGCTGTCCGACGTAGTCGATATGTAATTTTTCCATGGGACGATTGGGAACCGTTGAGGCAAGGTATCCTAATTTGGAGTTGTGAGCGGGTTTGCTTACAGCGCACACCGAACAAGCTCGCACTTTAGACGTGACATCCTGTTTTAAAGTTGGCCAATAAAAATTCTCCTTTACCTTAAACAAAGTTTTAAGTACTCCAAGATGACCACCCACAACGGAGTCGTGATGATAATTAATCACCAGGTCGACTAAGGACTGAGGTAAATAAATTCTGGTGGGCTTTTCCAGATGATTTTTTAGGCAAAGTACACCCTTACTTAAACAGTACTTCTCCGAAGAGATGTTCTGTTCAAGGTCGGCAATGATATTTTTCAAAATAGGGTCGGCCTTTTGATGAGTCTGGATGTCATGAAAAGCTAGAGGAAAATTTGTGAGGAGACTGGTACACGAAAAGGTGACATTTTCTTCGTTGAAATTTTCCGGTTCAAACATGCGCGAGAGGGAGTCTGCTATGATGTTCTGAGTTCCTCTTATGTGCGCTACCTTAAATTTCAATGAAGTCAGCTTGGCAATCCACCGGCCTAATTTACCAAGTTGACGAGGACGTGCTAAAAGCCAAGAAAGGGCTTGGTTGTCGGTTTCTAATAGGAATTCCCGATGTTCTAGATATTGCCTAAATTTCTCCACTCCAAAAACTACTGCTAGGCATTCGGCTTCATATGCAGATGAGGCTTTTCTTTCTGCAGGTGTTAAAGTACGTGAAGCGTACGCTATGGGCTGTCGTGAGCCGTCAATTTCTTGGAGTAGAACTGCTCCAAGGGCCACTGAGCTCGCATCCGTTTGCAGGATGAATGGTTTGGCGAAATCGGCCATCCGGAGAACCGGAGGCTGTGTTATTGCCTCTCGAAGATGTTTGAAAGCTTTCTCTTGTTCAGCTTGCCAAGAGAATTTTTGGCCCTTCCTCCGAAGCAGATTTAGAGGCGCAGCGTGCTCCGCGAAATTTGGAATGAATTTAGCAAAGAAATTGACCATTCCAATGAATCTGGAAACGGCCTTAGGGTTCTTGGGTTGCGGAAAATTTCTAATTGCCTTTGTTCTAGATGGGTCAATTTGCACGCCACGAGAAGAAACTAGGTGTCCTAAAAAGCTTATCTCATTCACAGCGAAACGGACCTTATCTGGGTTAACAGTCAAGCCAGCCCGCCGCAAACGAGTAAGGACTTCGCGAAGATGTTTTTGATGCTCTTCCCAAGTTTTGGAGTAGATGACTAGGTCATCCAGATAATTAAAAATGAATTTAAATTTGATGTCATGGAAGACCTGATCCAAGAGTCTGGTAAGCACTTGGGCACCAGTACAGAGTCCAAAAGGGACTCGAGTAAACTGATAAAGCATCCAAGGAGTACAAAAGCTGGTAATTTGTTTGGACTTTTGAGACAAAGGGATTTGATGATAAGCTGAATTTAGATCGAATACTGTGAAATATTTGGCACCGACAAACCAGTTAAAACTTTGATGTAAGTTAGGTAGCGGCACCGCTTCGACGACGATGTTTTGATTGAGCCTCCGATAATCAATCACCATCCTTGTTTTCTTTTCGGGATGTTGAACCAGAAAAACAGGGGATGCATATGCCGACCGGCTGGGTTCTACTACTCCTGAATCTAACAATTCGTTGATGTGTTCGCGGAGGTATTCCATTTTGGGAGGTGCCAATTGGTATGGAGAACACTTGACCGGAGTGTTGTCCTTCAGTTGAATATCGTATTCAACTAGATGTGTTAGACCTAACCTTTTTGTGAGTACCTGAGGAAAATCATTAATTATTTTTTGAATGGTGTTTTTATCGTTCTTTTGAAGATGACCTAAAGGATCAGGAGCAGTAGATTCAGATGTTGTGGACACTATAGGTTTATACGCAGAATTACTAAAATTACATAGAGGAAAAACAATAGACCTTGAAAATTTAAAATAGAAGTTTTTTGCTGAAAGATCAAGTACCAGTCCCGTTTTAGATATGAAATCTGACCCGAGGATCAGAGGACACGACAACTTATGCGCCACCAGAAAATCCACATTCCAACTACAATGTTCCATTTTAAGATGAAGACGACAAGAGTAGGAAATGGGCAACCTTTTTCCAGAAGCCGTGACACAATCAGCCTTCACCCTGGTTATGGATTTAAAAGCCTTGGTGTTCTTTAATTTTTTAAAAAGGGCTTTAGAAATGACGCATCTTACTGAACCGGAGTCCAGCAGAGCCTTAACTTTAATTTGCCCAAAAGCTACTTCCACCAAAGGCAAAAACTGATCGTTCAGACCCCTAGATTTAAGAGAGATATTGTTTTTTTTTTGAAGTTTGCAGTTGGAAAGCTTAGAGCTGGAATAGGTTTGCCTAGACCTATTCCGTAGAGAGAAGAATTTACAACCCCAGATATAGTGACCGGGTATGCCACAATGATAACAAATGGGAGTAAAGTAATTTTGAATTCTATTGCCGAAATTGTTTGTTCTTAAATAGGAAATTGAGTTTAAATTTTGAAAAGATGGTTTATTAAAGAAATGTGGTTTCGTGTTATGTTTAAATCCGATGTGGTTGGTTTTTGAACGGGAGGCTGGCCTGGAGCTACCAACTAGACTCCAAACCTGCCTCCGTTTTTTTGGAGGATATTGCCTTGTTGGAGGCCGGTTCCGACACTCTGGGCTTCTATGTCCCGGCTGTCCGCAACTGTAACAGACCACTGGTCTTGTAGGTCTAAAATCAGTACTTCTACCTTCGGGTCTCACTAATGGAGCCCTTTGCTCGTCAGTATACATGACGTTATTGACATGTGCGCAGAGCCGATCTAAGTCTGCAAAGTTTTTTGGTTTGGCAACAAAAACTAGGCAGTTGCGGACTTCCGGAGACAGTCCCTCCAGAATGACGTCCGTGACCTCCAATTCGGACTTATCTAAATTTAAAGTTTCTGCAGCCTCTTTAATTTGATTAACAAAAATGTGCACCGCCTCGTTAGTCTTCTGGGGCCTATAAAATAACTCCTGCACTAGAGAAGCCAACCTTTTCGAAGGTATGAAGAGACTTAAGGCCTCTTTGTGAAAAGTCTTAAATGTCTGATGTCTAATCAGACATGAATTTAAAGGGCCCTGAGCATAGGGCATCAGAACATTATTAATGTTTAAAGCTACGTCCGGGTAAGTTTTGACTATTTTTAGAGAAATTTTAAAAAAATTCAATAATTTGTCAAGGTCGAAACCATCTGTCTGAGGAATTGTCTTAATTATTTGTTCGGCAGGATGACTTAATTTTCCGTATAAGGAAATGTATTGACAGCCTTTCGAACTGCTAGGTGTGGTTTGCTGAGCCTCAGCCTGCGGCGTGTCCGCAAGGAGATTTGGCCCATTAGACCGAGATGGCTCTGCAGAGCTGGCTTTAGTGGTTCCCCCAGAGGGCGTTAGCGGGATGCTTACGTTTAGTTTTAGAGGAGCAACGGTTTGCTCAAAGGCTTTAAATTTTTCTTTGAGCGTAGCGAAATTGTTATGTAGCTCGGCCAGATCCCGTGGCACATTGTTGTCTGCTACTTTTAGTTGTTCAGTGTGCACCCGATTTAGGAACTCTAGCCGTCTTCCGAAAACGTTTATGCGCGCACGAACACGAATCATTTTGATTCCTCTTTCGGAATCGAGGTTCTCCAGGTCGTCTTGCAAGACAAACAAGGAGTTCCGGGCTAACGCTATTTGTTGCAAGAGGATGTCTTCGGTGAAGTTTCCCATTTCGGGCTCGACGCTGTTCTGCAGAAGGGACCTAAGAGAGGTTCGCATTTTAGTTACAATGTCTTTTTCACCACCTCTAGCTACTACCTCAAAAGCAAGCTCGGTATTCTTTAACGTGTCCACTAATCGCAGCAAATCCACTGCCATCTTAACTGTTGCTGATAATAATAGATAAAAAAAAAAAAAATAAACCAAGTAATTTAAAAAAAATTTCTTTTAAGAAGATGCCCAAAAAAAAAAAATTAAAGAGCCAGAGAAAGACTCAAGTATTATATGTAGTGTAGATGTTGTGTATATGTGTGTGTGTAAGTATGAATCAATACAGACAACGAAAGAAAACTCGAGAAAATTTTTGAAGGAGTTTTTGAAATTTTTTTTGTTTTTTTTTTTGTTTTTTTTTAACTATTTTTTGGATTTTATTATTTATTTAAAATTTTTTTTGGATTCCCGAATGACCCCGCTGTCTGGATCAAATTCAGTGAATGAGTCGTGTGCAGTGTATGTAAATATATATATATATATATATATATATAAAAAAAAAATTTAAGCAGACAAAATAATAATAAAAAAAAATTTATCGAAATTGGTTTAGAAGTTTTTGTGTAAGTGTTTATAAAAATAAATAAATAATAAAAAAAGAGACTATAGATTTATAGAGCTTTAAATATTTAAACTAAATAAAAAAAATTTCATCAGCAACAGTTGTACAGTATTTGAAAAGCTGCAAAACATAAAAATGAGCCTTGTTTAACAAAATAATTTTGAATTTAAATTTAGATAGTTCCAATGCAAAATTTTGAAAATTAACTAGGGTTCCAGAATTTAAAATTAACCACGCTCTGCTACCAAAAACATGTTACCAGGGGACTTAAATTTAATAAAGGCGGAACTAAAATGGTAACGATGTTTGAAAAGAAAAATAAAAAAAAAAGACAAAGACAAGTTTAATAATTAACAAGGCTCAAGTTTATTGAAAACAGAAAGAAATTTCGACGGTTCAGACTTTGTCATTTACAACAAAAGACATCCTGACACAAATCATCAGTAAAAAAAAAAACTTATGATTAACAAGATCATAAATTGTAAAAGTTATAAGCCCTTAATTGTAACATATAATAATTTAGATAAAAAAAAATTAATCAACAGATTCTAAACATTTATCCCCCCCTTTTAGTATATATATATATGTTTATAGTTACAAAAATTTAACAATAAAAAAAGACAATGAGCACAGCTTAATAATTCACAGAATTATAATTAATCAAAAAAAAAGATTATACGCCCTTAAAGTAAAAGTATAATAATTTAAAAAAAAAATTAATCAAGATTTTCAAAAAAAAACTTATCCCCCCCCTTTTTAGTTTAGTTTATAAGATGATAGTTTCCTTTTAAACAGTAACAGAAATTAACAAAATATAAAAGAGCTTGATATTTTAAGTTCAAGAAAGATCATATCTATAGTTAACATGTTTATCACTAAACTAAAGTAACATAATATAATTGGTTTGAAAATTTCTTAAAAAAAAAGAAACTGTATTGGCCAATAAATTTATATTTAAATAAAAAAAAAAAGGAAAATTAATTTAGAATTTTGAAATTTTGTTAATTGACGTCAATTATTTTAATTTAGAAACTAACCTCTTGGAGGTTGTTAGGACCGAAAATTGCATGCAGGCTCCACCCAATAAATTGTTATATAATTTATAAATAATTACAAAAGTCTACATCTAGAAAATAGTTTGAAGGAACACATATTTGCGGAAGTAAATTTAGGCACATAAATCATATGAGTTAGTTAAAGTTCAGTAAAGTCAGCTGTAAAAAAAGGACATCACTTTTATGCACTTGAAAATCTGAAGTTATGTGATGCAAAAACGTGTTTTGCCAACAGGACGAAACTTGCTAGGATGATTCGCTGGTTTGCGCAATATGAGACAAGAATTTCTCTATTTCTCCTACCAGCATATTGGCTGTGGCAAACAAAAAACACGTTTCTTTTAGCGTCTGTGCAAGATCAGACATGTTGTAGCATTAATGTTCTTTATAGAAGAAAATATCTGGTTATTTGTCAAAATTAAAGTAAATTAATTGCATCACAGAAATTCGTTAAGATAGTAATTAAAAGCTTCTTAGATGATTATAAATTTATTTATATATATAGTTTTGTTTTAAAAGAAAGCTTGTATAAGACTTGTAAGATTCTTCAAAAGTCTATAAAACGAAATTTTCTGATTTAGAAGAAATTTCTCTAATTGTTTTATATTTGACATGTTCAATAGGATATTCTGATCATTTAATGTTCAACATTAGTCTGCACTTATTTCACAAAATTGTTCAAAACTTAAAATGTGCCTTTACAAGGTTTTGTAAATGATGTTTTAAGAAAAGAAAATTTTTATAATCATTTAGTTTCAAAAGAAAATAGAATATTAAATAAAACATGAAATACATATTTTAAAGAATACATGATAATTAACAAATTATTTTAAAATTTAACAAAATATATAATATGACAAAATCTGTAAGGTTGAAGTACCTGGTTAATCCTGTCGCAGTTCACGTGAGCATGTACCGAGAAAAATGATGGTTATTTTAACATTTTGAACTAGGTTATTTAAACTAAAACGCACGAACTGTAAATTAACATGATGTTGTATGAGACTTGTAAGGTTAGAGAAGAAAAAAAACTTTTGTTAGATGAGTGATGCAGAATGTAGACCATGTTGTTATCACATCTAGACTGTGGACCGGGTATTAGAGAAGCTAGCTTGACCGGCGAATGGACTTTGTGTTCGGTATCAGGCGATGCTTGGTTTTGGAGCGGGCCGCCAGGTGCCAGCATCTGTCAAGGGACGGAAATTGGACGTGGAAGAGTGTTAATGAAGTTATATTGCGGAAGTGTTTTTTTTGAATTTAAATGCTACAGCTCAACCAAGAAAAAGAAGACTACGATTATGCTAAACAGAAAATTTTACATCTGAAAAGTTGTCAGCAAAAGACCCTAGGATGTACAAATGATTTGATAGAAATAAAAAAAACTAATGTCTGTAATAGGTAACAGATGGCTGAAGATAAATGATATTCGTCCTCCCAGTTTGGACACCACGCCCATGAACGGTAACTAGCTTGGTGATTGGATGATAGAATTTCATTGAACTAAACAGAACCTCATTGTATCTTGCACTATTTTTATTATATAAATTAGTTGTTATATTCAAATTTACAAGAGAAGTTATTTGATGTTTTATTGTTTTATATTTTATTACCTTTCATGTCCTGGCACCCAAAGTAAGGAGACTTTATTGTTTGTTGCCAGTTGATTTAATTACTTGTAGACATTTCCTGACCAATCTCGACTCAAAAGTGTATAAACTTAGAGCTTAAAGAGCTGCCTGACTGTCTGACATGATATAGATCTCTGCGCTTTTGAGATCTTTTTTAATATTTTCCCTAGTGCAAAGCTCTATTGCATGTATCTTTACTTGAAATATACATGGAATTTTATCTAGAGATTTACTAAGATTTACTATCCTGTTTTGCAGGTTTCCCATTTTATCAGCCAATATTTTTTGCATTGTGATATTAGTCCCCCACTGCCTAATAGCAACACTGTATGCACACCTTTTCACCTGTAAGTTCTAAGGTAGCAAACCCAGAACCGCTTCAATGGCAGCAGTTGGACAAGTACTCATAGCATCTGTAATTCCTAGGCAAGCCTGCCTTTGAAGCTTTTTTTGGTAGAGTTTTGTTCCGTTTTTGCATATTTCTATATTTCCGAAGCATAAGTGACCATGGGTCTAATTATAGCCAGATATGACCAGTATGCTTAAATCCCCAAGTTTCACCATATATGCATCTTAAATGCCCACATAGCTATGCTCGCTCGTTTATTGCCCTTATCAATGTGTTTATTCCAGATGACTTTTTGATCCAGAACTACACCCAAATATTTTGTTTCCCTTGGTTGAAATGATTTCTACACCATCTATCATCAAAGTCTGTGAAGAGTGAACTTCCTCCTTGTGAAAGGAATAATGGTTGTCTTATTAGGGCTAATGTTAATACTCTCTTTTTGACACCACTTCCAGACCAAGAGAATAGCACTCTGCATGAGATCAGACACTGTCTGACCATGCTTTACTTTTAACGATAATTACCAGATCGTCAGCATATGCTATTGCTTTAAAGCCGCTAAACTCCAGCAACCCAAGTAGTTCTTCTATCATCAGCGTCCACAAGAGAGGGAACAGTCCACCTCCCTGTGGGCAGCTGACTGTCAACACTGTTTTGGACTCCCCACTCAAGCAGACTGCCATCCTACGACATAAATTATTAACATAAATCTGATCCATTTAATTATCTGGGGTTCAATTTTTTTAACCCTAGACACTCTTTCAATAGAGTTATATGAGGTATTATCAAAAGCTCCTCCAATGTCCAAAAAGGCACATAGAGCTATATATCTTTATCCTCTATTGATTTACCAACCTCTGGAACCAGATGTATTAGAGGTCAATTTTCCCATTTGATAGGCATACTGAGCATCATGGAGTGGAGCCTTTTCAAGGGTTTCACTCCGTATGTACTTGTCTAGTATTTTTTTCATTGTTTTAAGAAAGAAGGATGTCCGGCTGATTGATCTGTATGACCTAGGCTGCTGCAATAGGGCTGGAAAAATCCCCATCTCCACCTGGCAATTCGTATGGTTTGTGATTCCCCCTGCCCACCTAACCTTATTTTTATTAAAGATCATAAATGCTATCTTCCTTCTCCAACTAAGAATGTAAAGCACCATATGATCCTCAATAGTAGTTTCTATAGGATCAAACACGCTAGAGCTGGGGAAATAAGTATCTAACAATAGACTCATAGTGTCCCCAATATAGACACTATATAGATTGTCCCCAATATAGATCGCTCTCCATATGCGATCCATCTTCTTTCTTTAAGAAACATATAGGGTTCGAGAGATATATGCTAAAGGCCTTTTGGAGTCAAGCCACTGTTGGAATATTATTTATCCCTTCACAGAAGCTCTTCCTTCCAGACTTTTTCAACTCCCTATTATATTCTGTGAGAGCTGTTTTATAAGCCTCCCAGTTCCCATTAAGCTTTGCCCTGTTAAAGAATTTGTGTGCAACAGCTCTTAACTTGGACAGCTTTAGTTCCACCAAGGCACCTGTGACTTAACCCTTCTTTCCTTAAAAGGACAACTACAACATTCATCGACAAATCAGCAGGTTTACGCAGAAAATACGATGAGTAATTCAATGATAAGGAAATGGGTCCAACAGTTCAATGAAGGACATGATCAAGTGCAGAATGATGAACAAAGTGGCTGGCCATCTTTGGTTAGTGATTGGGTCATGCAGTATGAGAAAAATTAAGGAACTCCGTAAGTTTACAATTTCTGCTCTTTTTATGGGATTTCTGTAAATATCAAAATCATCTCTTCAAAAATTGTTTCTGTAAAACTACTTTTCTGAAAACTTTGGGCTCATTGGATGCCAAAAACTTTTATGAAGCAACACAAAAATCATAAGGGCAGTACCCTTGACTTTTGGACAATATATGACAAAGATGGTGATGACTTTTTGAGCTAGATAGTGACCGGGGTTGAGACTTGGGTCGGTTATGAAACCCCGGTATCAAAACAAACAATGGAATGTAGGCACACTTCGTCAGCAGCAACGCCAAGCAAATCTTGACAACTTGAAAATTCATGTACACAATGTTTTGGGACAGACACAGCATTTTACTGGTGGATTTTTAACACAAGGTGAAACAATCAGTACAAATGTTTACTGCGAGACATTAGGAAACTGCATCGCGCAATACAGAATAAGCAGCAAGAAATGCTCACAAGCGGTATTGTTTTGATTCATGACAATGCCCGACCTCACACTGCAATTGTGACATGATGACAACTCTTACAGGACTTTGGCTGGGACCCGTTTGACCACCATTTGTACAGCCCTGACCTCGCCCTTAGAAACTTCCATCTCTTTTTGCATCTGAAATTGTTCTTTGGTGGTCAAAACTTCAGCAATGATGATGAGCTAAAAGAACATGTTATTGGCAATGTTTTATGAATAAGGCATACAAAACCTTGTGTCGTGCTATGATAAGTGCCTACAAAAGGGTGAGATCTATGTAGAAAAATAGTTTAAGGTTTGTAGATTTTTTCCAATAAATAGTTTTTCTGTATCTATACTAGTTTTATTTTTATTACCAAATGGATCTAACTTTCTGGATGTACCTCATATAATAACAAAAGTGATTTTGAAACTAACTGTTTATAACCATTAGCGTGATTTTTGGGAACATGTTTAGCTTCACCCACATAATACAAATCAAAAGAAAATAATCAGTCTCACCGATTTGATTTTTTTAATATCTAATTTGACTCAACTATTAGTGTATGAGCTATATTAACTTAGATAGTAATTTTGACATTCAATTGTTAAGCTAATTAATTGAAGAGTGAAGGATTTATGAATGGATTAAAAAATTGTTTATAGAACAAATTAATGTTATATAAAATTTATACAATATAAATTTTAATAATTTATTTGAAATACCTATTTTGTTTTTCTGTTTAGGTATCATCTATATTGTTTGTTCCATCACATTTGGTTTCCTTGTGTACTCTAGGTGTGGGAACAGGTCTGATCGTAGATATTGGACACCAAGAAGCTCTTCTCATCCCAGTTTATGAAGGTATCCCTGTTCTCAGAGTTTGGCAAGCACAGCCTCTTGCAGGAGCTACTATTGAGATGTAAGTACAAGAATTTTCAAACTACAGTAAAAACTCTCTAATCCGGATTAATGTGGCGCCGGCCGATCCGGATATCGAAAAATTCGGATCTCGGGGTGGTTATTTTTATATAGTTAAAGTGTTTTAAAACGTGAACAAAACGTAGTAAGTTTATGTTTTAGCGCTAAAACGCGGTGCACTTACGATAAATTGTAGCTTTACCACACTATTCCAAATTCACTATGTTTTTTTCAAATTACTGTAATATATAGACGTTACGTTTTAACTGTACTATTATGTAATTTGCCGTAGTTTGCCGGTACGGTAACCGGTAACAAAAGTACCGAAACAACAAAAGGTAAGTTAATTAAATAAATATTACAATAGCTATGTTTAAAAATCTATTTATTTTAAGCTGAATGAGGCTCAGCATAAAGTACACAAACAACAATTAATTAGGTCTACAGTGTTAACTAAAAATATCCAACGAAAAATGAAGATTAGAAAATAAAAAAGTACAATAAATACGTACAGGATTGTACATGTGAAATTTTGATGAACGTACGATAAATGTTAGTTTTCATTACAGTACAGTAATTTGTACTCATGTCAGTTTTTATTTAAAAAAGATGTAATGGTAGCTTGCTTGGCTCGTTGAACACGCTTCTTAGATGTAATATCACTCCATCTACGAAAAAGAAGGAGATCGGCCGGTGAAGATTCTTCTTGTTCTTCCACGTAGTCTATCAGCTGTTCAAGTGCTTGAAAAGCTTCGCAATGAGTCATGATATGTTTTTGTTGTTGAATCCGAACCGCACTACTGCCCAGTGCCCAGCTCAAAAACATCGTTCACTACTATTCGGGCCGAAAATATTATTTTTGTATAGAAAATTGTATTTTTATTATTTTTTATACGATGGCATACGACGGCCGGATATCGGAGTTTCCGGATATCAGAGATCCGGATCATAGAGTGTTTACTGTATTTCGAAAATGGGATATTAATAAAATTCTCCTTTTATATTCGAAAACTTTCAGTTAATCTTTTAATTGAATATTTGATTTGATACTAGCTCTGATATTATTTAAAGTTGTATTTTATTAACATACAGCTGTATGTAATATAATTATAATTAAGTAGAAATTTTAAGAGATTTTATATTTATTCATAGGTTTCTATAAAAGTACCATGAATACATATTTTATAATAACATAAGAAGAAGTAGCTGTAGAAAACAATTTAAACAAATTAAAATATCGATAATTAAATAAATGGTGCTTAATTTGTATACTTATTACATATACAAAACCATACAACCACACAATACATAATTGTGCACAAACTTTCTCAATCTTACAGAAACAAAACAAAACTGTTAAGATACTTGCTAAAACAGAATGCTGCCATCTTCCTAATTTAAGCCTCCAC
This sequence comes from Aphrophora alni, assembly GCA_963513935.1. NCBI lineage: Eukaryota > Metazoa > Arthropoda > Insecta > Hemiptera > Aphrophoridae > Aphrophora > Aphrophora alni. Next base: position 44,179,343 of record OY740772.1, read on the forward strand.
TCGACCCTAATAAGTAAGTATATTTTAATACTTAAGAAATAAATGTATGGGCCAGGAACACACGTTCCTATTAATATTAACTATAAAAATAATAAACTAAGTTTATGATAGCCTATATGTTATAAGAAGAAACCAACGGATCATTTGAGTATGGCTCAAGGGAAAGGAAGAGATAGCAAAAGGTGAGATAGGAGAGTTGGTTTTTAGTGATATAATAGTGCTAATGTAGGAGAAAAATATAGAACACTTTAAATGTAATAGGTGTTGAAAAGACGGTGTAGTGGAGATTTTTTTATTTTAAGTTGATGACGGTAAAATGGTGATGAAAATTTGTGACCACGATTGATGGGCAAAGCATGGTCTGGTAAACCATGCGTTTATTAACTAACTATTCAATAAATCATATTTAATTGAATGAATAACCAAAATATATTGTTTTAATTTGAAGGAAGAAACTTTTTAACTGTTCATATATTAAATAAGCTTGATATGATATAGTAAAGATATCGATTTTAATTTATGATTAATAATATTAAAGAATGTCTATGTGATTTTGTATATGTTACAGGAAATAATTGAGGGAATAAATGTGGATCTTCTACAAAGGAGTTGCATTTTTGGTTTTTAACTATTAAATACACTTTTCTTTAGAACTCACGCCCCATGATTAAAATAAAAATTAGAGGTTCAATTTATATTTCATCTACCTTATAGATGATACCGCCCAACAAAAAACAAATAACAGAGTAAATTGTTGATCTTGAATTGAATTAGTAAAAAAATTAATGACCAACGAGGGTTCAAATTTTATAAATATTACATAGTGTCTATTCACCATAATGAATAGCCATTGATTTTTATATAATAATAATGCTCTCCTATGAAATATTTTTAGCTATATGCAGACTTTTGGGACACTTGACTAGAATTCTTCCCTAGGCTCTTTACAAAATCCATTATTAGTATCTTGTAATCAGCATCTCAAAGACTTAAAGTCTTACAAATCCCTTCCAAATATGCTGAGAATCTCCACCGAGCAAATACATCACACTTGCAATAGAGTGTGTTGTGCTGTCTTTGTTCTGTAGGAGCAAAACTATCAAATTTCTCCTTCTATTAACCCCATTATTTTTACTTTCCCACATATAGAACAGAATAGATAAAGTCTTTATTTAAGGGTGAAGTTAGGACCATCAGGCCCTATCTTCTACTTACCCCCAGAATACACAAATAATAAATTGTTCATTTTAGACTAAATATAATACAAATTAAACAAACCTGAACATAATTTAAACAAAACCCGAAACAAAAACCTAAAATACAAAGTAAGACCAATTAAAAGTAAAAACATCAACATAAAATAAATTTTAATAAGAACTTTTTAAATTAAACAAGTTTTATACAATAAGAATAAATTTATAAATAATATTATAAATCTGTTATCAAATAAAATAGTTCTTTTAATATTAACCCAATATTTATACTAAGTGCAAAACTTAGCATTCATTCACCATAAAATAACAAATCACAATCTGGGCATAAAGTTGGTCCACATCTTGATAATATATATATATAATATGCCTTTTAAGATTTAGCGAACTAAGCTCGGCTACATCTGTCTATCTGGCCACAGTAAAAGATTTATTATAAATACCCGTTCTAGTGCTTTTAGCACTGGTTTTTGAGGCAAAGACAAACCTTTTTGCCAAGTAAGTCGGAATTCCAATTTAGAGAATAGCATGTACCGTTGTTAAAATATGATAAGATCGTAGAACATGATGTTTTAAAAGAAATATCTGTTCATACTATGGAGTAACATGACCGTGTTTTTAATTATATACGAATCTTAAACAATAATTTTACATGTGTTGTAATTATTATCCATTCCGACAGTCATAGGTAACATTTACAACAGTGTTACAGTATGGAAAGTATAGCATTATCAAAGATTTTACAAGGAGCAACCTAGGCGTACATTCCTGCAAATACTTTGTTGCATGTTTCATAATCAGTCCAAGATTTTGTTATTAATGGTCAGTTCTACATTTTTTACATTCTTACAGTATTCCAAAACAACATTTTCATATTTAGTGTAGGGAAAGTGTCCAGGTCTATTGTTTTTAGTAGTTGAGTATAGTTTACAATGATAAATTATGTTTTTGACCTCTTTAAGTTTGTAAGCATGGGACATTTTCAAACAATAATAAAACAATCTGTAATTGATAATCATAAATAAGATCTATAGTAGATAATAGTTGATGATAAAGAGTAGTTTATAATAAAACAATCTATAGTTGGTAATTAGGATAAATAATAATTGTAAATAAAATGTAGTTTAAGAAATAAAGACAATGGTTAGAAAACATTGAGTGAAAAAGTTTGGAATACAAAAAAAGGAACAAATTGCTTTTATTAATGTAAAAAACAATAAATTCAAAAAAATTGTGAAATAGTGGGAGTGTAGTCTGTTGCATAGAACAAAGACACAAGATGTAACATGCTATGAACAAACATGTAACGTATATTGTGATGTGATTGGTTGAATGTACTAGAGAGTTCTCTTCAAAACGAGGCTTTATATTGAAAATGTAAAAAAGAACAAGTGTGTACAAGTCAACAATTGTGTTTGATAAATTGATGAAATAATAAGTTTTAAATGGAAAAGTGATTGTAGATGGAATAAAACAAGTAAATTGTTAAGTAAAGATTACACTGACTAGTTTAACCACACTTTATAGTAACAGGAACAATGAGTGATTGTAAAGTCTAAATGGACTAACATTAGGAGTAAGGTTTCATTTTAGATATAAGTTGTTTAATATAATTAATCTTTATAAAATTTTAGTTATGTTTAAAAAAAAATATGTGTATTATGAATATTAACATGTCTGGCTAAAATAATTTAAGAACGCCTATTTAACTAATTATGTTAGACATTTTGAAGCTGGGAAAGTTTAAAACTATGTTTTTTAGCCCAAGTAGTAATATTTTGTATATCACAATTCATGTGTTCAACTACAAGCTCAGATTCTGAATGAAGACCCATGAGGGTCTCTGAATGAAATAAATAAATCTGTTTCTGAATAAATATATCATAGAGAAAAGGATCAACATTAAACAACAAATATTTGTTTTATAGGAATCTTAGAAAGCAACTTGTAGAGGCATATGCAAAGAAAGAAAAAGCCAGAGGAGATTTTAAAAATATGTCTGAAGAAATAATGAACTTACCAGATTCTGTGATTGAAGATATAAAAGGTAATCTTTAATAAATGTATAAGTTGTCAATAGTATTATTACAATCATATCAAACAGATAAAACAAACAGATTAATATTATCTGTTTTTCTTCACATGTTGAAGTTACTTTATCTGAACAAATTATTCATGTCTGTTGACATCCTGGATTTTCAAACAACAAAATAATTATTTTAGAAAATATCAATTATAAAACTTACAGCTAATGCATGGAATAATAATAATAAATTCTGAATAGTTTTACAAAGTTTTAATTTTGAGTGTTCTTTAACACATGTTACCAGTCCTTTGTTGAAAGATGATTATTTCTGAAGATCGCTGATGTGTCGATCTCATGATGAGGGCTCCGCCAATGTTCGCACGTTTTGAGATATTTGTTTGCATAATGTTCTACCTTAACAATGAAAACATATCTGTCTCTCACAATCACCTTTTAATAACACTCTCAACAACTGTTTTTTATTAACTTTACTCGTTTTCACCTTTTGAAACGTCTCTTTCAGCACAAAGCACATTGTTCTGATTACAACTGAAAATATGTCTGTCTCTCGCAATCACCTTTTAATAACACTCCCAACAACTGTTTCTTATTAACATTACTTGTTTTCATTTTTCACACTAAAAAAACGTCTCTTATAATAGGATTTTACATTGTATGGGACAACACGTCCATCTAATTTGAATGCTCCCTTTCAACTGACTCTAAATTGTATATTTTAATAACATATATCGTTATTATTTACGTAGCACTTTTTATTCTTTGTCCTAAAAACCGTCTCTTTCTATAAAACACATGTCTCCGCATTGTATGAGGGCAACACGTCCATACCCTTTAGATGTCCCCTACTAACTGTTTAACGACTGACTCTAAATTGTATTTTTAATAACATATACTATTGTATTTTATTTAACACTTTAAAACCGTCTTTTGCTATAAAGCACATGTTTTCGCCTTTTATCCAAAAACACGTCTGTCTCTTTTAGATGCTCCCTTCCAACTGTACAAAGCAACTCGCATTTTCCGGATCTAGCATATATCTATCACGTGATTTTTAGCCTTGTAATCATGCCCGCATAGCAACATGTGATTTAAACTTTATTCAAACATTCTTTCTCATAAATATTGAATTAATCTTATTACTAAACATTACCATCTTGACAAATATATTTTTAGGAAATCTATTTTAATTTCTCTTTCCTTTATTTCAAATGTTATTTACAGACGTCAACTTGACTTATGTCGTCTTTCTTTCAACCCGTCATAAAAATTCCTTTTGCAACAGCTGATATATTGGTACCAAATCAATATTCAAAAATTGAGTATCACAAAGTGTATTGACTTTCATGCTTTGTTAGTATAGCATTGTCAACAAACTGTTACAAGCCTCATAGAAATGTTGTTGCATACTTCTTAAATCCATAGGTCTGAGCTGCTGGCACGAGTGTGGTAAATTGATTACTGGTTCAATATTTTAATAACATGACAAGATCAAAAAGAGTGAGTTTCATTTACATATACACATCTTTAAATTTACTAACCCCTTGTTGCAAGCAGAGCTCTTTATGTTTTTTAATTACTACACTAGAGGGGGGGTAGGAATCAATGAAAAAAAACAACACCATCAACCGAGTACGAATCTGAAGTTTTTTTATATAAAGTAAATGAGTTTCATCTAGTTTATAATTTTGGAAAAAGTTTTTCCAATAAGTTTACATTGTTTTATAAAGTAATAGAGTGTTTATACTTTTAATAGTAGATTATATTAACATCAATCTAAATTAAATAAATTTTTATTACAGTCCGTTGTTGCTTCGTTACAACTCTAGAAAGAGGCAAAGCCTATATAAATGATGTTGAACCTGAATCTCCTATTCCTGATGTGAAATATCTAATTGGAGGTGATAAAGTAATCACTGTCAATGGTTCAGCAAGAGAATCAGCTTATGAGGTCATGTTTGAACATGACAATGATCAGATGTCACTTCCACATATGATACTAGATGCTATTTGCAAGGTAAACAACGTTAATAATTTTTTAAGGGAAATATTTTGTAATATTTGTATAATAATCCACAATTTCAATAAATATCAGTGTTTGTTTAAATTTGGCTCAAGTGGAAATGAATATATTTAACTATTCAGTATTTTGAAATTTTTTATGGCTTTAGCCCTTAGGATATGTATAATATAAATTAACCACACTCAAATTTTAAATGTGGACATACTAGCCGAATACAAAAATTTTCTATAAGTATTACCACTATTCAGTAAAAAACCTAGGGGCATTCACAGGCTGTTGTTCCGCGTGATTATTATTATTATTTTGTATTGTTTTCTCCTACATTTATTTATTTTACATTTATCTATTTGAAACAAAAAGACTGGTCATCTTATATGGAGTCTTTATTGGCAAACAGTTGACTTTATTGACTTATGAATTATTATGAATAATTAGTTGCAATTATTCATAATGTTAGTGTTTATCTCAAAAGAAGTCAATTTAGTCTCTTAGAAGATGTAATTATTTCTGATTACAACAAAATGGAATATCCTGAAACAATGTGGGTTATTATAAAGTATCTATGAATACATCCAGAAGACAATTGCCCTTTGATTCTTGTCATGTTTTATTTCCATGGTCTTATCATTATCCATTAATGATTGTCAAAGATAATTTTCATATTTTCGCCTTTTATTTTCTTGACTGTAATTTTCTTTACATTAATGTAGTGGCTGCTATTTCTTTTTTCAATAAGATCTAGAGTGAAATCTATCCAATACCAAGTGGACACAATAGCAGCAAAATCCCTTACAAATCTGGTGAAAACTTTTCTAAAGCTTTCTGACAAAAGCCTGTTTACTTCTTCCATACCTTTTAACCATTCTCTGTGATGGTAGATTGTACACAACTTTAGCTCTGGGTTCATTGACATAATCATTCAAGTAAAATATCCCTTTTCATAGTTATTTAGCCGTAGAACTATATTTTATAATAAATACCTTTCTTAGTTAGTTGTAGTCTTCTATAAACAATATTTTTATTATATGGCTACACGTTTCACTGCCACAGACAGCATCTTCAGGGCAGCTAATATAAGTCTACTTACAAAATATTATGCAATATAAAATTTTAAATAACACATAATTATACATTTAGTACATTGACTGTCCATTTTAAATTTTATGTTGTATAATATGTTGTAAGTGGTCTTATAATTAGCTGGTGTAAACGTGTAGCACCATAATAAAAATATCGTTTACAGAAAACTACAATTGCCTAAGGGAGGTATTTATTATAAAATGAACCAATTGTTCAGCAACTTACAGTGAGTGAACTTCTATCCGTACATTTTTACTTTACTTCTGTGCCAAGATGTCAACAAAATACAATGCTAGGTTTTTTTTAAACCTACACATCCTATCCTATTTTGAGTTGCTCAGAAATTATGTATGCTCACAGATTATATATGGTTTGAAACCTGGCCAAGATGATTAGATCTTTCTAAGACACTGACCATCATTTCTCTACAAAATAACCATGACTGATCTCTTAGTGAGAACTAGGTAGACTCAACTGGAACTTAGATGAGCATCAAATCTCTCAAAGACAATCACCAGTAGACTCCTCCGATTCACGCAACTTAGGAGTACAAAACCTACACCAACATGGCCTCCTCACCTACTAGGAAAGCTAAGTGTGGCTGAACTGACCTTACAGGAAAAACTTGGACAATTGATTCAGGGGGTTTCATTGAAACACTGTCTTGTCATTTCATCCTTACTCCTGTTAAGTTAAATAGTAAATAGTACCCTTGAAGAACCTAGCCCTTCTGTAACCGGGCATAATAGGCTTGTGCTGGTTGTATCCTCGAAGCAGGAAGTGTTGTTCCAGGAGCCCAGGCACATTCTGGAGATCTGGAGGTATAAGCTATTGTGGAAAGGCCAAAACTGGCTGTTGCAATATGACAATGCACCTGATCACCCTTCAATGAAAACAATACAGTTTTGGACCAAAAACAATATGGCCCTATCTATACCTTCTATATTCACCAGATTTAGCCCCCTGTGACTTTGCTCTGTTCCCGAAAGTGAAAATTTACGTGAAAGGGCATAGTTTTGACACTGTAGAAGACATTCAGAAAAAATCACATGAGGAGCTTAATAAGAAAAGGATTTTTTTTACACTTTCTAAGTATGAAAAAAAAACGCTGGATTCGTTGTATCGATTCGCAGGAAGACTACTTTGAAGAAGATGGAAGCCATTAGGCCATTAGAAGATGGCCTAGGTAAGCAAAGAAAAAATGATTAGACCTAGTCTGGAAACTCTTTAATAGCACCTTGTACTTAAAAAAATTGTCTTACAATTCCTAATAAATGTTCCAAACCCGAAATAAGGATTTGCCAAATCACCCCCTTCCCATGCCAAATGTCAGTTTTCGGCTTGTTTGTTCTTTTATCTTATTATTTTTTAATTTAAAGATTTTTTTCCAATTGCTTCAACACATCAGATTTTAGTCACTTACTATTTTATTATTAAATTAAACTATATTCTTTATATTGTTTAGTGTGCAATAGACATGAGAAAACCTATGGCTGAGAATTTAGTCTTCATTGGTGGCACAACAATGGCACCTGGATTTAGAGCACGATTATTGTCCGAATTAAAACACTTGATGTCAACACCATTGTACTCTGAGAAATTAAAAATAGACACATTTAAGTTTCACAATCCACCTGCGAAGGAGAACTATGTAACCTGGCTTGGAGGTAATTTTATTTATTCATAGAACACATTCTTCACTTATAAAATGGGTCCAAATATTTCACAAAAATTGTCTTATAAATACATATATATATTTTTATATCACATGGATATTTTTAATGACAGTGGTTTTAGTTTTTAATATTAGAAGCTAAACCGATGACAATTTAAATGCATATCAAGCCCAGGCAAATTAGAAAAATATGAGCCAAAAAACTTGGATTTTTCCAACCAATATCATATTGCAAATTTACAAACTCTGCTTGGTTCGAATTCAATTCTTTTATTTGTAAAGTTAAAAAATATCTAATAATTGCCAATATTAAAATTTATTTAAAATTCCATATTTTGGACCCTAAATCTCATAAATGGTTCTTCTTATAAGACTAAATATGCCTTAAATTTTCAGACCACTAAGTATTACACTTTTCTTCAGGACACAATCCTATGGTTAAAGGGCAAGAGACTCACCCCAAATACAATCTCATTATACTTTTGTTATTGCAAAATTATACATGGTGGCATTAAAAGTATCAGAATAGCTGTATTTCTCAGCTTCTTTTCGACATCAAAATTCGAGTGGCCTTCATTTTAAAGGTTTCTAAGCTATCTACAGTGTGTGCAAAAAGTGCATGGAATCGGAATGTTCCACAATTGTATAACATATTGTTTTTTTCTGAAATTTTTTAAATTTTAAGATATGTTTATATTCTGATTCTCCAGATAAGAATATCTCAATAATAATAATAATAATAATACTACCATCATTATTAAAAAGTTATACACGTTCAAAGATGTATTCCAAATATTCACATTTATTTCAGCTTAATATGGAGCTGATTTCAAAATTTAGTAGTGTGGTGTAATTTTAATCTATATCATCTAAATCTGCTCCTTAGTGGCCACCATTTAGGATGTTCTAGTTGTTATCATTAGTTGACGTTTACTCAAAAATGTGCCCAACTGCATTTTTACAATTTGGACATTAGTGTTTCTTTATGATTTTAACTAGTCTACAGTTGCTTCTTAATTGAAGTATAGAACTGTCAGAACCCGATAGGTTTGTACTCATGATGCGTGGGTATAGTGAATGGGTTCGAACTTACCAAGAGGTGACCGACTTATTTAACGATATATATCCTAATTACATTTCCCGTATCAAAATCAACAGTATTCTGGACAGTAAAACATTTTGAGGAAAATAATACTGTAAAAGATCAACCCTGTTCTGGTAAAAGGAAGTCTCCCATTAATGAGGAGACATCTCTAACATACTACAGTTTTTTGAGGAAAATCCCATACGTATCTAGAAAAGTTGACCTTCAATATTAATTAAATAGTTTTCCAATAAATTCTACCCATACAAGATTCACTGTGTGCATGAACTTTCAGAAGATGATTCTAACAGACTCATTGAAATACTGTGCCTTCATGAAAAAATTATAAGAGACAAACAATTTCTATTTACCTAGCCAAATTTCCAAAGTTTCAGTTTTAAATCATTAGCATCTGAAAATATTATGTATCTTAATAATTTTTTAATGGATTGGTCTCTTTAATTTGGGGTACCGATTGAAACCAAAAGTCATAGCTTATATTGTGATTAGTTGCTTTGGGACTATAATTAATTTGATTTTATGTTGTTTGGGTGGTCCGTGGTTGACAAATTCCATTATTCACCCTCCCAACTTGGTATGCTGCATCCCGCTCCTATATCGCGGATTTGTCTCATCTGACCAGCCATTTTTGACAAACCATAAATTAAGTTAATTTATAACTAAATAACATAATTTAATGTTAATAATTTAGAATTACGCGGAATAGAGAATGACGAATTAAGATTGGACAAGTGGTTAAACCAAAAGCCTAATATTCCATTTTGGTATCACTACTATATATATAATAATTTAATAATTACACAGTGCGAGAGGCCCCAAAACCCCGCACAAAAAAGTTGTGCGGCAGTCCGACCCTTTACAAAATACAACTAGCCATTAATTTGGATGGAGTTAGGCCTAATTCTCATACACAAACCCTCACAGGACAAAACACAGGTCACTCTCTGAACGTTGCATGGAGTCTGCGCTCTGTACAGCCGTTGGCCTTGCTTCTGGGGGGGAAATGGTGGAAGGAGACCTTGCCTTATTAAATACCCGCTGGTGGAGCGCCTTACACCCAAAGATTGACAACTCATCGTACCTTTAAGTAAGGTAAGGGGAAATACGCCGGTGATGAATCGGTCATTACACGTTCGAAGAGAATGTCATTGGTAATATAATAATTATTAATTATTTAATTAACAATAATTATTTATATAAATAAATATTGCATTATAATGATTCATATTTTTCTAAATTAGGCGATATCATGCTTAATTCTTTTTTTTTTTTTTTTTTTGTCGTAGATTACGAATTTGCAAGTCCCAATGAAGTTTTTTTTGACTTGACTTGTGTAATATATGCTCATTGCCACTGTAATATATGGTAACAATGTTACTAAATTTGGGTTCATTAAATAAAACACATTGTATTTGATTATAGCTACGACTGCGTGTTACAGGTAGGAAGGTGAGTTCAAGACTGGCTTCAATATGTGACCAGGGAAAGTGTCAGTAATAAGGGCTGGTAGGAAAAGGTACTGGATTGCAGCCAATAGCGTTTATTAATTTGTCGTATGACATATCGAACCAAATGACTTCACACATCATACGATGTCATGCGATACTCCCACTCTTGTACAATTGTATACATCATAACTTGTATTCAACATTTCTGAGGTCGTAGATCATGAACTTCATATTAATCATTAATAGTTATCGACAATTTTTTTATCTAGTGTTTATTGATAAGGTAAAACAGGAACTACTGGGAAGATACTGAAGAACAAAAATGTGTAGAGGGAAAGGCGAAGTAGCTGTAATTGATAGGAAATGACACTCTCTATCGAACCAAAGGACACAAACTTCCTTTGGTTTGAAATTATATTACAAACCCATTTCATTCACGAACTTCCTAACAAATACATATTTTATTACAGAACATTAATTATTGATTTGTAGTAAAGATAGTTCGGATCAAAAAAAAAAATCAATCCAAATAAAGAAAAACTTCTGGTTTCGTAAATAATTCATGAATATGTTAACTTTCCGAGTGCGAATTTCGGTTAACTATTTTACATAAAATTGAAATATTTGAGCAGTTAAACTATTAATAAATTAAAATTTAATTTAATATTTATTACAAATATTATAACATGTTAAATAATAATTTGTTCTATGATAATTAATTATGCCCATCTATTTGCATCTATGACATAAATATAAAGTGGTAAAAACTTACACATACGTAACATACAGACACTCACATACCATAAATGTCCATACATATTCTCTCTCATACCAATATAAACACATCCCTATCTCCAAGTTTAACATGATAAAAATAAATACAACAATAAACAAAATTATTAAGAAGAAAAAAATACTTCCACACCTCCTATCACATCCCTTACACTCATCCATGCATCCAAACAAAATTAGAATAGTAATGCATTTCTATACCACAACCTCCAACAGACCTTCAACACAGTCCATGCCCAAAAGCCAGTTTTTCAAAAGAATTAGATATTTATTTAGGTTTGTGCAGGCTTTAATATTTTCGGAAAGTTGGTTATATATTCTAGGTGCGACTACATAGTAAAATTTTGAATAGATTGTCAATTTTGCTCTGCGTACAAAAACTTTGTTCCTCTGTCTAAGCAAGTAATCATTTCTGTACTGCAGATCTGAAAAGCGTCCGCTCCTTATATAAAAAATTTTCATAACCTTAAATATATATATATATATATATATATATATATATATATATATATATCTAAGAGGTAATGTAGATAGTTGTCGAAATAATGGCAGTGATGAAACGTTCCTTCTTTTATGCATGATCAGTCTTATAAACATTTTTTGCACTATTATCAAAGGATTATTGCTTGTGATATATTATGTACCTCCCCAACAACAGATTCTGTATTCTAACCTACTATGAACCATTGAAAAATATATTTTACGCAGAACATATCTAGGAACAATTCCCTTCAAGTGAAAAAATACACAATACACCTAAGATTCTATTTAAGTTGGATTGCAGTGCCTTTATATGTAAAAGCAAGACCTACTCAGAAAACCATGCTGAGTTCGTAAAATTGAACCAGGTTCAAAAAAGTGTCGATTTCGGAAAACTGAGCTGAACTCAGACATTCGAGCCGGATTCAAAAAATTAAGCCAGACTTGAGAAATTGAGGGCTCGATAATTTTGTGGTCATAGTTCGAAACTCGAGCTTGAAATTTCAAGGGCTCGCCACACAGTCTTATTTAGGAAATATTTTAAAACTTTACTGTTTACTATTTTTGTGCTACTATGTAATACCAAGCACCACTTTCTAAGGTAAGCCTGTATCTCCTATCAATACAAAATTTAACTAATAATATATATATATATATATATATATATATATATATATATATATATATATATATATATATACCAAGTGTCCTAAAAGTCCCCCCCTATTATTTTTTTTTTAATAATGGAAATAGACAGATTTGCTTTGGGGAAAGTTTAGATAACCAAAGGAGGAGTTTTTTGAAGTATCAACATTTTCAACCCTTACCCCCAAAATGGGGTAGTTTGGGGTAAGTCAAGAATTTTAAATAGCAACCCCTATTGAGTGATGCCTCATTTTAAAGGCCTTTTAAAAATAAGAATAATGACGTAAACTAGGGGTCTCTAAGTTCATCCTATCCAACATAGCGACCAAAATTTTAAATTGAACATAGCGACCAAAATTATTTTAAATTCACCGAATTGTGAATTTAAAATAGCTAAAGATAGCTATGGATCATAACATGATGAGCTCAACCATGTTGAAGAGATAAGAGAGCATCATCATTTCCTTCAAACTTTGCTTTTCTATTCATGGTTAACAAAGATTTATTCATCTATTCATGGCTAATAAATATTTGGCCATGGTATGAACACTTGAACTATTGATTTTAGACCTATCTGAATTTGAATTTAATGAACGGTTGAACAATATTTATTTATACTGAAATTGTTTAGAGACAACATAGCCTACTCACTTACTTTGTATGTTGATAGAGAAAAGGGGGGGGGGGTGTTTGTGTTTCATAAAAAGCACTTTTTATTTGCAGTTTAACACATGTGTTTACTTCATTTATCTTCATTTTAAAAGAAATCTGTTGGAAATCATATTTCAAGATTTTGAGAAATGCACTGATGTACATCCATTTTCTCTATGCTTGTGAACAAATTTTGTCGCGGTTGTGGTATAAGTGTCCCTAAAAAAATTGATGTATTTTAATTTTATTGATGTTTTGTTATAGGGGCAATCTTTGGAGCAACAGAAATGTTTACTGTACGGTCGTTAACAAAAGAAGTCTATCTCAACTTAAAGTCTGTACCTGATTGGTCAAGCCTTATTCATAATCAACTAACAGTAACAAAGTTGCCAATTTAGTCATTGAAACAAAAATTTTCATTTCTTTCCACTTCAATCTATGTATAAATAATATAATTTATTACTAATATTAAGTTTTTTTATTTAATAATTTATAGAAGGACCAATGTGGTAAATGGTAAAAAGTTATATTTTCAGTTTAAAATTTATATCTATTTAAAAATAAAGTTATTTATAGATAGTATTCTTTTTATTCAGACCTCTTTAGTTTTGAAACTTTTCTGAATCAATTAATTTCTAATGTTTTCAGACATTGTATAATAGACAGGTTATGTTAACCTGTCCACTGTTAACACCCACTTCTCATGGATGTTAATGATTATCTATAAATTATTTACAATTAATATGAAAAAATGTGTTGTTGGAATTGATGTTTTTGTAAAATTTTAATAAAATGTCTTGATTTTTTGCTAAATTTGTTTAAAAATATATATATATATATATATATATATATATATATATATTTTTAAACAGAGCTGAAGCTTGGTTTGCTTGTGCCATAATTCAATTTTCAATCTTGTTTTTTATTTTAAGCTGAAGGGTCCTCAAAACAGATATTTCAAAAAAAAAGTCAACATTGATTTTTAACCTATCATGTAACTTTCTCTATACCAAGTCATGTAAGAAAGTAAAACGGAATGCAGAAAATATTTTATATTTTCTTCAAAATTCCAGCTTTTGTCTTTTTATTGAAATTTATTCTGAGAAAATATGTCTATACATACAATATAAATAATTAACAATGAAGAATTAAAATTTTAACTATCATAATAATTTTGTAACTTTTAGCCATATATTACTACTGCTCACTACTAGAAAGGTCAGCCCAATATGACCAATCTTACATAGTTTTACTAAAATGGTATAACTTGCTAAAATATTACACAAATGCAAATACAGCCATGGTTTTTATTATTTTATTTTTTTTAATTATAGAATATTTGTTGTATACAAATTATCCTTAAGTATTCCAAAATATTTATGTTTAAAAAAAATTTGGGTTTGAGGCAGAATAATTATTAATAAAAAATATGTTAATTTATATCTCTTTGTTTAGTTTATTTTCTACAATTTTGAAGAAATTATAAAAACAAATTCAATAGTTATAACACTTAGATACTACAAGATCAAATTTCCTAATTTCAACTGATAACCAATAAATATGTTCTCAATAATAAATGGATCAACATATTATTATTTTATATTTTGAACTATTTTCCTTTTATAAGTATAATATAATTATATTATATTAAAATGATTTTAAAATATTCTATTTATTAATTTACTTATACCTATTTTTGTTGAACTTTTTTCTTCTTTTTTTTACATATTATAAAATAAAACCCATAGTCTATTGCTAAATTTATTTATACTTTTCTTGTAACATAAAAACAAAAATTAATGTTAAATATTTGTTAAAACATTTTTATATATGATAATAAATAAATAATTTACAGTCAGCTATTAACTTACCAAATAATACAGCAAAAAACTATATAACTATTTAAATGTGACCTTCTTTAAATGTGACAGTTCTTTCATCTAAATTTGAGTATGGTGTTTTTTATTTGGTATATGTACTGTAATATTTTAGTATGTTATTTGGTCCATATTAGTGGTCATCTTTTGATATCCCTGACTTGATATGGATATGAAATGTCTATTTGTACATTCAAGGATTATATTTTTCCACATTGATCATAACCTGGTTGGCCGGATTTTATATGGAAAAACTTTAGCACAATTTCAATCCTATTGTGGCTATACATTTTTGCAAACCAGGACTTTGTTGTGAAGAAATGGTTGACCAGTAACTGTGTTGTTACTATAAAACAACATAATAACCTAAAAACACTGTAAAAAGCGTTAACTGTCAGATAGATGGCCCACATAATCTCTGTAATTAAAATTATTTGATAATGATGGATTATTCATATTTCCATCGGTTTAATCCGACATTTACCATCATTAATGTATATGAAAACTAATATGCGACTTTTCCTACTGTGCTATTTGGTGTTTTTCATTTATATTCTTGGTTCACATTTGATAATGAGAGTTGATTTATAGTCTCGAAACGTCGTGTATAAGTTTTCATACACCCAAATGATGGCAAATGTCCGATTAAACCATATTAATAAACTGTTAGACTATTATATTTTTATTTTTGGCACTTTAGGACTCTACGGGAGTGAAATGAAATAACGGAATTGACAGTAATCCAACATCAAGGTGTTAACGTCACCACAACAGGGAACTAGTTCACCCGACTAGTTTCCCACAACTCACACGGCAAAACCTGCTAACACACACGCATCAATTCCCCGGCCTAAAACGGCTCTGCTTCGGCCAATCTCACCTTACAAGCCCCGCACTCGCAACTTGTCTCTGATTGGCAGACAGCTCACGTCAAGCGCCTAAAATTCCGCAGCTTCAAACAATGGAGCTCCGTGACAATATTCCGAACCAATCACACACACACACACACCTCGCTCGTCGATTGGTTCGCTTCTCGGTAAACTTAAACAATGGACAACTCATTGTCTAGGACCAACCAATCCTAGGCCAGCTAAGCTACAAGCTGGCAGAGATAAAGTTGTATAAGTACCCGCACAATAAAGACAAAATCAACACTTCTCCTCCGGGAGACCCGCAGTGGACATCTCCAACACATCTCTTCCAGGAGACCCAGAGACACCATCTCTATCACTTCTCCTCCGGAAGACCCAGAGACACCATCTCCAACACTTCTCCTCCGGGAGACCTACCAACAGGGACCATCTCTCACACTTCTCCTCCGGGAGACCAAGAGACCCTCACATCACTTCTCACCAAGGAGACTACTCTCCAGCACCCAGTCACCTTCACTGGCCCCACACACACTTCGCAACTCACGCACACACACTTTTGCTGCCACACGAAGCCACCTGCCGACTACCAACTGCTATTCACTCACATACACGTTTTGATTCTTTCTTGCACCACCTGTCTCCTGCTCTTCATTGTCCAGATCGTCGCCTCTCCAAGACTCAGCCCGTGACCTCCCGTAAGGGAAATTAAACAGAGAAATCCGGGCATTGGCAGCATCTTGCTTGCCGGCAATAGTGGGTGAACACTCCATCACAGAGGCCCAGATCAAATCCTACCTCTCCTCACCGACTGGCCCTTTTCTGGGCCAACAATATCTCTAGGCTCCTTTCGGCAAAGGGCCTTTTCAGGTGTACCAAGAGTGACACTTCCTTAACGTTCCACGCACAAAGCCCTCGTAACCTTCCCGGGACCATCCGCCACACAATAGCTTCCTCTACCAGTCACCTCCCGGCCTGACTAAACCTACTTCAGGGCCAACTCCTCGCCCCCTTCACCCCTCTTCCTTCTACACTCACCCCCCACACTACATCATTTGGTGCCCAACATAGAGACCACATCATCTACCTCAAACCCAACACTACGTCAAGGGCACGGGATATTTGTGAATTACTAGCACCTATGTGCAGCAGGTGTTGCACAAAATTGTTTGTTTCATTTCTAAAGGTGGGAAAACTCTAAGTAGACATTAGGCTAGACTACTTACTACGCATGCACATAAATCAACCACTGCTGCACTTATAAGTTGACATCCTTTCTTGAAAGTGCTGTTTGTTTATATTTTCAATTCACTGCGTATTCCATGCTTTTGACCTTCACATTTGCTTAGTTTCCACATATCCTATCTATACTAGACCACTGTTCTGGGCTTGGAGCTTCTTTGCATTGTAGACTTTGTTGACTTCAAGTAACCTATACATCCGAATATCTAAAATTGATTAACACACTATGAATATTATATTTTTTTAATAACTATTTCATTCTTTTACATTTTATGAAACCAGTTTTGACACTGTAGCTAATTTTGAAGAATAATTGAACTATATTTTACGCATAAAAAAAAAATTTTCTAACCTATTTTGAAGCATTGGTGTTCAATTTTTAAAATTGTTAATACTTGGAATTAATTATGATGTATTTTATTTATGATATGACAAAGGTTAGGTATGCGTCTAAATAAATTGAGCTTTTGCGAGAAAAATATTTAAATAGTGATACATACATTTTACGGTACTGCTAATTAATAAAATTTATGAACGAGTGTAAAAGAATAATAAGGTGCAAATATTGTTATTGACATTAAATAATAATAACAAATATTGTATAAAAATCATTAGACAAATTTTGTTTTCTCCCATATAAATAAAAACCAACAAAAACAAATCCTCACCAAAAATTACAGTTAGGTAGTTTATCAATGAAAAAAATGAAAAAGAACCATGATCAATGGTTATGAAAAAAGAGTTATATATTTCAATAAAGGTCAAATCTTGCTTCGCTTATACCATAAACACATCTGTAAACTGTATTTGTTAAACATCAAGGTTTTAATTACGGCGGCCAGGGTAATTTTATTTTTTGTCAATCATTCCTGAAATGTACTACTTTTTTACTTGCGATTTACCTCACGGATTTGGGTTATTATTCTTCACATTCCAAAAAATCTGTGGAACCATGACTTACTATTGATATTTTGATAACTCACGAAACTTTTTGGAGAGATGGCAACCTATACGTTTTGTTTGATCTCTTACAGACAAATTTTTAGAAGAAAATCTTTGACGCAATTATGAAAAAATCGTACAACAAAATAATAATAAAAATTCTGACATAATGCCAAAATATATCCACATAACAAATTTGATTAAATCCTGTCCACGTGTTTGATCTGTAGAACTTACGACAGACAGACAATATTCTAAAAGCTACCTTTTTGGACTCAGAGGACCTTAAAAGGGATTCAAAAACAGAACTAGACTTTGATTTTTTGCCCAATCGCATAACACTTATATACTACGTACACGTGAAAAATTAGTAGCTGTATTAATAGCAACGAGTACCTAACAACGACATCAGGGTTCATTTCTTATTCTTCAAAACTATAAAACTATAGTCATTTTTAGATATGACCGGCATTTTTTGATAATTTGTTTGTTAGTTTTGTAAATTTTATCAAATTAGCTGTTCCCGGCTTATCGTTGGATGGAGTGTAGCGTTTCATTACCCATTTAGCTAGATGAATCCAAATCACTCTACTATGTGTAAGTTTTATTTACCTATTAGCAATTTAATATAAAATTTTGTGGAATTTCACATGTATTTTGCAAAACAAAACGTATATATTTTTTTATTATTCTAGGTATAACGTATACCAAACCTCCAAAAATAAGATAGCGGAGAAACATTACTATATTTTTACTCAACCAATTTTTAATCAAACTTATTTCTAATATCATAATTTCTAATTTACTAACCTCTTTTATTTAGGATTTATACTGACCCTCAAATATAAGATGGCCAACAATTTCAACATTTTTGTTTTACAACTCATTTTTATCGTATTATTTTCAATGTTTTTGTTATGCTGATTTAAAATTTACCAATAATATAAGATTGCAATTTTTAACTTCTGTTATCCAAATCTTAGAATATTAAACACAAAAAAATGGGATGAATTTTTTTTTTTTTTCAACCGATTTCGTTAAAACTGATTTGCAATATGAATTTTACGATGTTGGTCTTAAATTGATAAACATATTCGACTTATTAATACCCGGCCCTAAAAACCAAAATAGCTTCTAAAATTTCAATCTTTTTGGGTCTAAACCTTTTTCATTACAGTGATTTTGAATATGTAATTAATGACTGAAAATAATTTACTAACATATTTAAAATTGGAATAATACCAGTTTCTTAAAAACCAAATTAAATCATTGGTGCTATGGCCAAGTGGGCTTCGTAAATTATATAAACAATAATTTATTTGTCTCTTAATTTTAATTCTCTCCTGTTGTTCTACAATATAATGTGTTTCTCTGATGGACATGCTTCTCCTGCGTCTGGGGTCAATAAGTTCAGGAAATAAACAGGTAGTGTAGAATTTTGATAACTTTTCGACCATTTCTGTTTTCCAATAGTCATCATTTTTTTAATTTTCTCAATTTTCATTCCGTGCTTTGTCCACAATACAAACTAGCAATAGTTTCTCTATGAAATATGGATCTGCCCTTGAACTTGATAGTACTGTAGTAGTTATGATTTTTATAATAATTAAAGAGGCGTCACTCATTTGCTACCACAAACTACCAACAATTCCTTTCCTATGACTTATTATTTCTTCTGGAGTCAAATCTCTGCCAAAATAGAAACATTTAACTTCCACTATGGTAACGTCATCAATCAGGCCATCAGGAGTTGCTGACATACCATTATCAATAGAAAATTACTTTTAGTTTTATTATTACTCTCCACAACATTGTCAATACACACATTATTGTCTGAAGTAGACATTATTACTGCTGACTGATTTTTTTTCTTTTTTACATTATTTCAGGTCATCAAACCAAAAGATTTTAAAATCCTCGACTCTTAAAGATTCGAAGTCCCATGACTTTTTTTTTGTATTTTGAATCTTACTCCCCATTGTTTTCGAAACAAGCAACAATAAATAAAATGTAATAATTATTATTGAAAAATACAATATTTAGTTTTTACACATAATAAACACTAAATGACTGCTAGTACAGAGTCGTGTTGTACTATCCCTCTCGTCACAATACAATTTCTGCAATATGGCATTAATACAACTTCCTCGCTAGACTAAACTTTCTCCCACACATCCCAACCCAACTACAACATAGGAAGATATAACAGTCTAGCTTCGCGCGAAAAAGCTCTCTAGTTGTGTGACATGACGAGCGTTTTAAGTTTTGTTGTGTAATAATCTGGCCAGATAATAAACTTACCAACATTTAATGTTATAGATTTAAAAAAATATCAACACTGTATCACGAATAAATTTACATATTAGTTATTAAAAATGACAAATTAGAGATAATTATAATATAAGACATATAATTAGCATATAAAAAGAACTAAAAACAGATCAAAGAATAAACTATTCTCATTTATAATTATATAATAATTTACATCAATATTTTCTTTTAATTAGAATCTTTAAAAAATGCAACTAACTGTTTTGAAAAACGAACTTCTTCAACTATTCACAAAACCGTGCAAACCCACAGAAAATGGTGACACATTACATCTATAGTAGGTAGGATCAGTTGACATTTCATGGTGTCTGATGTAGGAGTTTCACAAGCAATGAATACATAGTCCAAATGTGTATGTAATGAATATTATTCGTCACACAATTAAATGGTTTAATAATTTGCAATATTGAATTGGCTAGTAATTTTGATTAACGTTAGTAATAATGTAAATAAATTAATTAATTACAAATGTTTACATTAATGGTTAAATTTGGCATTATGTAAAATACTACAAAATATTTTTAGAATTAACGTGTTGTTAGTTTTAGTAATATTATGAAACATTTAAAAAACACGCTCATCAATGCTAAAGGCTATTTTCCTCCGCGTCTGAGTAGTTCTCTTTCAAACCACACGAGAGCAGCCTTGTACGCATCATATTTTTTATATGTGTATATTATGTACGCCTTAAATGTATATGTTTTTCAAGATGTAGCCTATACTTCTTATGTCCTATTATGGTCTTATCTAGCCACATCTGAAATATGGAGTGACTTGTTAAGCCAAGAGTTACAAACGATATAGAGCTTGGAGAAAAAAAAATCAATCATGGTTATAGCCTGACTGAAATAATAGAATTACATTTAGAAATATTAACTTTTCCAAGTCTGTACATTTACAAGACCATTATAGTATATAATTGGTTTAGTATAAACCAGTTTATAACAAGGATCTTCATGATTATAACACAAGGGGAGCAAATTTTTTTAAATGTATATAGATAGTTACGCTCTCAAGCTGGTGTTGTACTTATTATAAAACTTCCAAATAGTGTGACTAGAAAAGCACTTGAACACAAATTTTAAAATAGCCTAAGACAACTTTTATTGTCTCCTACTAATTGGACGATTTCCTTAGTGGTGTATGATGTTCATAAATTTTTCTCTGACTCAGTAGTCAGCATTAAATTATTTTGGCTATGGGTTAGAAAAGAAAGAAAGGAAGGAAGGGGGAATTAAAATTAGCAAATTTAAAATGAACGAAAAGGGTGAATAGAAAAGCCAAGTTATGATTAAAATAAAAAATTTCAGGAAATAAATAAAAAAACTGAACATGAGAGGGTGTTAAATGTAGCCTACTCCATACCCACCCCCCCAACGTCTTTATTTAATGCCTGTTGGACTAATGAAGAAGGGAAAGTATGCACCGAAAACTCCAATGCCAGCAACCAGACTCGGAAGTGTTCACTTTAAATGGTATAGCAAGTCTGAAATACAGCAAATTAAATGTGTATGCAAATTGTCACACCCCTCCCCATTTGGGGTAAAAAAATTTAAGAAACAGAAGTCAAATAAAATCAAAAAAGGAAGAATTGAAGGAACTAAATTTTGAGATGAAAGAAAATAGTAAGTTTTATTTTATAACATACAAATCCATAATAAAAAGTTTATTTAATAACTTACAACATTAGAAGACAGTAAATAAGTAGAAATTTAAACAAACATAATTAATTGTTTTAAATAATTAGGGTGTAGAGTATCAGTAGTGTGAACATCTAATCTCTTTGTGTGCTTAATTAGGACAGAGAGATACAGCAAGTTTAATGAGAAATAAATAACAACTACTGTGGTACAATATTCCTGTAGGAATCACAATGTATTTAAAGCATTTTCAATAGGGGAACAAATAATATAAATATTATCTAATATAGCAAATAATATTTACCTGCAAACCAGTTAATTGTTTAAATATATATACATAACCTTTATAAAAGATTAGAAAAACAAAATTTAAACCAAATAAAATGTATTCAATGTTATTAAATGAAATTTGATTTTGAATGGTTAACAGGTTTAAATTAACAAACTAATTTTCTTTAAATAAATTAAAAGTTAAAGTTTGTTAAAAAAGGAAGACAACCATAAATTCCAAAGGTCCTATGGTATTGCAAAAAATTCCCTTAATTTATTTTTTTATGTTTATTTAATAAAAATTGTGAAATTGTAAATAATATAATCTTATAACAATAAAATAAAGGCTGTACCTCAGACACACCAATGGCTTTTTTGTACAATTTATTTCAAACTGATATCTGTTAAAAATTATATTTCTAGATGATAGTTTTCTTTAAAATACTAGCTAGAAATATATTCTTACATTTACGCCTAAGTAACTCCGCACTATCAAAACTTCACAGGGATAGATATTGAGACAGATTGAGTCAATTAGGATATTAAACGTATAAAACAAAGATAACTGTTATTAGTTCACAACTAGTGCGCCGTGGTGTACTGTACATTTAGTTATTTTTGGCGAACACAGCAAGTTGTTAATCAAGAGTATATATCCTTGTGCCTTTATTTTCTGAAAAACAAAACAAAATATTTTAAAAATGAGACTTCTTAAAATACAACAAATGCTTGGTAAACTTAATTCTAAATACAATATAATAATTAATTTTGTAATTAGCCAATGGAAACAAGTTGTTTTCATATCATAATTCAGAATCATTTTGTTATTATAAATAAATTAGAACCCATCAAATCAAAAGAGAAAAGTAATTACTATTTAGAAGTTCGGCAATTCCGTTAAAAAAATTCACAACCAAATTTCAAATTCAGTTTTGGTCAACAAAGTTCTACAAAATTTGCATCAACATTAGCATCGTTAGCATCATACCAACATATTATTATTTAATATTGTGATTTATTAATTAATCCTTTTAAGAGCTAAACTAAAATTTTGGCAATAAGTAGTGTGAACATTATATTTTATGTAATTTTTATGAATGTTTTCAGGTTGTATTAAACAGTTTTTCAGGAGTTACATCTTTATTTTATAACTACATTTTCCTAGATCCTATAACCCCAGTAGATATTTAAAATGTACAAGATTCAAGGTTGTGTTAGGATTTAGGATAAAAGTATTTATTATTATGTTTAGTAATTATTTTAAATAGCTAAATGTTTAATCTTCAAATCAGACTTATGGCAATCATTGGTAAAGCAAGCAAAAGTATTGAAACTGCATAGCTTGCAGCCTATTAAACACGACATGGATAGTGAAGTACTATACAAACTGTTTTAGTAACCTAGAAACAAGGTCAATTGAGTGAGAAACGTTGGTAGGACGAGAGGAGACGCAGTCACTCTTAAAGACGTTTGAGAAAGACTCGACTAGCAGATAGAACTTCACATTCTATTATGAAGGTGAGGAGACTCATGTATCTTGAAGATAAAAGCTATTAAATTCCCAAGTATCGCCATTGTTCTGGATTGTGGATTTAAAGGTCTGAATATAACAGATTATGTTTAATGTTAGAGTTTATAGGGCACATAGCCAATTAGTTTATGGATAGGAGACGCAGGCTTAGCTTGGAAAGTGATCCTTGGTAACACAAGGTGAACACAAAAAAACATTAAAGTTCTGAAATATTTCTTAAACACGGTTCACTTTCTCAATCAGTATAAAAAGAAGACTAAATTCTTTAGAAGGTTTTTGGTTGTTTGTGTGTTTTCCTATTTGTGTACTACTAGATAATATCAAAAACCACTTACCAACGTAAGCTATGCCTCCTAAGATTATGTTTAATGTTAGATTTGAATAGTTAACCATTTTGAAAGGGATATTATATTTCAAGTAAGTTGAGAACATATTAAGTAAGTGTAATCCTTGAAAGAAACTGTTGAATAATAGTAAGGTCAGAATAGTTTAATAGTAAAGAGAATTCGTTATTAAAAAGCTATTCAGTAATAAATAAGCATTGATTATTTTGAACCACCGAGCTTTTTGATCTATTTTTTGATTATCCAATGAACCTACGATACAGCCTAATGAAGTAGTAAAAACCTACCGCTTAACAGTTGCATGTTTTCTAAACATGATGATCCCCAAAACCATGATTTAAAAGTTAGCCCAGACGGTTAGGAAGAAATAATACAATCCACATGACTACAATAGTCCTCTAAGGACGTGGTGGTTCTAAGGGTAAGGTGAATATGGCAAATCTAAGATATCCTAGCTGGTTGTTTTTCAACTTTTCTTTAACTAGTTTTGGGTTAGATCCTTCCTTTTCATCTTTCCTATGAATGATGGCAGGGAATTTTAGGTACCACAAACACCAAGATGAAACTCCAAACCCCCTAACACTAGGTGAGGCTCTACAATCCTAGGTAGGAAAAAAGGAAGGTTAAGCATGCTGGAGTGCCACCTGGTAGAGCTGAACTCTACCCAAAGATGCAGCTTACCCTTATTTATCTTGGGTCCAACAACGAGCTTGAGGTATAGGAGGGGTATGGTCAACTGGATAAAGACTAGTGAAATATAAAGATGAAAACTTAAACCTAATATCACTTAACCCTTATAGGTGCTGGTTGACAAATGAGTTAACAAATAAACAGCCGGGGTAAGTTATATTAATACTGAAAATAACTCAGAATACCACAAACCTTGGTAATTGGGCCCAACATATTAACCCTCCAACTGGTTTTCGCTAATTTTATGTCGATGAACTCCATTCTCTAACAGTAAATGGCACAAAAATCACTTTTTTAAATTCAAGATTTTGCCCACTAAGAATCATTCTATTGCAATAAATAATATACCGTTGTAAAGTTAATGTTCCAAACATTCATATTCATGTAACCAAAATACCAAAAAACATTATAAATAATATTTAATTAATTAATTAAGATTGTGTATTTCTCTGGAAACGAGTAATGCAACAACTGCGTAGTTGTGAAACACAAATTTATGTCATTCTTTGTCTAATCTTTACAAATCCATATTTCTGTCTAACAAATCTACAGTGACACTGTTCTATAGAATAATTCTTCATCTTTCGATCTGTGCTTTCCAAATCTTTCTAACTGTTTTAGTTTTAATCTATAAAAATTAAACAATATCAAGAATTTTAACAGCCTATAAATATCATCTTTTTAAATATTAAACTTTGAGACTAGTAAATAATATTGAATAGGAATGTGTTATAGATCAATGTAAGGGTAATGATTCAAGTTTTCACAATCATGTAACTTCTATACAGCAAAAGATAAAAATTAAAGAATTCAATGTAGTTGATGTGTTTTGACGTTAGAGAGTAGCAAATAGTTATCGTAGCTCTCATAGTTTGAGATATATATACATTCTACGAAATTTTCGAAAAATTTACTATTCCGCATTGTACTTGGAATTTACTTAACAAAAACTGTGAAGATTTTATCTTTTACAATGATTTCTTCTGACAATCTTTATACTATTGCAAAGAAGGAATTTAGATCTATCTGTTAGTATATAGCATTACATCATAGGCCTAATATTGCTTCCGCACTGTATAATAGAAAATCGTACTTCTGAAGCGGAAATCTTGTCGATATTCTGTAATGTTCACAATTTTAATATCTTTATGTTAAGATACATTTGATTGAGAGAAATGAAATTAACTACAAGTAATGTGAGTAATCCATAAATGTAATAAAATTGTAAAAGGTTTTATTGCATGGATTATTTGTGTTCAAAGAACGATAATAAAAAGTTGAATGTAGACAAACAGACAGGATTTCAGAATGGTTAAACTTATAGAACAAAGTATGTGTGTTATTGGGAAACTTTATAAAAAAATATTAGTTTAGAATTTCATAATTAAAACAAAATTAACTAAATTGGTATGTTTAATAAAATTAAGAGAAAATTATTTTGTAAAGTGATTAGAAATGAAGTTGTTATTAATGGACTGCACACTATATACCAATCAAAAGATAGATAGAAGTAGTGAGGGAATGCACAAGAGGTTCTAGCAAGAACAAGGAGTCTAACGCCATTATTATTATTATTTAACAGTGCCATGTAGACGGTTAGATCAACCATCTAACACCTAGTGCAACGATCAGTGTATATTCAATGGTTTGATACTTTCATTTAACTCTGAATCTAAAACTAAATTTAGTGCAAAGTTACGCCTTGGTATAGTGTCAAAAGAACATTATAATTGGTAATTTATGTCTTAAAAAAGTAGAGGAATTAAGTTTAAACTGTGACGTTATACCGTAATGAATGAAAGACATAATAGCTAACTGAATTGTTTGAACTTTTAATTTGAATTTAATCATTGTGAACACTTGTAACAAGAATTAATATTTAATATTCATGAAACTAATGTCTAATGAACTACAGTCATGTTATTCACTGTACATATTTTAGATAAAGTTAAGAAAAACGGCTTGACTAGATCTTGTATGTTTCAAATATAATTAGAACTTGTTAATAAATGTATGTTTTATTTCAGAGGTTTTCATGATCATTTACCGTATCTAGTACATTTTCCCGTAATTCACGACCCAAGGTAAAAAAGAATAAATTTAATAAATGTTTAAGCTTTTATCACAAAATGACGCTCAACAAGTAATGGTAAATTCATCCCAAGTAATAAATTAGATTTATTTATATTTTTTTATAAATGTAATAACATTTTTTCTTTACTAAATTTTTACATTATTACAATTGTAAGCATGGGACATCTCCAACAAATAATATTCTGTAGTTGGTAATTGTTATAATATATTAATTGATAAAAAGGTTAAATTAGGAAATAAAGAGACAATTGTTTAGAAATAAAAATAAGTTTAGAATTTTGAAATATGGTAATAAAAGGATAACGGTGTTTGTATGATGAATAAAAAAATGAATTTAAATAAATGCATTGTAAGCGAGAAAGTCTGTTTATGTGTGGAACAAAGACTTAACATCACATGATATGTAATAAAAGGACAAGGACATGATCCTGATCTTGAGATTTGATTAGTTCAAAGTGTAAAATTCAAACAACCTTAGAGAGCGGGAGTTGCATAGACGCCGAACGAAAAAGCAAGAACAGAATTTTAGTCGCTCTTGTTGTCCTCAAAGCGAGGTTTTATTTTGAATGTTAAAAGAAGAAGTGAGTGTCGGTTGTTTGAACAAAAGATTGATGTTTAATGAACCTATGAAGGTAACAAGTTATGAAATTATTAACATAACCAGACTTTTTCATAAAAAATAGGACAATGAATGATTAATAGTTTTTAAGGTGAACAGATAATAAAATTAAGACTTCTTTTAGGTGTAAGTTGTTAATTATTAATAACATAGATTTCATTTTATGTTTTATTGAAGAGCACCTATTCAGCTAATCATGTGGGAAGTACAGAAATGAAGGCAAGAACCTAGTAAGTATAATTAATTAGTAAGTAACTTTGTTAAGTACACTCTGTATGCTTACAAAAATGATGCCTAATGCGTCTAAGTGCACACACGCTTAACATTACAATATTAGTACCTTTTAGTCTGTTTAGACATTTTGTGTGTAAGTTTAGCACGGTTTGCTCAAGTTATTGCTATTATTGTGAAATTACTTTGTTATTTAGAGTGATTTATTTATTACAATTTGTTTACACAAGTAACATTTTGTACATTTTTTTATATAATAGTATATTACAAGTTGTTTTGGACATTATTACGATTTTTGGTGAATTTTTCAAAATATGCCTAACTTTTTTGATATTTTCGACTTATTATGTAAAAAATATTTTTATTCTAATAAATAATTTTTATTCTTATAATTTTTTTAATTTTTATCAACATTTATTCACAACTATAATACAAAATTTTGTATATCTTGAAACAATTTACAAAATTTTGTTGTATTGTATATATAGGCTATTCTGAGGTATTTTTACTTCTTTTTTGCACATTTTTCATTCGTAACATACTTCCTCCAAAACCTTTACATCTAACATGTTTTCATTACATAGATAAATTGTATTTTGCATAATATTACTATATTTTATAAATTAAAGAAAGAGAAAAATGGAAACCAATATCATTGCCTTTTGTAGGGTTAATAATTAATATACTGAACTAAAAATGTGATCTACATCTAGGTCCAAGTCCTAGACTTGGCCACTGAACGTCTGGGTTATCGTGTCTCAAGTTTGCTGCCTTCTTGTGTATATCCATGTACCTTCAGGTAAAGTCGCATTAGATTAATGTGACTAAGTTACAAAACAATAAAAAAGGAGGGGATTTTATTATCACATAGTATATTACCTAAGTTAACAATCCCTCTGTCTCACCAATGCAACACAATTAAAGTACCTACTTTGATTTCTTATTGTCACGTTTTGGACTGCTATCATCACGTGATCTCTTCTTATCATTGCTGTGTTTAGATGATGAAGATGAAGATTTGTGTCTGTCATTGCTAGATGAAGATTTGTGTTTGCTGCTACTGCTGGAAGATTTGTTGGGTGAACGGTGTTTATCACTTGAAGATTTATGTTTGCTGCTACTACTGCTGCTATGATGTCTATCTTTATCCTTGCTTTTAGACGGACTACAAACAAACATCATTCAATTTATATTTAGTACTTATATTATTATTCCACCTTTTTTTTAATATTGTAAGCATGGGACATTCTCCAACCAATAATAAATAGTAAATTATAAATAATAAATATAAGAATATTGACATGTATTCAAATAAGAAACTGTCATTTAAATTTTAAAATTACTCAAAGACATTGAATTACAAATACAGTGAAAAGGGTTTGAACTCAAAATGTGCGTGTTGGTTAAATAAAGATACCCTCTAGGATAGTACTGAGAAGGGCAAAGCAACTTAAAAACTACGGGTCTCCATCAAAACAGAATTATCACGTGACATGTATCCCATGATGCTTTGCGTTAGCGTTACCTGAAGGAAGAACGATGCTTGGCTTTATCTAGTCTTTGGCCTTGCGTTAGCCATGGAGCGTTTTAAGTAGTTGCAGTTGAGGTGACTTTGAAGGAAGTGTTCGTGAAGTGATGGTGGTTGAAATGGTGGCACGTGAGTAGATATAGACAAAGTTGTGGATAATTTGAAAAGAAATGAGTAGTCTCAAACAGAGAACAAAATTTAAGAACAGTGTTGAGAACTTTACATATCAATTTTAATGTTATAAACATGTTAGGTTGAGATTTCTATTTATTGTGACAAGCTTAAAAATTATAAGAGATTCATTTAGTATGTTGGGTATTAATAGAGTACTTATGGTAGAAAGGAAAGATTTCAATTAACATAAACATGGCTGGTTAAATTCATTGTGTGTAAACCACTGTCCCGTGTCACTGAAGCATCTTATAAGTACAGACCAGAGATTGAACCCTACCCTTTCACAAAAGTAAAATTTTTTTTTTTTTAATAAATAGATCAATACGAGACAAGTAATTGTAGAAAATAAGTAGAATCACATGCTTGCAAGATGGCATCCAAGATGACGCCCATTTCATAAAATCAAGTAGTTTCATAGTTTCTTCTAAATTGACCCTAGTGTTTTTACCAATTAAAATTAAATTCAAGTTGTAAAAGCAGGAGCAACTTACAAAATAGAGCTCGAACAGTGGGTTAGCTATTAATACAACTTACAATATTAAACATCTTTGTCAGCTAGTAAACAACAAACTTCTGATTATTGATGATGAACATTCTTATTTTTTTAAACATACAAGTCAACATTCTTATAACCAATTTGTAACAATCTACTTGCAATGGTTGCTATGTTTAATATTTCCTTTGAAAAGTAATTGATTATGAACATGTAAAAGACTAGTTTGTCCTTTGAAATATGCGTAATTTATAAAATTGTTTCATATATTGGAATATTGGTTAAATGTCATCATTTATTCGTAAAGAATATTTAAAATTCTTCTACTGGGCTTATTTTCAACTTTTAGGTAAGATATACAAGATTGTTAAGTTGTCAATTTTTGTTCAGCCATGATTGTTTTCTAAAACATGACTAGCAAAACAAATCACTACAGCATCTATAACCACTGCACATTTGTAGCTTCAAGTTTTCCACATTTAGGAGTGTTTAAGTGTACGATTCCAAAAATGATGAGGTATTTGATTCCAAATCAAGATATTTGTTTGTGTTTACTAATTAACAAAGAAGTTTAATTTATGTACTTAAAATATGAATTGTTTAGATAAAAGATAAAATCATTTAATGCAATTCACCCATAAAACAGTATTCTTGTTACAAGGTGTATTAGTAAAGACTAAAAATTAATTATTCTAAACTTTGTTATTTTGTTTTTAGTAGACACTGTACCTGTGTTTGGATGTAGTAGAAACTTTTTTATTTCTATCATTGTTAGATTCTGAACCCTTTTTAGGAATTGGCCTTAGCAGCATTGACAAAACATTTCAAATATCAGGACAATTTCAAGATTACAATAATTTTTCATTAATAGTTTTTAAATGAAACATTTAATATTTGTATAATATATAACAATTAAATATTTTACTACATAACAATAATTACTTACACTTATTAAGTTTTATACATAGCACAAGCCTGCAGGTGATACATAAGATATGTGTGAACCATCGAAATTTTGAATGTCCGACAATAACCCAAAAATTATCAAACCAGGCTCGATTTTATGAGTGCTGATATTTTTTAGCACAGCAGTATTTTGAACATGACTCAACCTGGTAGAATAATACTGCAATGAAACTTCGATATAACGTGAACAGATAAAACAAGAAAAAACAATCTTATTTGAGGTCGGATATGAAAGAAATGGACGTTATTTATCTAGTTGCTCTTCTTGTGAGATATAAATAAGTTTGTATTAACAGAAAAAAGAAAGTTGCCAGGAGAAAGGAAATAAGCTGCCTGAATGGTGCTCCACTTATCCATTAAAAATATTATGACATATGTCAATACATATCACTAAGTATTAAGACACACAGAACGGTTTTAATCATTTTATTTAGCATCAGCCAAATAAATAAAATCTTATTTAAAAATTACAACCTAAAGAAAAAAACTGAATTTATTTGTGCATTGTGTTAAATTTCATGAAGATTGGGAAATATAACACATTGTTTATTCAGTAGTATGAGTCACACTGTCAAATTAGTTACATCAAAGCCTATATTAATAATAGCACACAACACAGCAACATGATTGAACTCCAATATTTTATCAATAAGTGGATTTTGAATTTTCAACATTTTTTATACAGTATTAAATATACAGAACTTATACTATTTTTGAAAGGGACTCGATAAAATAAATATGCGAGCATCCAGAAACCAAAAATCCAAGGAAATCGCGTGAGAGAGATAATAATTATAGAAAATAGACATTACCGATTCTACTAAGGAATACAAACACCAACCAAAGCTTTAGTTCAGTAAATAAAACTTAATTATTTAGTTATACTGGTTAATCTTTGAAGATTTTATATTTCATTAGAAACAAGTAGTTCGAAGTCTGCCATTAGTGATTTCTATTGGGTTGAATAAAATAAAATTAGTTCAGGTGTGATAAAAATAGATTTAAAAAATTCTTAAGCATTACGTACGACATGGGGGAAAAAAAAGGAAAAAAAAAGAAAAGAAAAAGGAAAAAAAAAAAGCCATAAAGTAAAAATATAAATTAAGCATTATGGGAAGTTTGTTAACTTAATAAAAAAAAAAAAACAACCCCAAAAATATTGTGTTTTATAGACACACTACTTTTTCCCCCTTGGTGTTTAAAGGCAAAAAATCTCTCGGTCATCACCTTATGGGAGAAAAAAAAACGAACATACAAAAAAAGACTCCTAGCCCTTGAGTGCTAATATCATGATGGTAGGAAAAGAACAAGAGAGACTGGATAGGATAGATCTCAGAGAGGGATCTAAACCAAGACTACATGACAAAAGTGTAGAACCCAAGATAGATCCTCAAGATTTATTTGTTGAATAATTTAGTCATGATTGTATGTTTCTTTGACTTGTTGATTTTTACTATTTTTATTATTGTTGGGTTTGTGTCAATTGTTGATTATTTGTAATGGTTTGTACTTTGTATTTCTATTTATTTGCATTTAATACCACCCCTTGTAATAATTGTGTATTTATAATAATTTTTACATTTATTTGTTTGGTATATCTTATTGAATTGGTTGCATCCAGTATGCTAGGACTAAGTTCTAATGACGTTGCTATGAATCTTATGGTGTTTTTGCAATAAATAGACCTGTAACCTGAGGTCCTGGTTATATAGTGTTTTTCGTTTCATTATGAAAGGTTCCCACTCTTACAAGCATAAAGTATAGACATTAAGCAATGACAAAATTAATATGACATTTGACATTTAACATACAAATAAACATAAACACTTTATGTGATTCATCAACAACTTTGTCCATTTAATCCATTATTATAATTTAAATCTATATAGAGTATTAAATTCTTTGAAGTCTGAAGTACATAGTTTTCAAAATATCAAATCTAATGAATTTCCAAAATATAACTTGTTATATATATACAAACTAGTGACATATAATTAAAATCAAATAAAAGAGTCAAACTAACTTTTACAATTCCATTATCTGAAAAACAAAATTTTTAAAAACTGTGATTTTACTACAGATGAACAGAAAAAAGGAAGATATTAATTTAATAATTCAACTTAAAATTTAACTTTATTAAAAATGGGAATAAATTTATAAAATTTATTCATGAAGGAAATAATTTTTGCCTTCAGTAAATTTAATTTCCAGCTTTTTATTACATCTCCGCAAAACTATATTATCAAACATGCATTTTAAACTGTATTTAACATTAAACAAAGATTTTAATATAGTTCAAATTAAACAGCTAACATATAAGAAACTGATATATACTGACCTACTGTGAGATTTACTCTTGTGCGAATCTTTATGGTTTGAACTGCTTTTATGTTTTGAGGAAGATGAAGAGTGGTGGCTGAAATTACAAAAAACAAAATAAAATAAATAAATAAGATACACACAGAAATAAGATACAGAAGATAAGAAGTGGAAAGGTATGAAATGAATTTCTAATTTCAAAATATGCATTTTTCTCAAGACAATCTAAAATTATAATGTATTATAACTTATTTAACAATTACAATTATTATCCATTTTAAAAAGTAGAATCATACTGAATAGACAGATTACTACTTAATAAAATTAAAATATAACATTTTTTTGAAGCCATAATTTGATAAAAAAAGTATTAAAAATATATTTTGTAAAGTTGTAACATAGTTCAAAATAAGAATAAGCAACAATATTATATATTGCTACAATTATAAAATACGCATATACTTTACATGATTTGGAAACACTCAATATTCATCATCAACAAATAGTGTAATATCCATTGGTTACTGAAGCTCATATTACGTTGACACTGCGCGGAATTACCTAGATGCCTAATTTCAGATTTTTTTCAAATTATAATTACTATAACCTGGAAAAATTAGAACAATAATAGTTTTAATTTGCAAAATTACCTGTTAGATTTGCTTTTTTTCTCGGGGGTACGATAACGATCACTACCTCCAGTCCGCTTTATACCCTTATTGTTATTAGTGGAGTACTCGTCTTGAAATTCTGATCTCTCTTTATCTTCTTCGGCTGCCTCTCTTTCCAAATCTGACCAGTCTTTTCCAGATTCATCAGAACTTCCAAGTTCCTCTGAAATAATAAGATTAAGAGTTTAGAAATAAGATTTCATATAGAAATTCCAAAGTTTTTAATTTGTTTATTTATTCAATATCATTATGGTTAGATACTATTGGATTGTTTAAAATTATGAAATTTAAATATATCAAACTACAATAAATTAATCTTAGTCACATATATTGGAATAAGTTGGATGAAATCTGGAATATAAATAGGCTAACATTGAAATAATAGACTTTGCTGAGAGTGAAGAGTTCACTTAAATTTTTTTTTGTATTACATAACAAATTGAGAATGAATTCAATGCACAATGGAGACAAAATAAATTGAGGTTATATTAGTAAACTTTATTCTTGTACAATGTTATTTGTAATCTAGTAAGTCTAGAAGTCGACAGAGTGTTAATTTAAAGCTCAACAATGTTTAAAAATCTCATCAGAAATCAATTCACTGACAAGAATATAACAATTGAAAAAATAATACAAAATAAATTATTATTAGCGCCTTCGACTAGTTTGGAACAGGTATAGGCCGTATTCAAGTAGATTAGTTATATAAATGTCCTGCAACATCAGCATCCAGCTTTATTAACAAAATTTATTCAAAATTCTAACTAATTAGAAGTAAAATATCTATCCTTACCTTCAGTTCCACTGTCTTCAGAAGCTTCGGAATAGTCAGAATCTTCATCAGACTCATCTTCAGATTCAATATCAGTCGGCTGTTAAAAACAAACAAAAGAAATATTAGAACTATTATATATTGAGAAATATTATATATTGAGCAAAAAAAAGACACAAAGTTAAAGACAATACGACCATTTTTAATGAAAATTAGATAACAATGTTGTTAAATGAAATGTAAAATGTCTACCATTAAATAACTAGGCTTCTAAATTAGTTATTTATAATTGGGACAGGAGACACAGGTTGGAGAACATAGAATTAAATTATTAATTATTCTAAAAACAATGATTCACAAGAATTTCATCTCCTTCAATAATGAATAGAATTGTAATTACAATCTAAACTATAATTTGATTATACATTTAAATACCAATAAGGTTACATGAATTAAGTGTGAATTTTTATTTTATTTATTTGTGTGAGATTTATTACATATATTTTTCTTCAGATTTAGAAATAACTGTGAACTTAATTCACAAAGCAAGCAGCAATTTAAAGAAATGGTGCAAAAATATTACACAATCTTTCTCACTCGCCCATTCCCAAAACCAAACTAAACATCACTAAAAAAAGTCAGTTGATAGTTGTCAAATAGTGAAAATGAACCACGAATGAATAAATACTTATATATTTAAATAAGAGCCTACACTGCATCACTTTTGTTATAAACACATCCACAATATAAATCGAATTTGTTTCAAATCCAGCTTTTAATGATGGTCAAGGTCGTTTTTGTTTATTACGAATTATTCCTGAAACATAATTATTTTACTTGCAATTTTACAAATGGCTTTTGGGTTTATTTTACATTACACTGAAGTTAAAAAAAACCGGTAAGGCCAATTTTTAGAAACTTGCATATTTTAAAACACCCTCTTAACTGATTTTTTAGCTGATAAATTTAAAGCGACATTTTTTAGAGATAACAACAAATATAGATCCAACAAAAATTTAATTTGGGTCTTTAGAGGGTTCACTTGAGTAAAGTTTATCGAAATTTCGTTTTTATTACACCTTGTGAATAACCCCTCCCCCCATTTTGAGTTATAAAAAAAAAGAAAAATATCTCAAGATATGGCCAAAATATGCCCCCACATACCAAACTGATTAACATTAGTTCACACATTTCGCCTGTAGACCCCAACACACACGACAGAGGCATCATTCCAAGAAACTCGACATTGATTTTATTGTTGCATCATAACTTTCTCTAAACTATGATAACACATAAGCAAAATGTTAAACATATGTTATATATTAACATAACAAGAGACATATATATTATTGATTAATATATATATATATATATATATATATATATATATATATATATAATTTGTTTAGATTTTGTATGGATAGGAGATACACGCTTACATTGGAAGTGGTCCTTGGTATTATTTAATACTACACAAGTAATAAAGACTAAAAATATTAAAGGTCTGAAATATTTCGTAAACACTGTTCACTTTCTTAATCAGCAGAGAGTATCAGAAAATTCTTTTTTAGCTACATCCAAAGTTTTACATTTTTACAAAGAACAATATAAACTAACCGCAACATCTAACCTCTACACACAATTCTTGATTTTTAAATATCCTCATCTTATACCAGAAACATATAAAACACTGCATACTCTCTACTGATTGAGAAAGTGAACAGTGTTTACGAAATATTTCAGAACTTGCATGCCATTAAGTAATACCAAGGGACCACTTTCCAAAGTAAACCTGTGTCTCCTATCCATACCAAATCTAAACTTATTATTCAATAATAATTTTATATGCATCATTAGCAAATATTACCTATAGGAATAACTAACCTCATATACTTCATCTTCTTCTTCCTCTTCGTCTTCTAGCTTTTCCTCAGCATCACTTTCAGGATCTAAGAAAGTCCAACCTCCACTTTCAAAGAATCCATCTGGGTCATCCGTAATTGTTTTCATGATCTTTGTCCAGTTAAGTGACTGAATACCCTCTGAATACCTAATATCACACGAACTGAGAAAGAAGCAAACGAACAAACCGTTAAAACAAAAGAACAATATATTATATGGAAGAAACAAATAATAAAGCATAATATTGAAATAAAGGTATGTATTTTAATATTTAAACAAAGTTGTATTTAGAAAGTTTTTGAACAAAGAAACTTTTTTATGAGCATACTTATAATGCTTTGAGAATGAAATGTAATCTAATTTTAATGAAATGTAATTAAAAAATGTATGTTTTATTTTTAATAATCCTGATATTTTAAATTTTAACATAAATAAAAATGATTATCTACGGGATGCCTATAAAGTATTTTCTTTGTCGTTTAAAAGCAACAACATTAATCAGCTTCAAATTCAACTAGTTATCCTCCACCTCATTAGTATCATCGACTTGAGTGTCAACATAAATCTTTGCTGTCTATTCTCTGTTAGTCATTCACTGTCATACACCTCTCTATTATATGTTATTCAGAATATAAATATAGGAATCCAGTTTCCAATCAACTTGTGTGGACCCCCCCCCCCCTGCCCACCTCTTGTTCCTAAATAACAACAGCAGTGGTAATTCTCGCCTATTCAATAATAAATTCTAATTACACTCAATTCATGTCATTAATGTCTTTTAAAACACACAGAAAGTACTGCGTTTGAATTACTGTGTTACAATTCTTACTAAAAAATTTTTAGAAATTGTCTGGCTGATTTGCCGATATTTCTTTCTAAACTCTGTAGAAACATTCGTGTAGTTGTACTACGTCAGTAAACGCTAATCTCTGATTATGAAAAATAATCATTTAATATAATCGTTTAATATTTTAATTGGATTATTGGTTGCTTCCAAAGTGAAAATCAATTTACAAGTGATTTTAAAAGCTATACAATATATTATGCACAAAATCAGAACTAAAAATAATATACTAAACTACTGAATTATATAAGGAGTACTAGAGTAATTGTAATTTTATAAAAATAACATACATAAAACGCAATGTCTTTCTGTGTGTATGTAAACATAGAACTGCAGTCTCAATTTTCATGAAGTTTTATTAATTCTTCAATGTATGTAGGTATTAGGGTTAGAAGAATTATAATTTTTAAAGTCGAAACTGATCTCACGGAGTATTTTTATAGGTATAGCCATTGTAAAAACTTTCTTGGAAATCAGAAAAGTAATTATTTATTCCTAAGGTATTGTTATGGGGTTTTCCCTAATAATACAAAATTTGTTGATGATTTGTGAATATTACTAAGGTTACAATCTAATTAACACCTCTACTATCTCAGTTTGAAAAGGTCTGAATAAAAAAATTAAAAATTGCAGTTGAATATTAGGAAAGGCTTATTTATAGATCAGTTCAGGAAGGGAGAGGGGGGGATGTAATGGGGAGTATGGAGTAGGCAGTAAGGAGGGCTGGAAGGGATATTTATGAATGAAACTGACTTCTTCATTAAGAGTATATAACATTATTTTGCATTGGCAAATTAATATTTATATTTATTTTTACAGAAAGAAAATTTTTGAAAAAACAAAACAAACAGGGGTCACAAAGCAGTTAATAAAATTAGGCCTACTAATTCCAAATATAATTGGATTACAAAACAAATAATTATAGATCTGCACTACTTTAAATTCTCATTCCTCTCCAATAAAAGAAATAAATCTTCAAGCAAACTAAAAAATAATAATTCACATATATACATACAATTTTTTATTGTGAATTGAGGTAAATTACTTTATATAAAATATGTATAATAGAAATTAATTAAAAATATTATCAAAGAATAAAGTTATCAGTTATGAATTGGTGTAAATTACTGTATATAAAATGTAAAATATATAAATTAAACAAAATAATTGTCAAAATGTAAAATTATGTATCGAAATTGCAGTAAATTATTTTATATACAATAGAAATACATAAAGTCGACATTAATAAAAAATTGTCAAAAGAAAACAGAAATACTACTTGTGTAACACTACTGATATGAACTGGGTGATAGTATAGCCTAATAAGAGATTTATTTTTGTCTTTAGTGCTCCGATTACTTATGAAGGAGTGCTGAACGTACATCGATTGAAATCACCAAATCGATTCAATATATTTATATTCTGAGTAATGTATAAATAATTTTCTTTTTATAAACCTTAAGATTTTATATCTTAAATTTTTAAAATTATAAAACACAACGCACACAGGGTGTGTGTGTGTGTGTGTGTAAATAACAATAATAAACTGAAGAGTTTATTGTTTACTCAAAGTAATCAATCCCTAGTAAAGAGGGGATGGCCTTGAACTTCTTTAATGTATCTCTCTAGTGAATATGCAACATCCAATGAGCCTTGTGATTAATAACTATATGAAAGAAATGACCCCCCCCAAACTATAAAATTCTAAGTAATGTTACATTCACCAAATATCACAAACAAAAAACAAATAAGAATCTTAAAGATAATAAAACTATTTGCTAATAGCTTATAGCAATGTAGAAATAGGGGATTTTTTTTTTTATATAGAAAGATATAAAACCAGTTAAAATAAAAATCTCCAAACATAAAAGAAAATAAAGTTGAAGTCTATCTCACACTTAAAGTGACTAAACTAAACCTTATCATAAAAATAACAGTTTTAATCATGATAAATTAACATGCACAGATGCATTTTGCTTCCTTATACAGTAGAACCACTCTTAACCGGCCTAGTCGGGACTGACACCCGGGCCGGTTGGCCGTTTAATCCGAGGTTCCCGTAAAAAATCAGTTTTCGTTCAAAGAAAGCTTATTTAATCAGGTAGCGCTAAGAATTATGCAATTAAGATGTTATTGCAACTCATTTTATTGTACTAAATATATCGTATATATTATGTTATGTATATTATACATCAAACATGAAAAAATTAAACACTACAAAGCTTTTTTACAGATTCCCCTCTGTCAAGTCTTTTGACACATTTAACCGCGTCTCAAACGAAACCAACACACGCTTCCCTTTTCATAACTCGCTCATTTTTATTTACTGTATATACTGTACGTAGATCATAACCAGTCAAAGACAAGAAGAAAACTGAAAAGAAATGTGATATTTTCCATAATGTATACTAAATTGATTCGTGGAAAAAAAGTGGACCATCAAATGTTTTTGCCGCTGTATGTCTGCTATACCGACGGGTGCCCATGCCGCGGTGTTTTTATGCTGCCGACAATGGGATACCGCTATTGACAAAGTCGTTTGACTCGTCGCTGTATTTTTACACCACCAACAATGGGATACCGCTATCAACAAAGTCGTTTGACTCGCCGCCGCTTTGGTGTTTCAATTACAATTTATTTTTGGAAACTCTCATCCAACCAGTACACTACGATATAGGCTGGTTAATCCGAGGACTGGTTAATCCGAGGCCGGTTAATCCGAGGACTGGTTAATCCGAGGCCGGTTAACAGAGGTTCTACTGTATTTACTTAGTTTGAAGAAGAATATAGTTTTCCTGGTTAGTCTAATGATTCCAGAGTAGAGGTTCTCACTCACAATTGATCAACAATTCTTTTATTAGGAAAACTTATTATTTTTTTTATTTCTACAGTCAACAACTAAAACAGGTTGTTAATAAACCATATAATAATAAAAACACCGTGAAAAGCTAAAACAAGAAAAGTTGTTACACTTTCCTTTCAATATTTTATTATGCATGTTTAATTCACTTCTATTTTTTTACACGTAAAAAGTTATTTAGGCTTACGAAGATACATTTTGATGATTTTGTAAATAATAAATAATACATATTCATTCTGAATATGTCTAACATACATAAAAGAGGACAAAATAATGATAAAATAGTACTAATTTTTAAAAAAATATTCATAATTCATATGAAAGTTTTATGTATGTTCATAGGAAAAACATAATAAATGATGGTTGACCTTGTGCAGGCCTAACCTACTTAATAAGTCATCTTTTTTCCAGGAAATGAAAACACAATGGTTTCATATCTGGACTTAGACTTTGGTCTAATGTCTTTGTGAACACTAGACTTGGGTTTTCTCTTTTCTTCTGACAGTTTTTAAATTGTCCACAAATATTATAATTTATAATGCCAAAAAAAAAAATTGTCTTGACTGGAAATAATTTTGTGATCCGATTTGAAAACGAATCTCGATTAGACAATTTTGAACCCCTACAACTTGATAGTTTTATTGGTTTTACTCATTACGTAAATTCCCAATTGTCTTTAAAGAAATTAAGCCAGTCAAATTATATCAATATCAAAAATCTAAGGCAAGATAAAAACATATACTATTTTTACAAAATTTAAATTCATTATAATTTTGTGTTTATTTTATTTACTTTCTTTAATGATTATAGAACTCATTATTTTTTTATTTATAAAAATAATACTTTTAGAAATCCTAAAAAAGTGTATAAATCACATTTGTATTTTTTATAAATAAAAATAAAATGAATTTTATTAATTAAAATAGAACATTATGTCATATGAAATAACTAAACATAATTTAACCTAATTTTAAACACCTTTCCAAACACAAATGGCATATGTAATAGTGTAGGCAACATTTGATGTTGCATATAAAAACGAAATGATGATAAGGAAATTGGTAAGGGTGATTTAGAAAGACACTGGATTAAATAGATTGTCTGTCAGTTAGTAGGCCTTAACCGATTATTGGCAAGTTTGAAGGTCAACACTAGAGGATCAATGCCAACATATCTACTAACACTTGCTACTGAAATTTTTAATATTTTATGGTTTTCCTGCCTACTTTTCTAAAAATTCTCTATCATTTTTCATAACTTTTCCACAAAATATAATACAGTAATTACAAATTGTATAGCGTTAATATAAATATTGAATTTATAAAGTACACACAATAACGGTATAACAACTTCAAGGATATAACATTATTTCTTATCAAGGTGATCACACTATAATGTACCGCCGACAACTGACGATCTTCTGTTGTGCTCTATGCTGTTACAAAATGTCCGGGTGTGATAATGAAAATAAATCAAATTAAAATGGAATAACTCAACATTTGTGGTAATCACTAACGTTAAAATGATGGTAAGATTTGTTCTAATATAGCTCACACAAAAATTAATTTTTCACCAAACTCTATTTGAAAACTTAAAGGTGTAAACACAACATATTGGGCACAGAAAAAAAAAAAGTCGGTTCAGGAGTTATTGAGCAAAATATTACACATAGATTATGTAACTTAAATATTAAATAGTCTGTATTTGTAATCATTTAATTGTCTGACATCGTCTAATTAAAAAATAGTAGCAACATTAAATAATTATAAATAGCTATTGTGGTACAAGTGTAACATAATGAAAGTTGAAATTACAATGAATAAAGATGAAGCTAACATTTAGCTCTATAGAGGAGGGGGGGACTAATATAGGAAGACCTTAAGATAACAAAAGGTGTAAACAAAACTAATCCTTCCTCTCTTCATTTCTTTCTCTCTCCCTCTACACAGGAAGTAGTTCTTCCATTTATGATTTTATTGGTTATGCACATTTTTGTTCTTAATACAATACAATTTATATTAGAACAAAATGGATGTTCTATACCGTTTTGAATCACGTTATATATTGTTAAATTTACATTTTAAAGTGTCTATGTAGTTTTATTTTACAAACTTTATGAATATAAATTATATATTACTTTTACATTATCATTTTCTTAATATGTACTTTTACTATGAACAAAACCTCGGGAATCGGTAGTGGTAGGAGTATAGTGAATTGTATTACAAACGGTGAAAAAACATTGCACAAACATTTTCACTCACTGATCCCCAAAATCAAATAAAAACCACTCAAAATGTCAGTAAAACTTGAAAATAAACAATTGACACCGTCTTTGAAAAAAATATTTAGATATTAAATAGGATAAATCCTCTGTGAGCACTGATGTGAATTTCACAATAATTTAGTTGAAAATTCCCTTAACCAAAAACGTAGGGAAAAATACAAATAACTAAACACCAAACACAAATGGATAATTATTTAATCTTTAACCTTTGTTAATTTTAATATTTTTTCATAAACTAGCTGATCTGGGAAGTGGAAGGTTTGTTAGTTTTAATCTTTGGGAGTATCTATCCTCTGATGATGATAACTTTTTTATTGAAATGTGTATCAGGAAATTAAGATAAACAATTATCCATTTGTGTGTGGTGTTTAGTTATTTGAGTTTTCTCCTAAGTTTGTGGTTAAGGTAATGTTCAACAAAATTGTTAATATTAAATAGAGTTTAAACTTGCTTAGATTGTGTTTTTGTAATTTTAAGTTTACTACAGTAGAGTCTCACAAACTCGGCACTCGATAACCCGGCAGTCCGGATTACTCGGCGACCCGGACGGGAAAAAATATATATTTCTAAAATCAGCGATGTTCATAAAAGTTCGGCAGATCCCAAAGCGGGTATTAACTTCGATTGCTCGAATTGTTGATGGTACTTTTCCCACGTTAAAATCGTCACAAAGCTTTTTTACAGATTCCCCTCTGTCAAGTCTTTTTAACACATTTAACCGCGTCTCAAACGAAACCAACACACGCTTCCGTTTTCGTAACT
Organism: Aphrophora alni; assembly: GCA_963513935.1. Classification (NCBI taxonomy): domain Eukaryota; kingdom Metazoa; phylum Arthropoda; class Insecta; order Hemiptera; family Aphrophoridae; genus Aphrophora; species Aphrophora alni. The sequence continues at coordinate 44,222,755 of OY740772.1, forward strand.
CGCTCATTTTTATTTACTGTATATACTGTGCGTACCTGTCAAAGAAAACTGAAAAGAAATGTTATATTTTCCATAATGTATACTAAATTGGTTCGTGGAAAAAAAAGCGGCCCATCAAACGTTTTTGCAGGTGTATGTCTGCTATATCGACGGGTGCCAATGCCGCGATGTTATTATGCCGCCGACAATGGGATACCGCTAACGACAGTCGTTTGATATTGCCGCCGCTTTGGTGCCATGGTGTTTTTACGTCGCTGACAATGGGATACCGCTATCGACAAAGTCGTTTGACAAAGCCGCTTTGGTGTTTCAATTACAATTTATTTTTTGCCCTTATTCCTGATAACCCGGCATTTCACAAACTCGGCACACTTCTGGTCCACATTACGCTGAGTTTGCGAGACTCTACTGTATTATTTTGTTGAAATTAAATTTTTATTTAAAAACATTTTGAGTTTCAGTACATCGGAAACATAATTACATTGTTGTTTGAAGAACAAGTCATAGAGGTAAAGTTTATTTTTACACTCAATGTCCGTACGGCGAAAGAGACTTTTACTACTAATTTTGCAACAGATTTTAAGCTACAAAAAATGTTTTTAAATTTTAAAAAAAAAAATATATATATATATATATATATATATATATATATATATATATATTCTGCTCAGTGTACCGCCTAAATTGTGAAGGAAAGAGCAAATCACTTGGTTACAGCCCTTTCTCAAATATAAATGATGTTGTCAAGTAGAAGCAATCTTGCCATTTAATCCTTACTGCTACAATCGTGCCATCATATATGTTTAGTGAGGCATGATTTAGAGAAGCAAACAACTCTTGACTAAATCAAAATATAAAAACTTACATTTCAATATATCATAACAATGTATTTTTAAAATGACGGTTAATACTACTACAAAGCTGTCAATATAAATATAAAGTGTCTGCTTTGTTCTTTCTTTTTTTCCCCCCTTTTCAAAGTCGAGTTAACTGGATTGCAGTATAGGCAGTGAGTGCTATTATTGTATGCGAGCAATGTTCGTCCACCGTTATGCTGTTACAAGACCAAATTATTAGTTTGAATATATTAAAAAGGAAAAAAAAAACAATAATTAAGCCTTTACAGGATCCATTATCAAAAAAAAAATTATTGTGAATTTATTTAACCAACATCTTAACTTTAAATCTTCCTGGTAAAATATTCCTGACGGTCAGCAAAATTCAAGAATTTATTCCAACATTAAAAAATCAACTACAATTCCCAATTTTCAAAGTTACTGGACACATTGATTGATGTTTTAAAAGTTTCAGTTCCAATTAACAATTGTTTGCTAGCGATTAGAAGGAAATATATAATCCCCCATATATTTTTAACATTTCAGCAACAACATACAATCAATATCAAATTTGGAACAAAATTAAAACAC